>BSBK01006588.1:0-380000 GCA_027943335.1 Chamaecyparis obtusa
TTTATGATTTATAATGACTGCTTATCTATACTTTGACTTAATTTCCATATTTTCCAACTTCCTTTATCAACCTATCAATTTAATTGAGATGTTCATAGCAATTCTACTTTGCCTATGAAACAAGGGGTCTCGACTCTTCTATATATATCTTATTTCCTGATAGTCACCATACACCTTACTCATTCTCTAGATACTATAGCCTCGAATTGTAGTCCTTTTTCAAGCCTTCTTCTATTCTTAGGTTTTCTAATTCATCTTCCCTTTGGTTGCCTTCTAAATATATATGGTTAATTATGATCTTATCAAAGGATTGACATAACTTGATTGCTTTTGATAAGATTGACATAACTTGATTGCTTTATAATAATTGTCAAGTCCCCTTCAATTTCCATTTTTTATAACCAACACTTTTAAGTAATGCCAGACCTTCCACTAGAGTCGTTAATTCTGCCAAGTTATTAGTTTCTATTCCTATGGATTTTTCCATGTTCACTATCTCCTCACTATTTGAGTTGTGGACACTACATCCTATACCTTCTCTACTAGGATTTCCTCAAGATGCCCCGTCAAAATGAGTTTAAACCACCCATTTTTGGGGGGTAGCCACTTACAATTTTCCCACTTCTTGTATGTAATGTCTCCCCTTGTCCCACATAAGGAGGAGTTTTAGACCTACCTATTTTCCTCTCTTTTTTTCATCTCACTGTGACATATCTGATTCATTTTTCTGCTTGTTCATAAGGGTAAAAGTACAAAGCTATGTCACACTTTTATAAAGGAAAAGGTCAACAGAACTCAAACTTTTTAACTTTAATGATATAAAAATGGCATTTATGTTTAGAATTTGGAGATGATGTAAACTAATGAAATGTGTAAAAGTGGATGAAGTTTATGCATATAATTTTTTTTAAAAAATTGAACAAGAATTCACAAAGTTTTTTATTTTTGAAGTCTATTTTACTTGCTAAAAAATGCTGAAAAATGAGGGTCTTGTTCCCACCAAAAAAGTATATGCAAATAATCTTTTTTTCTTTTGATTTCAAAATATGTTATAGATGAAATGTATAGCCAGTGCAAAAAAGAAGAAAAATTAGTTTTGAATTTATATTTTCTCTGTTATAACTAGTCAAAGTCGAACATACCTGAAATCGACAATTTTAAACTCCCACCAAATTTCTCCTATCAAATCTACACCATTCAGAAAACAAATTACACATTCTTGAAGAGAACTCTCTCCTCTAGTGTTAAATACAAAATTTCAATTTTTTTGATAAGCTTTACTCTTTTTGAAGTAGCTTGTTCTTGAATGTTAAAATACCTACTTCAAGTATTTTGAAATTATAATATATTAGATCTAATCAAAATATTATAAGAATTATATGATGATAATCTTGACTCTATGCTCTAAAAAGGGTATTTTATATTTGTAAAAAATATCATTAAAAAGAGGAGGTATTGAAATATCACTTTTCTGAAATAATTTTATTTATTTAGTAATTGGTATAAAACATGCATTTAATAGATATTTCCAATTGGAAAAGTTGAAGCACTTATCTAACTTAGCTAGAATGAATCTAGCTAGACCATATGTTTGACAAAAATAAATTTTAGTTAGAAATACTCAAATTCAACACTGTGTTGATAAGTTAGCCTGAAACGTGACACAACTTTGTGCTTTTACCCATAACCCGATTATTGGTGAGTTCTATGATTGAGGATTCAATTGTGTTAAGGAGTTTGTTTACATCCATCTTTTTTTTTCTTGAAATATCCTCGATTGTGCTCCTTCAAGAGTTCCCACAAGACATTCAAGAGGATGGAAATCCATAGTGAGCTATCTATGCTTTCTTTTTTGCGGAGAGGCCATGCTTGAAGCACTTTTGTGATTGTTCTCGGAAGGCTGATATCTAGTCTAATTGTGAGCATAGCCATGTCCAGCATTGTCTAGAGAAGGGGAACTCTAGGAATAAATGATCAATGCTTTCTTCCTCTTTTCACATAAAGGACATCTGCTTGGACCTTGGTATCCCATTTTCCTAAATATTTTAGCTGTTAAGACCTTTTTGTTTAAAACCAACCAAGTAAAAAGTCCTTCTTTGGCAAGCATGCCTTGTTCTAGCATAAAGTAGTAGGTAGAGCCTCTATTGTTTTCATTTGCTTGGATCTTAGAAGTTTGTATCTTTCCTTTGAGTTGTATTCCCCACTTTACTACCATCCCACATCAAGTTGTTCTTTCCTAAATTGAAAGTCATTTACCTTTCTCCCAAAATTCTATTCAAATCTTTTTTTTCTAAGAAGGGAAGGTTTTATGTCTTTAAAATCTTTCCACTTCCATCCCATCCCATCTTCCTCAAAGGTCACATAGTCTATAACTCTCTTCCCCCATTGAGCTTCTAGAATACTTCTTGATTGGACCAAGTCAGCTTCAGTCTCCATAGTTTTATAACCTTCTCAAGAGTCTTGCCAAAAAAGAGCTTCTTCCCCTTTCCCAAGATTCCATGTCAATTATTCCTAAATCACTGATCTACAATCCATAATAAAGCTCCAAATCTTGGACCCCCTAGGAGGTCCTCTCCCTAAAAATGTTAATAGGATCAAAATCACTGAGATATTTCTTTGCTAATATTCTAGCCCATTTAAGATGGGGATTTTTTAATGTTTTCCAAACTAGTTTGGCTCCCAGGGATTTCCCTTGGAGTTTGATGTCCTTAATCCCTGGTCCCCACTCATCTATTGGTCTACACACCTTGTCCCATGCTAAAAGGGAGATCTATCTTTTGTCCCTTGTTTCCTGCCAGAAGAAAGTCTATAAAAGTTTGTTCAGTACCTCCCTCTTGTTTCTTGGGAGGTCAATACATGATAGTTGATAAATGGGTTGTGCCGAGAGGACAAATTGGATCATAGTGGCTCTGCTAGCTATTGAGAGATATTTTCCTTTCTATTACTCCATTTTTTCCTTATTTTCTTAGTTATTTGATCCCATAATTTTTTTGAACATGTCCTAGTGTCTAGAGGAAGTCCTAAATATTTGCAAGGAAGATTTCCTTTGGTGAAATTTAGAATATGGTATATTTGCTACTCTAAGTTGGGATGAGTATTAAAAAAGAAGATCTCTGACTTCTCCAGGTTAATCTCTTGTCCTGATGTCTTAGTATATTGACTTAGGATTGTTTTGTATGTTTTAGATTCCTTTGTGGTACTTTTCCCATATAACATAGTGTCATCCACAAATTGTTGGTGAGTAGTTAGATCTAGATCATTTGTAATCCTAATACCATTTATTGTTTCTTCATTCCAAGAATTATTTATTGATATTCCCAATACTTCTACCATCAGGATAAAAAGAAAGGGAGATATTGGATCTCCCTGTCTGTGTCCTTTATTGATCCCAAAAAATCCTTTAGGTGACTCATTCACCAAAATTAATAATTAGGGGTAGAAATACATTCATAAATCAAGTTAACCCATTGTTTAGCAAACCCAAAGGCTGCTAAGCACTTTCTGAAAAAAACTCCACTCCACCCTATCATAGGATTATTTAATATCTAATTTGATTAACATATTGGGTTCTTGTTATAGATCTTCCTAGAATAAACCATGTTTGTTATTCATTGATTATGCTGAGGAGTAGTTTTTGGATTTTGTTCGCCATAGTCTTAGTAAATAATTTGTAGAGTGTTGCAGAGTGCAATAGGTCTAAAATCATTGAAAGTTTTTGGACACTCCTTTGGGATCAGAGCTATGAAAGTATTATTTACTTCTTTATGAAGTTTTCTTGAGTTTGTTATTCCCTCTAATGCCTCTATTACCTCTTCCCCTATAAAGTTCCATCTTTTCTAGAAAAAACATGACAGAAACCCATTAGGACCTGGAGATTTGGCTAGATTCATTTACTTAAGGGAATCTCCTACTTCGAGAATAGTCAGTTTTCCTAATAGTTTTTTGTTTTGTTCAAGGGAAATTAGCCTTGGGATATTTTTATAATGTTTTCCTATGCATCCAGATTCACTAAACATCTGTTGTTGAAAATTTTCTCAAAATACTGAACACTTTCCTTAGCTATCCCTTCAGGATACTCAATTTTTTCTCCTACATTATATTTAATGGATGTTATCCTATTAACTAATCTAAATTGCTTGGTGCTATTATGAATGAATTTTATGTTTATGTCCCCTGGCTCTAGCCAAGATTCTCTTGATTTATGTCTCCAAAATATCACTTCTTTAGATAACACCTCGCCATACTCTTTTAGTAGTTGCTTTTCATGTTCATATGAGGCATTATTCATCCCTTTTGTTATTACCTCCTCATTTAGCTTTTCCAAATTTTCTTCCAAAGTTTTCTTATTCTCAAATATCTTTCCAAAGTGTTCAACATTCCAAATCTTAAGCTTATGTTTAATGATTTTAAGTTTATTTACCACTTAGTAGAGTTTTGACCTACCTATCTCTATTTCTCTCTACCATCGTTCAATCATTTCCAAAAAACCTAATGTAGTCAAGGTCGGAGGTGTTGGTATCTTTTCCTTACAAGACCAAACTTGAATCAAAAGGTGGGCTTGATCCTCAAATTAGGCACTCAAGTTTGACAAGAAAATAGAACCAATTGATGAGGATAGAGAACATCCTCCTTCTTCTTTGAGCTCCACATCACTCAAGCAGGTATTGCCTTATTTGCACACTCAAAAACCTCATGATATATAGTAGGCCTGCAGATAGATTATTGTGGAATAGTCTTCAAACCCCTTTAGGTATCCTGTACCCCAATGAAAGCAATTCTTAATGCAATAGCCCTACTTGCATAGAATGGGTATGAAAACCAGAGACCTATACTAACAACATAAAAGGGAAAGGGTGGAACTGAAAGTAAATGATTTAAAGATGGGTTTAAAAGATCACCTGAGATAACCTAAGTCTCTCATAGACCAGTGCCTTATCTAATGGGCCACAAAGTCAAACACCCTATTGCAAGAGAAAGCTGTGAAACAAGGAAGCAATATACTCAATGTGTTGATGCCTGACATCAATCACACACCATGACCAAACCTCAATTAACAACCCACCTGTGTATGCAAGTATGTTACAACCCATTTAAAGGATTTTAACCCTCCCTTAGAAGAGACCTATAAGTGGATAATACATTGACCAGCATCCACTGGAAGACAGGCATGACATATCTTTGATACCTCATCTCATACATACATGAACACTAACTCTGAACCAGTTATCCCTACAAAGACAACTCCACTTGCAAACACATAGGCAATGCAAACAGAAAAATCAAACACCATTGATGTATGATTAATGAATTCAAAATTCAAATGGAGATAGCTTGGTAATAGTAAGAATATATTAAATCCTCATACACAAGACAAACCTATTGCAATATGCATTGTATTCTCATAAAACCAGAGAGGAAAGAGGGAACTATATATGTAGAGAAAAGGAAATATCTACAAGAAAAGGACCCTTCATTGAACCAATTCTCCTTAAAAATTTGCAGAAGAAGGAACCCTTACAAAATCAAAACTTTTTCTATTTATACCACTAGCTGCCTTGGAATCCCAAAAGAATTCAGGATTCAAAAAGCTTCAGATAGCTAGGGTAAGGGTTTCAAAAACTACACCAACCCCAATTACAACAAAAATCAAAATCTCAGAGGGAAAACCAGGTACAGGTCTATCAAATCAAAGGATGATCTTCATGAATGAGAAAAATCCTTGAGAAGTACAGGAAAATCATAAATTTTCCATATAAACCAATCTAATCAGACCTACAAAGCACCTTGAGCCACCAAAAATATCCATCCCCACACTATAAAAACCCCCTGCAATCAATCAAGGCAGCCTGGACCACACTGCAACCACTGGCGCTACCAAACAAATCAAATCCGGCCTCTAAAACAATTAAAACCAGTCCTTTATGTCCCTAGAAACCCTCAAAAAATTCAAATTTGAATTTCAATGGTCACTTCATGGCACCAATGGCAAATTGGCGGTCATAATTTAAATCTGAGATCAACTTTAAGTCACAGCCGTTAGATTTCTTCTTTTCAGGGTCCTTTATGATCCTAACTCAACCAGACACCTCAGGTTAACATCAAGCAAACATGCGACAAGGCATTTTCTATTCGCACAATGAAAACACTAACCCAAGTTAAACCCCGCGAACAAGCGAATGAAGGAAACTTACTAACCCCGGTCCTTTATTTGGTGAACTGGCAACTGAAGGAATTCACCAGTTCACAAAACACTCTTTACTTTTGCCAAGTTAGATAGCAATTACATGAATGCTTGTTTGCTGAATTGCTAGACCTTTTAGAACACCGCCAATTCATCATGTGAATGAGCGAACCCTTTTGAAAATTTATCGAGCTGCTAACCACTTTGTCAGGACCGCTATACCTTAGACCCCACCTGGGCCTTCTTTATGCCACTTTCCATCATGTCATTCGTGGCTAATGCTCGGTCACACTAACACAGGACCCACTTTCTATAAGCCTTATAATTGGAAAATAGGCGTAAGATCTCATAGCTCTTAAAAAACTCATGAGAACTTACGCTGACTGTAGATCATGTCCTCATCACTGATCTCTCTGACAATGGCCCCACACTGTAGTATCATCCACGTCGACCAATAAAATTTGAACAATCCTGCACCACCTGGAAAATGGCCCCACTGAGAACATTAAGCCGTCTAGAAGATCGAACGGCTGGCAAAAGATTTGAAAGGCTTAAAAGATTCTATGCGCTTACACGCCAACTGTCGATGAAGAATCTTCTCCCTGCCCTAACAACTATTTGACAGGAAACAAAATCAATGACCATCGCAAGATCTTAAGCCCCTGACAAAACCCATAAGATTATACACCATTCGTCGATTCACTAATAGGATCAGAGCCCACTGACACATCTAGAAACTAGGTCCCATTGACAGGATTCCACCTCATACTACGTGGACCAATAAAAAACCTCCAAATCAAAATACCTAGCAAGTGGACCCACATGAGAAAAAGTCTATGTCACACAAAAGAATCAACAGTTGTCTCAAAATCTCACATGTCTGACACATCTCATAAGAATTTACGCCTGTCCTTGATTCACTGCAAGTGTCAGGACCCTCTGACAAGCCGGCAACCTAGGACCCACTGAAAACTACCAATGTGCTATTACATGGACCAATCAGATGTTGCTATTTATGCATATGTGTCAACGGACCCACCTGTTTGAGAAGCTCTGTCATAAAGAAAATCAAAGACTGGGGTAAGATCTCAAGCCTCTGACAAATTCAATGAGAACTTATGCCAACCGTTAGATTGAGATGTTGTCAAAAAATTGGGCCCAAGGAAATAATGAAGGCCAAAACATAAGAAAAATTAAATGGCATGACTTATCCTTTTAGGAAAAATTAGGCGCTGAGGACCTTAGGAAATATTAAAGGCCACCGGGGGTGAAACTTAGGAAGAATTAAAGGGGACCCCGCTAACCGCAAACCTGAAGCTAGTCATTTTAATTAGCACATGCAGATTTAAAGTTTTAGGTCACCTCAAAAAGGTAATGCAACATTAGAACAAGGCTAGGGTATAGACAAAGGGTTTTTGCACCAACGGCTAGTTTTTTTTAAATTTTGAACTAAGGGTTTATGCCAGGGACACAAAAATAACTACAGAGACCAGGAGAAAATTGCTAGAGCTATGAAAATTTTTCTAGGTGCTAACAGTGGCTCTAGTTGGGGATGTATGCCTCCTGCAAGCATGGCAAGAAATTAGATCTCTGGGAAAAGAAGACCACCTATAGCTTGAAGGGCACAGAGACCTCAAAAACATAGGAAACACACCAGGGAAAACAAGAAGGGAAACTATATACAAAGTGTACATATTTTACAAAAAGCCTGAAACCTCAAAACCTGAACCAATCTTTGCCCCAATCAAAAATCTAGTTTACATTTCTTTCTTCTTGAGGTAAACTAGATACTTTATTCCTATTTGTTTCACCAGGCATATTAATACTTTCAATCAGCCCTTTAGGCAAAACAAAAAAAAAAAAACTATCTCCACCTTCATAGTGCATGTAAAAACTTGGAACACTCTCATGATCTTGCTCACTATGAAGGTGAAACTTAGCATGCTCATGAATACTATCATCAAACTGAAACTGATCCTTATCTACTGATTCATGTATGCTATCAATCTAAAATGCAAAAGCCACATACTTTATTTGATAAAAATCTTCATTCATACCTTGACTATGCATATCCTTAGGTGTAGCTAGTGGGAGTTCCAATGAAAAATCTAGTTTATACTTACACATGTCATCATCATCAAATTCTGTAACATTTGGAACCTCCATGTGTTCCTCAAACAATGGATTGATAATTCCATGTAATACTCCTTGTTGAATATTATGACAAAAAATGGGCTAATCATCATCATAGTCCTCATCAGATAAAGTATTACAAAACACTTTAAACTCACTACCCATTTCATCTCCATGGAGATTTTCAGCATATGAGGAAAAATCAGAACAACATGAAGATTCATAGTCAATATCACTTACCAAGCATATAGTGTCCACAATTATATCTTCTTCATTATCTTGTTTAGGAAAAGCATCATAGCAAAACCATGGTTCACTCCTAAACTCTCTATTGTATGTTGCAACCTCATTATCCAATGCAGAACCATTAGATAACCTTTTACTCAAATCTTCATGTTCATCCTCACTGACATCACATTGAATTACCATTTCTTTATCTTGAAACTTTGAGGACAGAACACCCTCAACATCTTCATACTCAAGCAGATTTTCACAATGTACAAATTGTGATGCACTATTACTTTCAGATTTAGAAAATGAAAACATACTTTTACTGATAAAAGAGCGTTCACTTCCATCATTACTTTCCTCCTCCCATGTTGCATCTGACTCATATAAAGACACCTCAACATCACTGCCTTCATCACTCTCACCTGAGTAACCACTTTCAACACTATGCTCCTCTGGCTGTGATTGACATATCTATGAATCATACTCCTCATCTTGTGCAGCAACTTCAAACTCATCAATAGAGACACAACTTTCAGCCTCTTCATTCGTATAACATTGAGATATAGAAGTAGCAACCTCATGCCTAGGAACATAAGCAAAATCATGCTCATAATCAAAATTACAAGAATTGACAGCAGTGGCAAATTTACAACTCAAAACACCATCACACTGCTCAATTCTACCAAGGTCTGGAATACATCTTACTGCTATAGCATCCTGAACACATGTCTCATTAGTAGCAAAAGACTCAACAACATTTATACATATATCTTGATTTGACATTTCAACTTGATTACAAACTACAACAGAAGTGTTGATACACCGATTTGGAGCTACGGTATCAATACTACATCCTTCTTTTCTTTCATATTCATTATACCGGCACACACTCATGGCAAAATGACCTCTGGTCAATCCATATTTCAAATTGTTCTCAATGTCCATCGTAGTTATAAATGCCTGATATAACAACCTAGGTTCTTTATCCCTCAATAAGTAGTTCATTTTCTTACCAAATGCATCAAAGTAGACATTCATACATACATGATCATTGGGTCTATAATTTTCAGGGATATCATTCAATACTTTAGCAAATCTGATATTGAATTGAGGGACAAGTTCATCAGTCTCAATATGAATCTTTAAAAACTTATCATAGGAATCAGATATGTGTTATACACTGAATTTGTGCCTCTGATCTCAAGCTCTCTTGGTCTTGATAATCCAGTATAACATGGGAATCATCTCAAGGTTGTGGGACCTTTTGCTAATCGAGATGAGACCTCCAGATTCTAGGCTGGTTCCTCTTGGATAATCACCTTGATTTTTTTTTTAGATAGGAAAGTAAAACTTTGAGGGGAAAGGGTTAAAAGGAGTGAATGGAAAGGGAAATGACTGAAAGCAAATCTATCCTACTAGGTGATGCACCGAAACTAGGGTTTGGATCTCAGTATAGAGGGATGAGATCAATGGAGGAATCAGGTCTAATAAGTCACCACTCACTAGATAGGTTTGCATAAGTATTTCATAGGAAGACTTGAACAGAAGACTCAACCTATGACCTGCAAACAAACATCCTCCTCTGCAACTAGGTGTAGGAATGAGACAAGATTGCTAGGGGCTGTAGCATACCCACAAAACATCTAAATCAGATCAGACACAGTAACATACAAAATCACAAAAAGTGAGAGGGACCAGAAACCCCAATTTATATTGACAGCATTCATAAACTTCAATCCAATAAGAGATAACTCACATAAGAAGGCATGAGGACAAGAAAAATGTCACAGAATGCTTTGCAATATCTGAACAATCAATGAAAATTTAACAATTGCAGAAAGTTAAGGGGCAGAAAGAATGCCTTCAATAACCTTTGGGAAAGAAACTTTCCTTTTTTACATTTGGAAAATTCTGAGCACTACAAGCTCCAAAAAATGTTATATACAAACTCAACTGCACGCAGGCAGGAGTCAAAAGTTAACCAGGGTGCAGATTTTCCAATTTAATAACCAACCCTAGTAGTCAAATCTGATTATAAAAGATATCCCTGCAACATTAAAACTGATCAGATAAAAGACCCATCCTTGTACTGTAAATAACCTACAAACACAACAACCTAGATTCATCAACCTCTCTGCAAATTGGCCTTGCCATGAATGCACAAACGTACCCTGCTAAGACAAAGAATCAACCCCTGACGGCCACCCACACCTCCTTCATCAACTCCGCAACCTGCAACTAGAAAATGTCCTTGCGACATCAATTTTTTTAAGCTACCGTACCACTGCAACCATCTCACAAAAAAAATCCCGCCAAAACTGGCCACACTGCTTGAAAATGTCACTGGTCGCATGATCGCATGAGCTAAAAAAGCCTCATGTGATCATGTAACAAGCTTCACTGAATCTGCCTCCGCTTGCCACATAAGAAACCTGGACCCGCAAGACATCACACCTGAGTCCAACCTTTACCACGTGGCACAACAGGAGCTGACCACATCAGCTGGACCCATAGCAACACCGCCTGAAAGCATCAAGAGGATCTAACGGCAGTCGCATGATTGCATGGGATCGGGAGGTCCCATGCGAACATGCGACCACTATAGATCTTGAATCTACGGGGGGGCATGTTACTGGGCCCGCTGCAACCTTTGCCGACCGCCAGCAAGCCACTAAAAAGTGGAGACATCACCTCCCATGGACCCACCAGCAGCTACCGAAGACCAGTTGACCGCTAGAGGCTTGTCACATGGTCGCATGTGGTTAGGAAGCCGCATGCAATCATGCAACAAGCATGAAACCGCACCACCGAAATGGTCTGCTTGAACCCCATTGCAACCGCTAACAGCTTGTCGCATGGTCGCATGGGATCAGAAGATCCCATGCAATCATGTGACCAACTAGAAGATGCTACCCAATGACTGCCACCTCGTTTGAGAAATCCGGACCCACCTTCAAATGTTCATCACCAGCTGGCCAATGAAACACGAACACATCACCAAACTATAAGCTCTTATCGGCATGGTTAATAGCTAGTCGCATGTTCGCATAGCCTAAAAAGGGACTATGCGATCATGCGACAAACTGCTAGCATTCTTCAATAGGACCGTCAACAGTTAATCACATGGTCACATAAGGGGAAAAGGACTTATGCGATCATGTGACAACCCGCATAACAGCTTGCCGAAAACCAACTGGGCCCCACTTGTCGGAGTTGCGCACTTAAGGTCGAAAACATAGAGGGTTTTCAAATCGGAGGTCGAAAACATAGAGAATCTTTGGACCAAAAGTCAAAAACATCCTGGCCTTCAGAGATAAGGTCGAAAACACACTGGGTTTTCAGGCCAAAAGGCAGAAAACACACTGGACTTTCGACACTTGGGCATTCCTTTGAAAAATAGGACCGTGGCCAAAAATGAATGATAGGGAATTTTTGGGTAACAATATGTTCACCCTTTCTCCAAATTGCTCAATGAAGGCCAAATGCATCTCACTCCAAGATGAAATTGAACATGCTAGTAGAAAAGAGATCCAGTCTCTAGCATCACCTTCTAAAGTTTGAACAAACAATTTCATCCATAGGTCTTCATGGCAAACATCAAAATCACACATCACATCAACAAAGAACTAAACATGTTTCCTTGCTGACTGGTGCTGGTCCCTAACATACTTTGGTAAATATCCCCTAATTCCATTAGGGATCTAGTTAGGGAAATTGGGTATGCCATCATAACAAAATGGTACATATCCTCGGACAAAAGAAACTCTATGAACATCCATCACTAGTTGCAGCTTTGCACACCCACTTGAAAATCTTCAAGACTAATGATAGGAAATGTATACTTGAAACTAATCTTCTTTTGTCACTGAACCCTCTCCTATATTATTCACATTTTATTCCTTTTCTTAGTGCTTGATCACTTAATTAGGAGACATTTCAGATCTTTGAGAAATACCTGAGAGTTTTGCAGCAAAAGATCTTGCTGACTGGAAGGCAGGGCAGATCTAGAGCTCATCTTGCAGCTTCATCAGATTCTTTATAATGTGGAGTCGCCACCTCCTTAAAGAGGAAAAAATGCTTTACCTTTCTTTGTACCTCTTCTAGTCAACCAAAACTACACCAGGATATCACACTGTCTATCAAGAACTGCACTGATCAAACAGAAACTTCAGAGCCACCACTCAATACATATCAAGAAGATATTAGCAAATGCTTTATTTTTCTATCTGACTCTTTCCAATGGGTCCCCAGTAGAGTTTCCATTTTGTTGGTATCTTTTCCTTGCAGGACCAAACTTAAAGCAAAAGGTGGGCTTGATCCTTAAATTAGGCACTCAAGTTTGACAAGAAAATAGAACCAATTGATGAGGATAGAGAACATCCTCCTTCTTCTTTGAGCTCCACATCACCCAGGCGGGTATTGCCTTATCTGCATACTCAAAAACCTCATGACAAATAGTAGGCCTACAGATAGATTATTGTGGAATAGTCTTCAAACCCCTTTAGGTATCCTGTACCCCAATGAAAGCAATTCTTAATGCAATAACCCTACTTGCATAAAATGGGTATGAAAACCAGAGACCTATACTAACAACATAAAAGGGAAAGGGTGGAACTGAAAGTAAATGATTTAAAGATGGGTTTAAAAGATCCCCTGAGATACCCTAAGTCTCTCATAGACTAGTGCCTTATCCAATGGGCCATAGAGTCAAACACCCTATTGCAAGAGAAAGTTGTGAAACAAGGAAGAAATATACTCAATGTGTTAATGCCTGACATCAATCACACATCATGACCAAACCTCACTTAACAACCCACCTGTGTATCCAAGTATGTTACTACCCATTTAAATGATTTTAACCCTCCCTTAGAAGAGACCTATAAGTGGATAATACATTGACCAGCATCCACTGGAAGACAAGCATGACATATCTTTGATACCTCATCTCATACATACATGAACAGTAACTCTAAACCAGTTATCCCTGCGAAGACAATTCCACTTGCAAACACATAGGCAATGCAAACAGAAAAATCAAACACCATTGATGTATGATTAATGAATTCAAAATTCAAATGGAGATAGCTTGGTAACAGTAATAATATATTAAATCCTCATACACAAGATAAACCTATTGCAATATGCACTGTATTCTCATAAAACCAAAGAGGAAAGAGGGAGCTCTATATGCAGAGAAAAGGAAATATCTACAGGAAAAGGACCCTTCATGGAATTAGTTCTCCTCAAATATTTACAGAAGAAGGAACCCTTAAAAAATCAAAACTTTTTCCATTTATACCACTAGCTGCCTCGGAATCCCAAAAGAATTCAAGATGCAACAAGCTTCGGACAGCTAGGGTTAGGGTTTCAACAACTACACCAACCCCAATTACAACAAAAATTAGAAATCTCAGAGCGAAAACCAGGTACAGGTCTATCAAATCAAAGGATGATCTTCATGAATGAGAAAAATCCCTGAGAAGTACAGGAAAATCATAAATTTGCCATATAAACCAATCTGATCAGACCTACAAAGCACCTTGAGCCACCAAAAATATCCATCCCCACATGGTACAAACCCCCCTGCAATCGATCAAGGCAGCCTAGACCACACTGCAACCACTGGCACCACCAAACAAATCAAATCCGGCCTCTAAAAGAATTAAAACCAGTCCTTTCTGTCGTTGGAAACCCTTAGAAAATTCAAATTTGAATTTCAATGGTCACTTCATGGTGCCAGCAGCAAATCAGCGGTCATAATTTAAATCTGAGATCAACTTTAAGTCACAGCTATTAGATTTCTTCTTTTTGCGGTCCTTTATGATCCTAAATCAACCAGACACCTTAGGTTAACATCAAGCAAACATGCGACAAGGCATTTTCTAGTCGCGGAATGAAAACACTAACCTAAGTTAAACCCCGCGAACAAGCGAATGAAGGAAACTTACTAACCCCGGTCCTTTATTTAGCGAACTGGCGAGTGAAGGAATTCACCAGTTTGCAAAATACTCTTTACTTCCGCCAAGTTAGTTAGCGATTACGTGAATGCTTGTTCGCTGAATCACTAGACCTTTTAGAACACCACCAATTCATCATGCGAATGAGCGAACCCTTTTGAAAATTTATCGGCCCGCTCACCACTTTGTTAGGACCGCTATACCTTAGACCCCACCTGGGCCCACTTTATGCCACTTGTCATCATGTCATTCACGGCTAATGCTCGGTCACACTGACACAGAACCCACTTACAATAAGCCTTATAATCAGATGATAGGCGTAAGATCTTATAGCTCTGAAAAAACTCATGAGAACTTACGCTGACTATAGATCATGTCCTCATCACTGATCTCTCTAACAATGGCCCCACACTACAATATCATCCACATCTGGAAGATCAGACGGCTAGCGTAAGATCTGAAAGGCTTAAAAGATTATATGCGCTTACACACCAACCATCAATGAAGAATCTTCTCCTTGCCCTGACAACCATCTGACAAGAAACAAAATCAATGGCCATTGCAAGATCATAAGCCCCTGACAAAACCCATAAGATTATACGCCGTTCCTCGATTCACTGATAGGATCAGGGCCCACTGACATACCTAGAAACCAGGTCACACTGACAAGATTCCACCTCATACTACATGGACCAATAAAAAACCTCCAAATTAGAATACCTAGCAAGTGGACCCGCATGAGAAAAAGGCTATGTCACAAAAAAGAATCAATGGTTGTCTCAAAATCTCACACGTCTAACACATCTCATAAGAATTTACGCCCGCCGTTGATTCACTGGAAGTGTCAGGACCCTCTGACAAGCCGGCAACCCAGGACCCATTGACAACTACCAATGTGCTATTACATGGACCTATAAGATGTCACCATTTATGCATATGTATCAATGGACCCACCTATTTGGGAAGCTCTATCATAAAGAAAATCAATGACTAGCATAAGATATCAAGCCTCTGACAAAGTCAATAAGAACTTACGCCAACCATTAGATTGAGATGTTGTCAGAAAACCTAGCCCAAGGAAATAATGAAGGCCGAAACATAAGAAAAATTAAACGGCATGACTTAGGCTTTTAGGAAAAATTAGGCGCTGAGGACCTTAGGAAATATTAAAGGCCGCCGGGGGTAAAACTTAGGAAGAATTAAAGGGGACCTCACCGACACATGAAAAACCTAACCGCGAACCTGAAGCTGGTCATTTTAATTAGCACATGTAGATTTAAAGTTTTAAGTCACCTCAATAATGTAGCACAACATTAGAATAGGGCCAGGGTATAGACAAAGGGTTTTTGCACCAACTTCTAGGTTTTTTGAAATTTTGAACTAAGGTTTTATGCCAGGGACACAAAAATAACTGCAGAGACCAGGAGAAAATTTCTAGAGCCATGAAATTTTTTCTAGGTGCTAACAAGAGGATCCAATTAAGGACTGTCCAAACTTGCAGCCAACGCTAACACAATAGAATTACACAAAAACAAAACCAGATCAATAGAAAATAGATGTCTTTATTCATCAATTAACTGATTACATGCAATGTGTCAGGCTGTAAGGCCTTCCTGGTTACGGCCAATTACAAAGCAAGAAATAGTTCTACAAGATCACAAAGTATCCAACACACTTCTCCTTAGCTAGCCCAAGTTTTCACCACAACAGGACACTAGTAACCACTCCAAGAAAGATCTAAACCCATACTCGAACTTCCAAGCAATCTTTCTGCTACCTAAGCCTGCAAGCTACTAACTCTACTTGATCTAATCTAAACTCCAGATCGATCCCTTCATAGATCCACACATCTGCTACTACTAAACAACTACCCAAACATCTACTTAAATACTAATCCAAGCCACAAGTCGGCTGGATGAAACAATTAAATCCCAAAAGCCATTCGGCTCCCAAATAGACAAATATTAAATGACAAACATCATTCGACTCACAAATAACTCCATCAACATTTAATTCACCAAGTTGGCCTCTAGATCCACATAGGAGAATGCAACATGCTAGATCTAGGTCCCCACACGTTCAATGGTCAATCCATAACTCGAGGAACACGAACCAGATTAAATGCACAAGTTGGCCAAGCTGAATCTCCAAGAACAACCGTCGGTGAGCCAAACTACCAAGCACCAAGAAATACACTGAGCATCCACACCAACTGAGCTCTCCAAGCATTACTGAGCACCAACAATGTCAACCGAGCACCATAGACATCGCTGAGCACCAGAAGTGCCAAGTCTCCTTCAATGACTAAGCTCCCTTCAGTGGCCAAGTCCTCCAGTGACCGAGCCACTTCAACAACCGAGCAATAGGCATGAACACCAAGACCTCATTAGTAACTGAGCACCAAGAAACAAACCACCAAGTCACCGAGTGAGAAACATCAATGGAGATCCACCAGAACTTCCAATGGAGAATCACCACCAAGACCACTGAGCTCCATCGGTGAAGCCTAACAAACTTTGACCAAGAATCACCATTAAAGACTAAGAAATGCCAACCTTCTACCGAGATTACTAGCCAAGTAACTGAACATCACCAAATGGTTACCGAGACTGCCATAATCTTCAGGCACCGAGCAAGAAGCCAGGATGCCACTTCATCTGACTCTTGAGGTACAAAGAAAAGTGTGTCCCACACTTTCTCACCTAAGGGAGCATTTGAAAACTACCAACTCCACTTCATCTTCACCGAAGGTTTCCATTCCATCACAGGAAAGAGAACCAATCTGCAACTCAACCAATCAGTATGTTCAATATCCTGAACAAATCGAGCCATCAATCCATCACCAAGGACCAAGGAAGAATCCCATCTCAAAATCTCATCACCAGACTTATCACTGTCAACCAACAACTCAAGTCCACAACCAATAAACAACATCAGGACCACAAAATTGAACAAAAGCAATTCGGTAATACCAACATCACCGAGGTGTTCAACAGTAGGTAACTCCATACCAACAACAATCTGATCAAGCACAACCAGATGCTCTACAATTTCTATGTCAAGCACAACTGACTGAACATGAAAACCAATATCCTCACCAGCCTCAACAAGATCAATAACATCGTCGGTAATCACAAGTAACCTAGCAACAAGCACAAGTTTCTCTGTAGGTTTGATGTCAGAATCCACCAATTGACCATCAAAACCAATTTCGCATACCTCTTCAACCTCTGAACTGTCACCGGAAACCTTGTCAAGATGTCTTCTCTCACGAACCAGTCTACCAATTGGCCAAACAACTTTCCTCCAGATCAGCATGCTCCAACTCCGGTAAGCTTTACAAATCTCAATAACACTTTCTCTCACAAGGTTCTTAACCTGGTTCTCCACATGGTTCAGTAAATCCGCTTCTAACTGAGCAAATCTCTCAGAAATCATATCACCAAGGTCGAATCCTCTTGGAGACATCTCCAAAGATCTTTGAAAACCTTCTGCAACAAATCTTAACATCGACCACCTTGTGACAATCTCCAAGTTGTATGCAAGTCGGATCACAACCTGCCATCTTGCATGGACAATTAGGCACAATTTCACAAGTTCAATGTCACGGATTTGCAATTCAGATTGCACACAATCTCTTCACCAACAAGATCAACTTCGCAACACCAGCCTTGCTAGGTCAACCTCCTGCTCCAACATGATCAAACTCTCACTCTGATACCACCTAATGCAGTCAAGGTCAAAGGATCTAATTAAGGACTGTCTAAACTTGCAGCCAACACTAACACAATGGAATTACACAAGAACAAAACCAGATCTGCAAAAAATAGATGTCTTTATTCATCAATTAACTGATTACATGCAATGTACCGGGCTATAAGGCCTTCCTGGTTATGGCCAATTACAAAGCAAGAAACATTTCTACAAGATCACAAAGGATCCAACACACTTCTCCTCAGCTAGCCTAGGTCTACAACACAATAGGACACTGGTAGGCACTCCAAGAAAGATCTAAATCTGTACTCAAACTCCCAAGCAATCTTTCTGCTACCTAAGCCCGCAAGCTACTAACTTTGCTTGATCTAATCTGAAGTCCAAATCAATTTTCTTCATAGATCCACACATCTGCTACTACTAAACAACTAACCAAACATATACTTAAATACTAATCCAAGCCACAAGTTGACTGGATGAAACAATTAAATCCCAAAAGCCAGTCGGCTCCCAAATATACAAATATTAAATGCTAAACATCGGTCGACTCACAAATAACTCCACCAACATTTAATTCACCAATTTGGTCTCTAGATCCACATAGGAGAATACAACACACCAGATCTAGGTCCCCACACGTCCAACGGTCAATCCATAACTCAAGGAACGTGACCCAGATTAAATGCACAAGTCGGCCAAGCCGAATCTCCAAGAACAACTGTCGGTAAGCCAAACTATCGAGTGCTAGGAAATACACCGAGCATCCACACCAACTGAGCTCTCCAAGAATTACCGAGCACCAAAAATGTCAACTGAGCACCACAGACATTGCCGAGCACCAGAAGTGCCAAGGCTCCTTCAATGACCGAGCTCCCTTTAGCAACAGAGTCCTCCAGCGACTGAGCCACTTCAACAAGCGAGCAACAGGCATGAACATTGAGACCTCATCAGTAACCGAGCACCGAGAAAAAAACCACCAAGTCACCAAGTGACCAACATCAATGGAGATCCACCAGAACTTCCAACTGAGAATCACCACCAAGACCACCGAGCTCCATTGGTGAAGCCTAAAAAATTTGACCAAGAATCACCATTAAAGATTGAGAAATGGCAGCCTTCTACCGAGATTACCAACCAAGTAACCGAACATCACTAGATAGTTACCAAGATTGCCAAAATCTTCAGGCACCGAGCAAGAAGCCAAGATGCCACTACATCAAAACCATCAGCCATAAACCAAATCTTTTCGAATTTGATAGGACAATTGTCTAGTCTCTTGAACATCAAGATCCTAAGTTCCACTACAAAATGATCTAAACCAGATATAGGCTTAACTTCTGAACCCATATTTAAAGGTATTTCTGACAAATTTCCATTAAATAGGAATCTATCCAGTTTTTCTACTATTAAGCTAAACCCTTTTCTTCAATTATTCCATGTAAAACAATCTTTGGATGTTGCTATTTCTAAAAGCCCATTCCTATTTATCCACTCATTAAAGTCCTCAACTACTTTAGGAAGTTTTTGTATCCCTCCCCACTTTTCTAAAGTTATAGTAATAGAGTTGAAGTCCCCTCCTAGAATAGATACCTCACCCCTTTATATTCTAACAGTTTATCTTCAATTTCCTTCCATACTTTCACCTTCTCCATGTTGGAAATGGGACCATAAACGTTGAAGATCCTAAAACTTAACTTTATTTGAGAGCTACTAACTATAACACAACTCCTGTTTACATGGTCTTCAATTGCTATGATGCTCACAACTCTAGGCTCCCAACTAAAAACCAGACCCCCTGAAGCTCCCCTAGTCGGAGAACCCTAGATTTCCCTAAAACCTAGTTTTTCCTTAAATTAGCTATATCCCTATTATCTAGCTTGGTTTCTTGAAGCATTAAAATTTTTGCTTTTGTATTTGATATCCAGCATTTTAACTTCCTCTTTGTCACAAATTTCAGCCATAAACTGATCCATTAGATCTTTGACCACAAAATCACATAGATGTTTGGTGATAATCCTAACTTCCTCCTCCTGAGTTGGGCTATTTGATCTCTCCTCTAAGGGGCTAGTTGATCTAAGTATACCCTCCATGTTTTCCATACTAATACTTCATGGCTCCCCTTCTTTGCTATCTAATTCCTCAGGATTCTGATTTGTTATAATTCTGAAGCCCCCTCCTTCGTCATTTAATGAAATTGAGATGTCTTCTAAAGGCTTATTATTATTATGGACTTCTTTTTTCTCTTCTAGGATTATTGTTCTACCTAAATCCTTATCCTCTACAATCTCCCCTTCCTCTATATCCAAATCATGAGTAATTGGAATTTCTTCTGATGGTTTTAAATTCCCCTCATGACTTTGTGTCCTATCCCGTATTACCTTTTTCACATTCTCCACCAACTCAGTTTTTAACTCTAGTTCTAGGAATTCTGGTCGAATTTCAAAAGCTTCTCTTAGACCTTGAATAGAGATTGGGTTTAAGGATTTGATATTAATATCCATGTTAACAATTATTATATTATCAGACTGGGGAAAGTCCATTTTCAACATCCCTACATACTGGCCTAAATGGTTCCCTACTTCCTTGAAGAACTCTAGGTTTATTAATTCTACTGGAATGTTTGATAGACGGATTGCTCTATCTACTTTAAAATTAACTAAATTCTTAGGGTCAAATTTTGGTTGCCAATCTAAAAATGTAAAATTGCATTCTTTAAAACTAGGGTTTTCATCCTTAAGAAAGCTATTCTTAATCTTAATAGAATTACATTTAACAAAGAAGAAACTATCCGAGAGAATTGCAATACTTACATTATCCTTGTATTTGGATATAAACCATTCTGCTATTTCCTTCATAGGAGTACCAAAACCATTCCATCTTGCAAAAATGCCAAATCTCTTGCATAGATCCATTACTTTTTCAATACTTCTAGAACGCATGTTTATCACTGATTCTAATGGTGGTATAACCTTCTTTACCTCATTATTATTAATCTGATCGAATCAAGGGGAGACAGTGCCCTCAGTACTATCAATATCTAGGGCATTGAAGGGATTTTCAATCTGGATGCCGCCCACCCCTTTTTTTCCCTCGATCCAATCATTAGGGTTTTTTGCATCTTGACTTTGAGTAGGGAGATGTTGGTTCTATTCATAAAACCTTTTAGCATATTTCGTATGTTCAAAGAAGGAAAATTGGACATTCAATCTATCCACCGAGAAGAGATTCTTTCTCAGCCTAAATCCTTCCTTTGTTGAAAGATTTGCTAGATAAACCCCTTGATTGCGAAAGCAGTGGCCGCCTTGGCTTCTTCTTCTTCTTTCAGAATTCACAACAGATGCGAATCTGTTTTCACCATGAATGTTGATAGTCCAAGAGAAGGAAGCCTTAAGATGCCCTGCTACTAGAGCATAAAAAAAATTTAATCCTTAGATTATCCTCTGTCTGTGCATTCCATAACCTTGTCTTCTATTGCAGGTGTCTCTGATCTTTCACACGGATCTGCAGAGCCATTTTTTAATAAGTATGACATTTTTAAATTAATAGATAATTACAATAAACAATGGTTCCGTAATAAACTCACCTTTCTCTCTTTTTATTTTAGGTCTCAGGAATAATGCAATAAGGATAGATTCATATTCCTGCTACAAGAAGGATTAGTGATAGTCTATAAAGTAGAGATTAAATCTAGTTCTTTCCCTAGGGCAAGAAGTTTGAACAAAGAGGATTTCAAAATAAGAAGAAGATTCAAAACCTGTCGATACTGATAAATTTGTTAAAGACCCAAGAGATAGCTACCAGCGTATTGTCAAAGACGTAGATCTGGATCTGATTGTGCCTCCCTTTGCTACTTATGAGTGTGAATGACACGATACCCGAAAGAATGCTAAAAGTTGTTGGGGGTAATCCACTGTGAAATTAGTTTATTTTTTGCTGGCTAAATGTTATATTTTGGTGTATAGAGTAGTGTCCTATCTTTCTTTTTCGATGGCTGATTGGAATTAATGCTATTTGGAGTTTCAACTCTTTACAATGTAATGACAATGTTCTTTTAGACTATATCTAATCTAAAAACAATGATACTTGACTTATATATTTAGGTTGATTATATCATATGAATCAATAGGAGTGTCTTTCTACATATTTGACATACGACGGAGAGTTTTTTCTTGAAGATAATAGTACCAAGTAAATTACTAGTTAAGGGAAGGTAGAATTACGCTGTGTTGACAAAGGATTAAAATCTGTAATCATATTTATTATATTTTGGAACTTGTGAGAAATTTGCTTTCTATATCTTAAATATTTTTGGTGTGTATGTGATATTTGGAAAGTCTAATTGCAGGTTGGTAAGAGAAAAGTTAGTAGTTGTTAGAGGATCTTATATTGGAGCCTTGTTTAGGCGGAATATCTCAACCTTTTGTAATTTTTCTAATATAATTGGTTTTATTAGGTATTCTAAGATAATTTTTAAATTTAGAAAGAATGGTCAATAATTATTTTAATTATTATTGGAAAAAATAATTTTGGTGAGAATTGTGAATTCGAAAAATAGAATTTAGATATTCATTTTTAATTAAAAGAGTCAAGATATTGCTAGGAGTTATTCATTCAGATGTGGTTGATCTTTATATGCATCTATATGCTGGCATCTTCCAACCAAAATTCCCAACCAACTATAACTATAGTTTCCACCCACTATTATTGTCTTTTAGGGTGGACCTACTATTTTAAGGCAACTATAATTGGAGGAGGGCCACAAGTTGGGTGGGGAGTGTTTGGAGGATGGGTAGGGAGATATATTTTTTTAAGCTGATAAATTAAAAGCAATATCCCTTTAGAATAGTAGGGATTAATTAATCAGCCCACTAGTCCTCCTCTAATTATAGTTGGAATTATAGTTGGGTGGGAGCTTAGGAGGATATAGTTAGGGAACTTGTAGTTTTTTCTCACTTTGATGCTTTGTAGTAGTTGAGCTATTGATATGGGAGATTCAGAAGGAATGTTGTTAGCTACCACGCTAATTAGTCAAGATGTATAGTAATAAAGTTATTTGTTTAATACCCTACAAAATAATTGAAGCAAGGTGGGGCCCTACTATTCTATGGGAATACATACCATATAATAGTAAGGGTCCTAAGAATGTACACTAGGGTGAGGGGTTAAAATCTTGACGAAGTCAAGGTTAGAGGGTCTAGAATGGACTGTCCAACCTTGCTGCCAAACATACAAAACATAACACTTAATTGAATATGAAAAGAATATGAACTTTTGTCAATAAATTTTGAATACCAACATGCCCACAGGCCTTCACATGTTCTTTTCATTCTACCCATTGGCCCCACATGTAGACATACATGCCACCATGAGCTTATTACTAAAAAATTACTAAATAGAAGTCTCTTGCTACTTCCTAACTACTGTTGATGAGCTCTTATTCCTCTTGATGTTTTTATAAAAGAGATTTAATCACTTGATGTGATCTGCATTGGCCTCCCAAGTTCAAAAGTTGATCTAGCATGTGTACCAACCATAGTTACTTGAAGAGGGTCTAAATCATGGTTTAGACCCTTATGCATGTTGCTCGATCTTATGTCTATCTCATGATAAGAACACTTTAGCTCTACAAGGCTTGGAAAGGTTCCACACACTTCCAATATTAATTTTGGTATGAGTTTTCCCAGAATGCTTCTACATTAAACCTCTGAGGTTATTTAAAAAGTGCAACTTGCACATTGATAGGCATGTCCCAAAGTATATTAGTTCACTATTGAGACACAAGTTGCATCTTCCACTAGTTTGTTCTTCCACTTGGCTGGATATTACTTTTACCCCTTATTCTGAGTGTTGCATATAATCCAACTATTCAAGATTTGCTCAATCTACTCTAGTGATATATGTGGTAATTATTGTTGTGGTAAGGCTTCTATGCCATCCCTCAATGCTCCCTAAAACTAATAGAGATTTATAACATTGAATATTGGTGAAGTGTCCCTACCCTTCATTAACACCACTTCATAAGCATTCCTAGAATAAATTTTTTGGATGATTTTGCATGGATTTGATTCTGCAACTTCTTAAACAAGTCAAGCTCATAGTTAGAAGGTATGAACTTAGCTTTCAACTTAGTCACCATCAACCTCCACCAATTGATCTTTGTTTCACCTTCATCTTCTCGGTCTCTCTGCAGTTCCTTCCACCAAAGAGCAGCATGTCCTTTCAACTTTGTCTTCGCTAATCTCACCCAAAGAGGATCTTCAATTAATTCCAGCTCAAAGAGATCTTCAAGTTCACCAATCCAATGAATCAAATTGTCGGGCTTCAAAGTAGAAGAGAAAGTAGAAACTTCCATTTAGTAATTACTAAACTGAGCAACAGATCTAGGCAAGTGAGCAGATATGTTCCTCTGGTCATCACCACTAGATCCAGCAGTTTCAAATTCTTTAGCAACTTCTTCATATCCATCCTTAGTACCAACATTCTGAGGTATACCAATAACAACTCTCATGATCTCAGCGACCATATCATTCTTCATCAATTCCATCTCAAATCTGAAATCTGATTTCACTTTCTCTATGAACTGGGATTCAACAGTATCACAAAGATCAGAAATAACTCTAGGGTCCAATCTTCTCGGAGGCATCCTTAAAGATAAGAGAAACCCTCTACAGAAAACCCTCACCGACCACCTTGTGACAACCTCCAAGTTGTGTACAAGTCAGATCTCAACCTGCAATCTTGCAAACAACTAGGGCATAATTTCACAAGTTCAGTGTTTTGGATCTGCAATCCAGATTGCGCATAATCTCTACTTCAATAGGATCAACTTTGCAAGATCATCCTTGCTAGGTTAACCTTCAAGATCAACTATCAACTCCAATAGGAACAAACCTTCACTCAAATACCACCTGATGCAGACAAGGATGGTGGATCCAATTAATGACAGTCCAAACCTTGCAACCAATAGAATTACACAATAGAACACTCAACACAATAGATAACACCACAAATGTTTCAAGTAATTTGCATTAACATGCCCGACTGTAAGGCCTTCTAGGTTAGGGCCAATTACAAAATGAAACAATTCTACAAGATCCACAACAGATCCAATACAATCTCAGCTAGTTCATCTCTGAAGACAATCAGAAGCTGATGGAAACCCTAAGGCAGATCTAAACTTGAGCTCACAAGCCTCTAAGAAATCTCCTTGTCTCCAAGTATGCAAACCCCTAGCTCTGCTACAAACAACTATCAGATATCAATTTGATCTGCAAGATCATACAAGAACTTTTCCACAACTTCGCCAACTTTAGCTTCAAAACCTCAGATCTGACTCACTAAGTCTCCAATTCATGAACTTCTCTGATCCCTTAATGATCTCTCCTTTCCTACCTCTAAACATTTACCCAAACATCCTATAAATACTAGTCATCAGCCACAAGTCGACTGGATGAAACCCTTAACTCCCTAAAACAAATAATTAAATGCCATACAAGTTGGCTTACAAATGTATACAAACATTTAATTCAGCATGTTGCCCCATAACAATAGCTACCAACAATAAATACACCAAGTCATCTCAACAAATCACACAGAACTCCAGTCGGTAAGCCAGAACTACCGAGCGACAATGAATTAACTGAGTATGCCAGGCATCGCTGAGCACCAATGTCAACCGAGCACCATAGGCATGACCAAGTAACACTTTCACCAAGCGCCAGAGACTGTCGAGTTCCTTTAGTGACTGAGCTTCGTTCAATGACCAAGACTGTCGGTCAAGGCGGCAACCGAGTAACACCGGCCAAAATACCAACACCCACTCCAGTTTCACTGAGGACAAAGAATGCCCCTACCTTAACCTTGGATGCCCCTACATCGCTTTCACTCCTCTAGGTTGTAGTCTAGTAATGATTTGAAATGGTTTCCTAGTACTATGGTTTACTAATTTGTTGAATTCAAACTCTACTTGTGACAAACTAAGTCCTAATTCCTTAGTTTATCTCCTACCAACAATCAGGTGGCAATTTCTCCAAACTTCTATTCAGTGCCTTAGTCTGTCCATCAGTTTGTGGATGAAATATTGAGCTAAACTCTAGGTCTTTTTGCATCTTCTTCTACAGTGTCCTCTAAAAGTATCTAGTAAACTTGGTATGTTGATCTAAAACTATGCTCTTTGGTACTCCATGTAGTCTCACTACTTCCTAGAAGAATAAGATGGAAATATGGACCACACCACAAGTCTCCTTGCGAGGGATAAAGTGTGCTATCTTATAAAATCTGTTAACCACCATAAATTTGGAGTCATGTCGCATCTGAGTTTGTGGTATTCTCAACACAAAGTCCATACTAATATCCTCTCAAGGTCTTTGCAGGATTGGAAGAGGTGTATACAATCTAGTATTTTGGCCAACGCCCTTAGTCACTTGACAAATATTATAATCTTGAACATATTTCTAGACATCCTTGTGGATATATGGCCAAAAAAAGACTACATTAATCAGGGCCACCATCTTGTCAAAGCCAAAATATCTAGCTAGCCCTTTAGAATTTTTTTCCTTGATCCAATTCTCCCTAAGTTAGCTCTTGAAAATATATAACAGATTTCCCTTGAACATGTCATCCTAGATGAAATAATCCAACCACTTACTTTTGTCTATCCCTACTGGGTCACGACTTGCCTCCACACCTCTACAAAGTCCGGATTATCCTTGTACTAGTGTATTAACTCATCAAATCCCACTACAATTACTCTCATTGCATCATCAAGTTTCTTCTTCTACCAAGTGCATCTACAACTCAGTTTGAGTTTGCATTCTAGTGTTTGAGGATAAAATAGTAACTTTGCATAAATTCAACCCATCATGTATGCCTCTAATTCAACTTCTCTTGACTATTCAATTATTGAGTAATTGGTGATTATTTTATAATACAATTTCCTTTGGCAACAAGTATTTTCTCCATTTCTTTAGTGTTTATATTATGGCATAGAACTCTTGATTTTATGAAAGTTAATTTCTCTAGGAATCATTCAACTTCTCACTAAGATAGGCAATTGGTCTCCGCTCTTGGCTTGGGACTGCCCCAATGGCATTGTAACTAGCATCACAATCTACATTGAAACCCTTGTGAAAATTTAGCAAGGTGAGTACTAATTGCTCCATCACTTTTTTGCTTCAATAGTTCAAAGCTCCTTTGTGCTCCAAATGTCCATTTGAGCTTCTTCTAGTCTCCTCTCATTACTTCTATCATGTGTGCACAAACAGTACTAAAATTCTTGATGAACTTCTAGTAAAAACTAACCAAAGCATAAAAAGATCTTACCTCTCTAATGTCTATTGGTGTGGGGCATTTTGCAGTTGCTCTGATCTTCTTTGGATCCATCTCCAATCCTTCCATAGATATTACAAACCCCAAATAAACTAGTTTGTTCTTCATAAAACTGCATTTCTTGATGTTGGTTAACAACTTCTCTTCCCTCTACCGCTGAAATATTTTTCTGATGTGCCAGATGTGTTCTTCACTTGTCTTGTTATAGATCATAATGCCATACAAATAAACAATGATAAACCTTCCCATTAATTCCTTTAGCACCTCATTCATCAACCACATGAATGTTCTTGGTGCATTTGTGAATCCAAAAGGCATGACCTACCACTCATATAATCCCTTATTGGTCTTGAATGAAGTCAACCACTCATCCTTATCTCAGATCTTGATCTAGTGGTATTTTCTCTTGAGATAAATCTTAGTGAAGTATCTTGTTTTGCTTAGACAATCCACTATGTTGTCCATCCTTGGTAAAGAAAATTAGTACTCATTTTGATCTTGTTGGTGGATCTCGAGTAGGTTTACATCCTCCATTCCACATTCTCTTTGGTGATAGGAAAGGAGGTACTACATATGAACTCAAGCTTTGTGAGTCCCCATCTTTTTCAGACCATATCAAGTGTTTCAATTTTGTGAAGCCTTTGGGAGAGATGCAATTACAAAAATGTAGCAAAAAATCATGGTAAGCTGTTAATGTATGCAGCATCGGCCAGATAAATAAAACTGACTATATGAGTATTATGAGAAATGATTTATTGCATATACATACATATATTAATTTATATAATAATTAATATTTTTTATATATTAATATGCATATATATATATATATATATATATATATATATATATATATATATATATATATATATATATATATATATATATATATATATATATATATATAAAGTTAATCTATATTTATTCTTATAATAGCTATATAGTTAATAAATTAGATTAATGAATAGACATGTCCCATGAAGGGACATATCTCTTCTTGTCTTTTCCATGTATATATACAAGAGATCGATGCATTTGGAAGACACATACTTTTCAAAGAAGTGGGATTACATTTGATATTGATCTCTGAAAAAACAACATGGTATTAGAGCCAGGTTGGGAGTAAAGATGTTGAAGATTATTTTTAGATATTTAAGAAAATGCAGTTGCATATTTGATCAATATTAGAATCCAAAAATGAAGCGATTGCCACACATATTTTCACAAGTTCTAGAACCTTTTGTGGTTGCAAATGTTGTTGTTGAAAGCGAGGAAACTGAGTTGCCTTTCAATTTTGTAATAGCAGATATTTCTCAATTTTCAGCGATTTATATTACTCCAAAGTGCCGCTATTAATAAGTGTGCACAAATAATACTAAGGTCATGGGCTTGTTCATGACAGATAACTCAATCCATTACATTGATATATTCCTTGGATGGGAGAAGACTATAGTTAGCAGTTTTTTTTGTGGGGAGATTATTAAGTCCACTATTGAGCTTTTGGTAGTTGGAATAATATTTCAATGTGCCGAGAGACTCCATGGGCATTTGTGTGTGAGTTTAATATAAATTTCATAAGCTATGGATTTAAATATTTTGGTTCAGCATGAAATGTATTTTAAGCCCGAAACTATTATCCTAGATTCCATCGTTTATTATTTTGTAGGTTCCGAATTGTATTTAGGTCATATTAATTCAGACGTATCATTGCATTAACTTCCTAAGGTTTCGATTAAATGATTGGAGCCGTCTATTGAGTTTTGCCCATTAAGTAATATTTATCTTGTGATTAGTATTTGGTGCAAACATATCCTGACAAATATTTTTTTGGAAAATAAAGACTCTAGAGACTATATTCAAATATCTAGAAAGATCATTATCGGGTTGATAAAGTATTACAATTCTTCTAATGATCAATGCTGGAGACTATTGCAGTTTGTGTAGAGAGGTGCCTCGACCTGTAATCTTTAGTAGCCCATGATCAACATTGTGAGATCGGTGGTTCTTGTTGTCATGCACCATTTCATATAACACCATGAGTTCATTCCAATGGTCAATTTTCTATTCTAATCAATGGGTGACCAGTAGATTAGACCAATCCATCTCAGTCTTAGTGGCTTCGTGCACAGAATAGACAGTTTTTAGCTCAGATTTTGGCATTCGTATTCATTCTAATATGCCCTCATAATATATTGGTTTGGCCCTTATTCATTTGTTTACGACCTCGATTGTCT
Organism: Chamaecyparis obtusa; assembly: GCA_027943335.1. NCBI lineage: Eukaryota > Viridiplantae > Streptophyta > Pinopsida > Cupressales > Cupressaceae > Chamaecyparis > Chamaecyparis obtusa. The sequence goes on from BSBK01006588.1 coordinate 29,778, forward strand.
CTTGGATGGTCCGCATCATTCCTTGGGCACAGTCTACATTGGTAGAGGTCATTGTGGCAAAGGAGATTCACTTGTATTGATCGCAGTTTGACATTCTTTGTGACCGGACAGTTTAAACTAAGATGTGTGGGAGTGCACTTCATTAGCGAGCTGTTAGTATTGGTGGCTTCATTAACATTGGTGGTCACTATGGCTTTCAATTTTATTGTGCATCAATTCATGGTGCTTGGTTCAAATATAATTATCATTCATAACTAGTGAAGGCACCATTGATCTATGTTGGCTCTGCTAGTATTATCTCTCTACGAGGCAATGTCAAGCTTGAGTTCTCAAGTGAGTGGTTGCATATACGAAGATAAACTATAGCAGGTGTGGCATGGTCACATACCTAGCATGGTTGTTCCTGGAGATCAAAAGCCTTATACTTTGTTAGGTGATGCAAATTCTCTATATTAAAGGTTCTGAAGTTTAGGTTTGAGAAAATATATAGAAATGGATCGATGAACAGTTATAATGGCTTGTCTTCTAGCCATCAGATATAGACTCGGGATCCACACATGTCTAGAGGATCTAATTATATATGGAGATCTTGAAATTCCATGGATTCAATCTCAATGTGGATTTCTTCTGTTGACTATGACCATCTCATGGTCCTTCAAGTGAATCAACAGTGGTGCAATGAGATGGAAATAATGTGTACTGGAAGTATTAATATTTCTACCAATGATATCACCTATGGATTGTACATCATTGTTACCAATGGCTATCAATAGGACAAAAGTATGTAAGAGATAGGCAACCACCTCGATAATGACAAGAGCCATTAGGAATATTGGCTTATTATTAGAAAGATTCAAACATTGATTTGGTTGAACCATTATCTTGGTTGTCTCTCTTGTTCATATGGAATAGAGTAAGAGAGAGAGGGAACTCACATTTGGGGGAGATGATGCTTAAGACTTCTTAGTCAAATCTAGAATTGTCAAGGAAAATTCTCTGCTCTCTAATCTTTCAAAGGATTGGCCCAATTTAAATTGAAGGCTTTGTTACTAAAGGGGTTTGAGTATCACCTGGAGGGTATTATCCTATGATAATAAGAGATAAGTATTTTATACCCTTGAATAATGTTCACAAATTTTGAGTCATTAATTCATACTACTAGAATAGCTCATATCTTGTATGCTTCTATCATTGGTATTTCTCTTCGAGATAGTTTAGTTTTATGAACTATTTGTAATCTCTCTGAAATGCTTTTAGGATGGATCAAGAAACATAAGAGATTGCATTCAAGGGAGAAAGAACTTGATGACTAAAGAGGTTTCTTCAAAGAGGAAGAATTCAGATTTAGAGGGAGTCTAACATTTCATCTAAGGAAACCATGGATGAAAAGGTAAAAAGGTTGATTCATGTACTAGGAGCTTCAAATGGAAGCCACTTTATCACAAATTTTTGGTGTTGCCAAGCCTAGGGATCAATCCATAGTTTATTACATTCACTCATGTTACTATGGAATCAGAGAAGTGCATTTGTGTATGGGGAACTACTCCTACGAATAATGTTGTGATCAAAATTTTTAATAGTGTGTAAATGTTCATGTACCAGATGATGAGAGCCTCCTGGAGCAAGACATTTTCATGATTAAGACCATGTATGCTTCCGTAAAAGAGGGAACTACTGGAGGATCTAACAAATTAATCTTTGAGGACTTTTATCATAGTGATTCAGAGGGACTAGACCATGTCAGGATGGGTTCTTTAGTGATCAGCAGTTAGAGGACTGTGATTCATAGGATGGAGTTTCGGCATCAATAATCCATTATTTTGTATCTTATAGAGATTCTTTATCATTATGTGAGAGACATGATGGATAGAAATGTGATTTAGTTAGAATATATTAGTTCAAGAGATTAGACAACAGATATACTCAGCAAGCCACTTGCCAGAGTGAAAGTTGAATACTTCAGGAAAGGTCTTGGTATGATTGAATTGTAATTTGCATTGTAATCTTTACTGATATATATGTAAATTTATAAGATGTTTAATGTGTAAAATTCTTCTGTCATATGTGTTGATATATGACTTTATGGGCTCTACCACCCGTGTTCATCTCTAAAAGGTGATGATCTTTTGGAAATGAATACTTGTATTCAAACATTATAAGATGATGATCTTGTAATGTTGACATCAAGTTGACTTGATATCATTCATGGGTGTGCCATGATCTTTTATGGTAGACATTATGTGACGTAATGTCAGTACACATACCATAGCTACGATGTATAAGGAGAATATGAGATTCTCAAGCATATCATCCTTAAGAGTCACAAGTTATGTGATACTTATCATCGAGTGTAATGTGGTGTTTGTCTTCAGAAGATATGTGAAACTTCTTCTCACAAGTTATATGACACCTCACAAGTTATGTGATATACTTAGTACCACGAGTTATGTGACACCTCACAAGCTATGTGATATACTTAGTGCCACGAGTTATGTGACAGCTCACAAGTTATGTGATACTTATCATCATGTGTTATGTGATGCTTGTCTAAACGAGATATGTGAGACTTCTTATCACGAGAAATGTGATATATATGATTTTATCTTCCCTAGCTAAGAGGGAGTGTTGATGCATAGTAGCTTCGGTCAAATATAAGGATGATTGCTTTGATTATTTAAATATGAGTATGTATGTATGTATGTATATCAGTTCACAATGTGAACTGACATACATACACACATACGCATTACTTGTGCTTATAAGAATAATCATTCTAAATGTTTTACCATCATCCTTGTGTATGATCAAAATACTAGTCTGTGTAAACAGATTCCTTTCATCTTCTCTTGCCATGTATCGAGAAATGAACATTGGCAGCTGCATTCTACAGATAGGGATCGTGTATTGATCTGATACTATCCACAACAGTATAGTATGCAATGATTATAATGTAATGTTTATCAATTGTATTTGTTAAAGTTATTGGAAAGTGATGATCTTACAATAACTTGACCTTCTATTGTGATAAGGCATCTTGTGATGGCTAAAACAGATCATAATAGATAGAACTTGTGGATAGAATCGCCGATGGATAGAATCATGTAGTATATATTGATTACATCATGAGGATGATGCTTCTATTGCTTACATCTTAGGGGTGATGCTATCAGGTGTCATAAGTGTTGACATTGGATTGATTTATCCTCCCTAGCTAAGAGGGAGTGTTGATGGATTTAACATCGATCAAATAAATAAAACTAACTATATGATTATTATGAGAAATGATTTATTACATATACATACATATATTAGTATATATATCAATTGATATTATTTATATATTAATATGCATATATATATAAAGTTAATCTATATTTATTCTTATAATAACTATATAGTTAATAAATTAGATTAGTGAATAGACATGTTTCATGAAAGAACATGTCTCTTCTTGTCTTCACCATATATGTATATAAAAGATCAATGCATTTGGAAAACACATACTTTTCAAAGTAATAAGATTACATTTATATTGATCTCTGAAAAATCAACATAAGCAAACAAATGACTTGAAGACTATCTGCTCTAATGAAAAGCAAGCAACCTTGAAGGCATACTACAAATAAGAACAAGCATACATTATCAGTAATCAAATAAATCGATCAACTGAGACAAAAATCAAATCAGCATATTAAGGAAATTTACAAAAGGCATCGGTGGTTGACAAGGAACAACGATCATACCAAGGATTCAATATACAATGTATTAATGTTAGTAGAATGGACAGACCGACTAAATATAAAAAGGATCTACATCATGAAGGAAGATTAAGCATCAGTCAAATGAAGAAGAAGACAACCAATAGTCATTGATAACAACACCTCAAAGACGTCAACGATACTAAGCATATCGATTAATGGTGGAAGGAACAACGACTAATAATTGTCATTAGCGATAATGACGTTTCAAAGCGGGTAAGGCATGAACGAAGCAATTAAGTCATACAGACCATCAACTTATGGAGGGTGTTTGCTTTGGATTATTAGCAGTCTATGTGACACGTCAGCATGAAAGGAAAATTGATTATGAATGCAAACATTACCTACTTAGCGACTCATATAATATCGATTAAAAATTGATAATTGTCGATAATATAAGCGGTTTGTATAGAGTGGACAAACAACGAATAATCTAAAGTAGCCACCTTTAATCATACTGTCGGGAGGATGATCGACTTTAGACTAATCAAATGATTAAGTCGATAATAACAGAAAATGGATAACCAACAAAATAGGGACTTGTTATAATCATAAAACATATGGCAGCAATTACAAGTAAAGAATCAGTTTTCAATGGAATAGTGTGATGATAGGAGTAACTAGTGTTCACAATTAGCAGCAATCAGGATACAGTGGAAAGGTATTGATTGTTTACCACAGGCTACGATTTGTTATGGTTACTCTCTTAAGGGATGCGATTAGTAATTATTATGAAAGGTGGAAAGTGTGAAGAGGCATAAGATGTGTCTTATCAGTCTTCACATAAGATATAAGAAGGCATTTCAATCATTGAGTTCAAGGATTGATTTGGAAACTTATAACCCTTTAATTCTTGATTGGATTGTTGAATTGAGCAAGTGCCTATTTGGCGTAAATCAGTTGCAAGCACACAATTACAAATCAGAGACGACACCAGTGATTGCAAGTGAATAAAGCATATATTAGAAAGAGCATCAACCATATTGTTGCAAGTTATCATATCAGGATCAAACATAGCAGCTATATTGTTATTGTCAGAATATTATTTACCTTATTAATGGTCAATTATGTTATTTATTAGATTAGATTTATGTCAGTCTGTTTAGTTAGAATGTTTCTATTTTGTTATTTTCAGTCAGTCGAAAGTTTCTCTTAGAAAATTCGTCAATGTAATTGCTTATAAATAATACCTCATATCTCAATAATAATCACACAATTGCCTAGCTCAATTTGTTTCATACTATTAGAGCCGGAAAACAATATTTTTTTTCCTACAATTTTTTGAAAAAAATGTTTCTAGTCCTTTGAAAAACAATTTTTTTCAGTAAAGGTTTGGTGCGTGGGTCTTTGTGGGAAATTCACAGGTATATTTCATTGAGGGTTTATAGACTCGGCTGATGATTTTTTTGTTCTCGTTGGCATTAGGGCTTCAATTTCTGCACATATTAAGGGTTGTTGCGTGATGTTCTTGTTTCTTTCATGCCGTTTAGAGCTCAAATTTATTCCTGTGCTGTTTAAGAGTTTGCGTCTTATCAAAAATTTGTGACGGGATTTCTTTGTTTTTTAGTCGGCCTCTTCTTAAAAGCATGTGGCGGGATTTTTTTATGAAATTTATGTATCGTGGCCCATATTTTTGTGCGCACGAAGTTGATTTTTTTGCTTGCAACCTGCATTTTTTCCAAAAGTTCTTGAACCCGCTTTTTTTCTTGTGGCTTTTGTTTCCAACAAATGTGATTATATAAATCTTGATTTCTGATTTTTTTGTGGACGTGATTTTCAGCTTTGTTTATCTATGCAACCTCAAATTAGGACACAATTTCTGGTTTTTTATTGGCACAACCTAGGGTTTTTCTCTTTTCGACCTAGATGATTCAAATATTTTGTCTGCGGTTAGGGTTTCCAAAACCCTTTGTTACAATCAGCCATACTTTGTTTTATAGGAGATTCTTTCTAGATTTTCAGTGAAATTTTTTGGGTACTCTCCCAATTTTTTTGGTTGCCTTAAAATCTCTACATTGTTTTTTCTTTGAAAGCTGAGCTAGGGTTTCAGTTCTTGCCTTGGAATTCATGCTACAAAACTTGTTTCTAATTTCAGTGTCTTGGTTTTTGTGCCTTCACCAATTTTATCTTAGGGTACATGATGGCATCTCTGACAAATATAATGTTCAAAAGCAACCAAAAGTTCAGTGGAAAAAATTATAACACCTAGAAGCAATGCATGTTGACTATCTTTGAGTATGGATGTCTTGATGCAATTGTTTTGAGCATGTCTACACATCCTACCATTGTTGGAAAAGATCATGACAAATGTGATGAGCGCAACATCCAGACTTATTGTTGTTGTACTACTATACATTTTCCATGCAACTATGGATTGAGATAAGAAACATGATGTCTCTATTCTCAAAGGAAACATCTGGCTCTTTATCATTTGAACTATTGCAAAAACATTCTTGCTCTCATTCTTGTCAAAGATGACACATTCACGGGCCTTCTCCATCAGCAATTTATAACCTCTTTGGATTTTCTCTCATATACAAGTAAGAGCTTGTGCATGATACCTAGGAAAAAATAAACATTCTCTATTTCTTTTTTCTCTCATCTCTTGGTGTAGATCAAACACTTTGGCACAACTAGAACTATTCCATTGTTCCCCATTTTAATCCTAGACTTGACATTTTTATCAATAAAAGAAAATAAATTTTCAATACCACTCATGTGGTTGTTGCAAGCATTGTCAAAATACCATAATTCAAGACCACTTTTCTCACAAATATTGCCCATGATAAATGATGTTGATTGATCACCTTCAACTATATTTTCATGAGCCATATTTGCACTTGCGTGGACTGATTAAACTTCTTTTTCCAGAATTCCCTTGCATAATGACCAAACTTATACAATAATAGCATTCAACATTTCTCTTATCATACCTTTGATTAGAGTTTCTTTTCTTCTAGAGTGCTCTGGAGGTTGACTTAGAGTTACTCCCTGATGGTTTTGTACTTTTCCTAAATTTTCACCTCCAAAACTTCTTTATCTAGAGTTCCCTCTACCAATTGAGCTCCATCCAGAACTGTTTCTACCTCTCCCTCTACCTCTTGAATTGGCCGGGGCTTTGAAAGCTTGATCTTGAGAAGAAGTTGTAGACCTATTTAAGCATTTTGCATGGGTTTGAAGAGAACCCATCAACTCATGAACTGTCAATGTAGGTCCTTTGCCTATTCAATGGCAATCACTATTGCATCAACTTAGAGGGAATACCTCTAAGGATTTTCTCCATAATCCTCTGATCTTCCATGGTTTCACAATTTATCCTCGACTAGGTTGTCAACTTAGAGACTTTTGAGTGAAAATGTAAAATGGACTCATTGTCCTTCATTTGGAGAACTTCAAAATCTCTTTAAAGCATTTACTGCAACAATAATTTGACTTTATCAATCCCTTTGAAACATTCTTGGTGGATTTTCCAAGCTTCCTTTTCATAGTTATCTACTACTATTATGAGAAAAATGGCCTTTCTCAAGGTTACTTCTATTAAATTAAGGGCTTTTGCATCTTTCCTCCTTGACTCCTTCAATTAGATTTTTTGGTTGTTTGTGAGGGCTGCAAACTAAGTGGAGTGAATCAATCTATGAACCCATTGACCACGATTTCTTATGAATAATTTGCAACCATAGAGATCTTCATCTTCTTTTCCCAAACATCATAGTTTTGATGATTAAATGATGGGGGCTTCTTACTATCTTCTCCAGTCATGTCTCAAACACAAGAAATCTTAAATACAAAGAAAAATAAAATGCCCAACTGATAAGAAATCTTAAATGGAATCTTCTTACTATCTTCTAGCTTTGATACCAACTGATAGGATTTAACAAATAAAATCCCAAAATACCCAAAATGCACCACATAGAGCTATTTCTCAATTTTCCAAATTGTTGAAAATACACACAAAATAAAACCCAAACAATAAACAAGCTAGAGACTGGCAATACTTCCTTCTATTAAAACATAAAAAATGACTTTTAAAAAGTAACTTTTAATTGAGTATAATACTGAATACAAATTATCTGCAATGATATGCATCTACACCCAATCATACAAAATCTAGAGCTGCTCATAACTCCTTCCTCTGCTCGTTTGGAGCTTCACACTAACTTCTTTTTGAAGCTATATGTTGTTCACTACACACATCACTAACATGGATGTTGTTTCACATAATATTTCTTCTACTCAAAACTGCTGGTAAATAACATTCATTTTCCTTGGAGTTAAACTATCTATTGACATTCCTCTTATTTGTCTCTTTTTGTCCTTCAAAACTTCCCCCTCAAAATTTCAAAATTCATACTTAACCTACTTTCATTAAATTTTTTGACAAACTATTGGTTCATGTTAGGAGCAAGTAGGGGGATGAAGATCCCAAAAAATCTTCATAGGAGTGGCAACTGACAGGGTAGGTGGCTGCATTATGCTTAGATACAATTAATTTTCCAACACTTTTGGTTAGAAATTCAAGGAAACATAAAAATATACTCAAAATCTGGCTTTGGAAGATTCTTTTGCACCTCTAAAATAATAAGAAGACCAAATTGAAACCAAAGGCAACCTACCAAAAATGATCCTCTAAAAGAACTAGCTAACTATGCATCAACACTTGGAGGAAAGAAAGAACCAAAATAGTGTGTTACAACACTATTGACACACACAACCTATCCATATATGTACAAAAGGTAGAAGATCACCTCAATAATAGCACTTGAGGTGAATCTCATTGTCTAGGATTGGTAATTCTTCTCTATCCAACTTGGATAGCTAGAAAACATTATGCCTCTTGCAACTTGTGATCACATAAAGGCCACTCCATAGAGCATCAATCTTGCTATGTTTTCTAGGTTTTCTCTTAAGTTCATCCCGTTTGAGCACATCTCCCTACTTGGGAACTCTAGGGCTACTTTCTTATAAAAACTGCTATTCAATTGTGCTTGGTACAGCTCCAACTTTTGTACCACTTTCCTTCTAGTCTCTTCCAAGTCTATCAAAAATGCAAGTCTAACTTCCATTGGCTCTTCTTCCATCATTTCCAACCCCTTGAGGAGACCAAGTGTTGGTAACTCAACTAAAATAGACAACCTTACTTCTTTTCCATACAAAAGCACATAAGGTGTGTCTCTCTTAGATCTTGTAGGAATGATTGTATCGGCCCATAAGGCTAATTTAGGCCTGATTTAGTATATGCCATTTGAGCATGCAGCCTAATTATGTGTCTAAATATAAGGAAAATCACCATTCATGATCTTGGGCTAGGTTGTTTTAGATTCGAACTAGCTCTCTAGAGGTGCTAACAATATTTGGATTGAAGGTTGATGTCATCTTACATTAAAATCCTTTTTTGACCTTGAGAATTATCTTGATACAAAGTTCTATTAGGCTGATTGGGTTGTGGAAGTGCTTGGTAAGGCCTATAAGTTTTATTTTGTTTGTTTTTAATGTTAATGAACTCATTGCTAAATAATTGGAGAAGTCCCTTTATCTCTTGGAGTTCAAGGGATGGGGCTATGGAAGCCTTTTCTTGGGTAGATCTAGAAACTTTAATGTTGGTACAATAGGTACAACAATTATTAGAGGTACTGGAATAGACATAGGTGGTTGAAAATTAGGGGAAATGGACATTTGATGCCTTGTACAATGCTATTTACCCGTATGAGATCATTTTCTTCCACTATTACAATGGCATAAGGATTGAGAAGTGTTATTCCATCCATGGATTGAATCATTATAAAAATATTGCTATTAAGCTCTCTTAGGAAGTATAGAAATGTATATTCAGATGTTATTCATACCACTTGTAGAATTCTATCCCGTGTCTTTTAGAAACAAAAATTGAAATCAGTCATATGCCCATGAGGAACTCCCTTTATCATGGTTAGTTATTCTAGTAAGGAGAGGTGGTTTAATTTATCCTCAATTTATCTAAACATTACTTGAAGTCAATCATGTGCCCATGAGGAGCTCCCTTTATCATGGTCATTTGTTCTAGTAAGGAGAGGTGGTTTGATTTATCTTCAATTTGTGTACACATTACATCACCTAACTAATTTCAGGTAGTAATATAATTCACTCTCAAGCTCCTAAACTATTACAATACTTTTCCTTTTAATGAAGTTGCTAATGACCCAACTACAACATTTTCTTCAGTTATGTGGTGGACTGCACACAATTTAGTGACATCTATTATGTGTTCAATAGTTAATTTTTAATCTTCCCCACTAAAAATAGATGAACTTTAAGAAAATCCATGGGCATATCATCATGTTGTGCCAAATTCAAGGGGTTGCCTTAAATGAAAGAGATAAAAACTTGATTACTAACAAAGGAATCATGGGCATTTGGTTTCTTGGAATGAAAGAAGAAATTCTTTCAAATGTTAGTATAGAGTGTAGACTTCTTCAAGAAATAGTACATTTTTGTGTTCTTCCCTTTCTCCTAGGTAGAGATAGCTTTGAAAGGAACTAAACTTCGTCTTGGTTGCACTCTTCTCATAAGAAATAGTATGTTTTAGTGTTTCTCTTACCTTGTTCCTAGGTGGAGATAGTTGTAAATACTTGAAAGAAACCAACTTCCTCTTGTTTGCACTACTTTCTTCAAAACCAAAGATATAGAGTTCCCAGATATGCTAAAAATGCTTCAAGAAAGATAAAAGTTTTCTGATATATATTAGTATCAGAAAAAAAATGAAGTTTTTTCCAAACTATTTTAGTCTAAAGAATCCTATGCCAAAGACTAGTCAAATTAGATTCCACCCTTGAGAAATTTTTAGGATAACTCTCTTATTGTTTGACAAGCATGAAAACACTTCAAAGTTGTGGCCTACTTAGGATTAAAGAGAATCTCCAAAGAGGGCTGATTCCCATGTTATCACCTAAAACTAACCTATACTACTTATACTACTAAGGAAAATTATAGAAGGATAACTTGAAATGAAACTATTTTCTAATATGGTGATGTACCAAACTAAAAATGAGACTTTAATACTTTTGCACTCAAATTGTTTCCATGAACAAATTATTTCATCATCTCAGATTTTGATATGTTTGTACATCAATATTTTATAGAAAAGTTAAGATTCTCATTGTTTGTTGACAGAAATCAGATCTTTTTACAACCAAATACTACTAAACCCAGTGATATAACCTAAGGCCTATGTAAACTATGTCCATTTCTGTATGAAGATGTTTGAGAATCAGACATAATGTAAAGATTTCAAAAATATTTTTTTGGAATTGATTGTGTGGATTTTTTGCATCCAACATTTCAGATCACACTCTATGATCTATTATCAAAAAATGAAAACAAGAGAACAAAACAAATCCAAACAAAAATTTAAACAGTCATTCATAATGATACACAACAAAATAGATTTTAGAAGGCAAATCACTTATTCAATTAACAGAACAGTGCTTATTTATATGTCTGAAAATGAGCTGATATTACTTTGAAAGATGAGAATATATTTTCTATTTCAATAGAAAATAACTATTTTTTTTAAAGTTATAAACAACGTTTTTGCTGCAAGAGCTCAGAATAGCTACAGTGCTGATAAAACTGGGAAAGAGTTCACTCTAAACTTCTGCTAGGCAATAAGAATTCACTCTAAACTGCTGCTAGGCGTTGCTTATTGCCTGGCATTGACTTCCTAGAACTTTCCAACATGGGAATAATTGATGAAAATACTTGTGTCATGTTTTCCTATGACCTGGTCAACTCTACTTTTGGGCGCCCAACTTCTACCCTTGCTTCTTTGATCTCTTTAATTCTTGAACGATGAAGGTTGAAGACCTGGACCTTGACTTTTCTTTGTGAAGACCCTATTAATGAGATCCAATGTGCTTGTGAATGGCCTCAAACTGTCCTATACTCTCTCTATTTGTCTTCCAACTCATTCAACTGGCTCATTTAACCTCGCACCTGCTCATAAGTCCTCCAAACTGACAAAACCTACCTTCGGCCTATATAGGAAATGTCATAGGCACCTTGAAAATGATTGGAAGCTCTAATGAAATGTAGGAGCTCTTACAGGATTTGTAACTGCCACTTGTTATGACTTGTATTAATGTTTTCATGATCTATAATGCTGTGATATATATTTTCTTGTTAGTCACTATTTTGCTTCGTTATTGCCCTCATGTCTCTCAAGATGCATCCTACAAAGTCACTGATCTTCTATGGTTCTATCTTCTTACTAAGACTATCATCTTGGCATCTTCATCATTGACTGCTACACAGGACTTCTATCCTATCTGTGATTCCTTTGAATATACTGTCATCTCAACCTTGTAAAGTTAATCATATCCTTAGCTTTGATTGTTCTTTCTGTCAGTTTTAACCCTCGTAAGCTTTCTCTTATTCCCAACGGACTATATTATACTATCTTCTTGGTGCTTCATCCAGTTTGTCAAGAAAATCTCTTTTCTTTCTCAAGATCCTATCTTCATGTCACTACGCTTGTCAACACAGGCCTAGATCTGTCATGGCTTAATTATCCACATGGTACTAATACTTGGTTGGCGTGTAGCATTATGTATGTAACCTTTTCTTGCCTAAATGACTGTCATATAGGGGAAATTGTCTTTTTAGGCCACCCATAGTTCTGTGTTCTCATTGTCTCTTAATGGAATCCACTCACTCAACTTCCATACTTGTTGATGACTTGATACCTGAGATTTCCCGCTTCTTTCCCTATCACCATAGTCCCTGCCATCGAGGTCCTAGCTTAGAACAGGGTTAGTCAAGACAAACCATTATCAGTCTTCATGACTTCTATGCTCTCCAAACTGTCTTCATGGACAAAAACTATGTTTGTCTTCTACCATGCACCTCTGTCATAAAACTGTCTTTCATATGTTAATATTTTATGCGCCTACAATATTCTTGTCTTTTTTCAACCATGGTGGTCTAGTCTTTCATATTATGGATGTACTTACTCATGACTGTCTCCTCATTTTTGCTTCATACAAAATTTTATCATGCAATTTCGATAGGCTGTCCTTGACTAATATTTCATGGACTGCCATTGCTGTCCTTCTGGAGGTGGTTGTGGAACTCTTAAAACTTAAAAGAGAATGAAGCTCATGCATGCTAAATTGTCTTAGAAGTACTTCTATACCTGCTGTCCATCAAAGACACTATGACTATCCTTTTTCCTGCTTCGAACTATCAAGGGTTTAAACATACTGTCATCTTATAATTTGACCTAAATCGTTAGCTATCCTTACCACTGTACATTAACTTTTATTATTATTCTCACTTGCTTTTTCTGCCTAAGTCTCTGTAGTAGGCATGTAAACGTTAGGTTTTTGTGCCCCTACAACCCATTTACAACATATTGTTTCTTCATCGAAGCCACCTACCCTTTTCTGTGCATCTCATGAGACCGTGACTTGATATTGCTAATGTATTTTATTTGATGCTTCGAATCTCCCCAAACACAGTTATGATCTTTTGGTCCTTGAGGCATATAACTGTTATCTTATAGTTTCTATATATTGGTCACGCTCTAAAACCATTGCTTTGTATTTTTTTTCTTGTAGGAATCCATGCATATTTTGTAGTAGACAGCCCTGTTAAGTAAGAAAAAATTTGCACTTCCATCAACTGAATATGTCAAACAGTTTGCATAAACATCCATTCGATGTTTTCTGTTTATCTTTATGTGTTGAGTACTTTTGCTAATAAAATTTTGTATTTCAGATTAGCAATGATAATGCCATTTGCAATTGACAGTTCCAATTGAACGCTGTAATCACCTTTAAATTCACAATTTGCAAGAAATGATCAACCACTGAATCGAGACTATTAACACCTGGAAAAGAGTTTAATCGACTCTTAATTTGCCATGGAATAACTCCTTTCAGCCTCTCACGCCACGTTTATCGAGACTCTTAATGCCCAGCAAAGAGTTTAGTCACCATGGAAATCTTCTAACAAGCAGCGATGACTAAGTGAATATTTGTCCTATTCAAATAAACTTTCCAAAGAAGACTTCAAATTCACTAAATTAACAATTAGACTCTATTGACGGCAGATTGGTGGGGTATTCCTTAATACCATTCGAACTACGACTTATTTGTTGCTGGGTTTTAAAAGTTGGTGTGGCGGATTGCTTCCATGGTCTCATACTCAGTTTTTAAATAATAATCATATTTTATTTGTATTCTCACCAGCACAAACTACACTGTAAAATTAAATCTTTTTGGCACTCCCAGACGCTGCATTGTAAAATTTAATCCTTTTGGCACTGGCACACCTCGCATAAATAATTTATCTGTTGCCTGCAAAACTTAAAATGTATTTGCAAACCAAACAAACCTGAGAAATAAAAAAATCTGCAGTTCTCAGTTCTGGAGAACAACTTCTTTTGGCAAAAGCTTGATCAGGGTGGATCTCTAAGTTGACAAACAATCCTTAAAATTTCAAGGGTTCATAATTGGAAACGAACCCCTCAAATGTCTTTGCGATCAGGGTGGATTTCTAAGTTGACAAATATTTTCAAAATTTCAAAGGTTCATAATGTGAAATGAGCCCCTCAAATGTCTTTTATACCTTTTCTGCCAACTTTCGAAAAACATATTTAAAACTTCACTTCTTAAATAAAAATTTCATTTTAGAACTCAAAAGATATTTTTCATTAAAAAAATTTTAATTTGAAATTTCATTTTAGTTCTCAAAAGACATTTTTCATTTAAAAAAACTTAATTTGACATGTAAGGTCCTTATTTTATGTGTTCATGATTTAAAACATTTTGTCTTGATTATGATGAGCTATAACACTATGATGCATTTAAAATATTCAATACAATTTAAGCATACTTACTAAAAAATTAAAATAAGTCATTAATGCACCCATTTTGTGGAAACTCTCAGAACACATCAGAATAAAAAATTGATCAGACTTGCCTCATCTCAATGATAAATAATGATTAACAAAGCCAACCAAGATAGTATAAATATATGCTCTATCCAAGATTCTTGGAGAGTGTATCAAAAGTTGAAAATCAACTTTGAATGTGGCATATAAGTCCTCTAGACCCTTTGAGTTCAGCAGAAATGTCAAATAACCTCTTGGGCAATACAAATACTCACCAAGAAGGTAAAAACTATCTACATTGCAAGAGAACCCTAAAATGAGGATATTACATCTTTGTCATCATATCTTCCACTTTTTTGTCTAAGACTCCTTCACTATGTATTGTCAACACATAGATCATATATGTCATTTGTTCACTAGACCTTTGTTACACTGCTCATTGTGAGTGTTATCCTATTTCTTACAGTTCTTACTCCTTTGCCTTCGGTTTCCTATCTTCTCTGATTGCCATTGAAATCATGCAAAATACCTTGTGTATATTTGTCTCTTAATACAAAATTACGTCCCTTAATATTTTAATAGTTCATTATTCATTAATGGTGATAGGCCCTTTGCGAAAGGAAGACAAGAGTGAAATAAACACTTCAAAATGCTAAATCTAAAAAGAGAGATGATGCATATATTTCTCACAAATCCCTCACAACTAAAAAATAGATAAACACATACAAAATCAGATTTAAACAAATAAACTCATAACACTAGATATACGAGGGAAAGCCCTTCTGAGAAAAACTCCCACACCAAAATCTAGACTCAAATGTATTATTAGCAACAACCAATACTTACAATACAATACCTAGATTCAATGCTCTTTAGAAGTAAATACAACAGTAAAGAATTCTAGAGAAAAATGACACATAAAAGCCTTCTCAAAAGATATCCAACCTATCATACAAATTACACTGAGAAGTAACATATTTGTAGAGCTTAATACTATTGCACATGTGCATATTTTTGTTGTCATTGATGTCAAGCTTGTCGTAGTTATCTCTACAAAATGGGCTCTATGTCTAGAAGTCAAGTGTTGATGGTTATCTAGAGGAGTATAGTTTTAGTAGTACACATGTACAATATTGTAGACTAGTGAAGATTGTTGGAAGTGCATGCATAGGATGTATTCGATGCTCTCAATATCTTTTTGGAGTTTTGAAGATGGTTTTGAGGTATCCATACATAAGAATATCAGTGCTCATTCACAATCTGCTAGACTGGTCTTAGGTTTTGCCTTCACATCTAATATATCACTACAACTTATCTTGAGATTGAAATATGATAGTAATGAATCCTTGATGATTTTATGTTTTTTGTTTCAAGCTCTAATATGCTCTACAAGAAAAGATATATCATTTTGAGTTTTAGTTTTGACAAACTATACAATAGGAAATGGAAAGCAACACTATGATGTAAATTACTCCCCACTTCATAATTTGCACATTAGGAAGAAAGAGTATCCCCACTAGGCTCAAGGTTTGACTAAAGCTCTTAGTTGGAATCAAATATTTTCTTTGTTGAATTCGTAAATGATAAAGTGAAGAATAATTAAAGGATGCAAGAGATCTAATAGAAAAGGCACTGAAAAACTAATGAAAGATGACTAATATAAGATAATATCAAGTTGAAATTAACATAAATGAGGATTAGAAGATAAAACTAACATTCACAAGAAGTTTTAGTGAAAAATGTTAGGGACATAGTGGCTAGTCGATCTCTACCTAGGGATACAACGATCAAATGACTTGTACCTGGCACTTTCAAATAAATTTTTCATGGGATGTGCAACTTTTCCTGTACTATCTAGAAAAGATCCGACAACTCTTTAATTTGTTCTTGAACATAGAAAAATAAGGAAAGAAGGTTGAAATGAGGATTTTCCTCAGCCAAATCCTTGTTGAGGAATCAACCTTAAAATATTTTTTTTTTAAATGTGTATTTTCATGTAGCAGAGGCTAGATCTAGCTAATGAAGCAATATCATACCTTGTAAATGATAATACTTCTTAGAATGTGATCAAATATGTTGATGCAATAGCTTTGACTCAACACAAAAAACTAAAAATAAATCATGAAAAGATAAAACCTTATGAGATAGATGTTGTCCTTCACCACAATGTATGATGAAGAGAAGAAAAGACTTGAATAATGAATGAGGATCTTCTTGATAGAAAACTCCTTTGCTTGGCCTCCACTAGGGAAAGAAGCTAGATCTATAGAAGAAGACACCTTGGTTTCTTAAGATGAATGAAGACTTGAATGCTTGAACTTGATGGCTCTTGAATTATTGATTTCTTGATGATAATGGATGCTTGCTAGTAGATTCATGATGTGAAATGAGGTGAGGTAGGAGGTTTATATACATTTTGCATCATTTTGGAGAATTAAATCTAAGCAAGCCTACCATGGGTCCTAATTTCTCTCCTAAACCCTATCATTGGACTCTAGGCTAAATTTGGGCCCAATCTCCTAGGGACACATCACCAATGGTGATTTGTACCTAGGAAGAAGGTCCCAAGTTTGATATGGGTGCTAGGGAGAAAAGGAAGGTGAAAGAAAAGAAAGGACAACTCATCTTGGGGTCAGAGCAAGTCAAAAGTATTGAAAATAAATGAGTAGGTCCTAGGTGAGGAAATGAATTATGGGATTGGATGGAAAATGGGAAGACGTGCCTAGAAAAAAGGGCCAACCTCAAGTTAGAGAAATATTGAGAGGAAGAGAGGATCCATGTTTGACTTTTAGTATCTTTTATGTGCAATATAAGGTCCTACCATAGAAAATACACTAAATTAAAGACACAAAATAGTCCTAAAATTGAACACAAGTTGGGTGCTTACAATTTAGGACTATACATTTAGCCCCCACTTTAGTGAGAATATGAGAAAAGCCCATGTTCACAATAAAGGAAGAAATAGAAGAAAGAAAGAAAACAGATTGATCATGATGAATTACAAAATGAAAAGGCATCACTAAGTTTGAGTATGCAAGCCATAAAAAAAAGGGTCTTAACTCAAACATCTTTGCATAAGAACATGAAAAATAGAATAAAGAAAACAACACATATATAACACAAATACAAAATACAAAGAGACTAGTACTTAAACTCCAAATCAACTAGTGAAAGTGACCTTGATCAGAAATATCTCTTTCACTAATATCACATTTGGAAAGCTATTGCAAGAGCATAAGTGACCACATAGAAAGGGCAAGAGCACCGCCAAAGATGAAAAAACTCCATGATCTAACCACTAGCATAACTATGAGAGCATGAAAGAAAGAGATAGAGACCATGGATCCAATAGGCTAGTAAGTTATATTATTTTAGGTGATCCATGGGAGAAAAGGAAGAGGAGATGAGTACAAAGCCTAGAAAGTTGTATCATGCAAGTTCTACTCATCCAAAAGAAGGAAGGAAGAATTGATGATCTAGCAAGTTGCGTCATGCTAGTCAATTCTACCTTGAAAATTTTTCTCATGGGGGTGGCTTTGACATTTTGCACTCAAGGGCAGCTTGAAAATATTGATTTTGCTTTGTGCAGAGGGCTGGCTTAGGGGATCAGTCCCATGGAAGGCATTATCTCCATGTGGATCCATGAAAATGATCAGTCCTAAGGAAAGCTTTGTCTCCTTAGGGATAAAATATGAAAAGGCAATCAGTCATATGGAAAGCCTTGTCTCCTTAGGGATAAAAAAAATGACGATCAGTCCTAAGGAAAGCCTTGTCTCCTTAGGGATCAAATAAATAAAACTACATATAATACAAGGGAAGCTTCTTGTATGCTCCCCTCCCTGTGATAGAAACATAGGTGGCATCATAAGGAAAGAGAACAAGAATACCTACTTTTGATAACAAGGATATATCCTTAAAACAATAATGTATGGCATAGACTTGGCAAAGAGTGAAAACTCTTGTTAGCTAAGAAAATAGATAATCATGAAAGGATATCCATGTGTGGGAAGAGAGCCTTGAAAGGAAGAGATTGTGGTTGCAAGACATCTCTCTTCAAGAGGAGTTCTTAAATAAATACGTCTTCAAGAGGAAGAGAAAAATAACACACTCTTTTAGCCACTTATTACTAGGTGAAAAGGGAATTCTTGATGAAGGATGACACACTTTAAGACCCAAAGTGGGGGAATTTGTTTATGATGAACATTTTTTGCAAACAAGAAAGAGGTTTTGATCAAGGATTCACTCCTCTTGTGAAAGAGAGAATCCTGAATTGAAATAAAACAAATTTCTTATAAGAAAATAATGTCACGTGATAAGAAAATATCGATATAATAAGGAAAGTAGATCCTTATCTTGAAGGAAAATGAATATTGAAGCCATGAACCCTTACCCTCCAAGTGTAGAGGAATGGAAAATATGATACATATTGTACACCCCTGTTGATAGTTCTTATAGACAAGCATTTTGAAACACAAATAATGTGCAAAGTATAATGCAAGTCTCAAAGAGAAGATCCTAGTATAATGCAAATATATTTATGTAAGAAAAGATATCATATGAAAGAAACAAATCAATAAGACAGGAGAGTTGTGATGCAAATAAGATATAGCGAAGATCCTCCACATGGAGGATTATTTCAAGAAAAATATCCCTTTAAGAATAGAAGAGGATGTTTTGTAAAAGAAACCCATACTCAAAAGGACTGTATCATAGAAAAGTAATACAAATATATAGGAAGGCACCAAATGATGACATATTATGCTAACATAGTGCAAAAATCCAAAATATATACTTCTGAGAAAGCAAGAGATTAAAGAAGGATACCGATCCCCTTAAGGAGTATGATCTTAAACAAGCTAGTCCTCTGTATGAAAGGTCATCATATTATAAAAGATATGAATACTAAATAGATAATAGATCCTTGGAAAGATATTAGAGATGAGATAAAAAGGCCTTGTCCCCCAAAGTAAAATGAACAAGGATACGACCTATTATGATGCTCCATATGCACATTATACAAAGTAAAGAACCCCCAAATAATGTAAGCTACCAAGTTTACATAATAGAGAGTAACATAATAGGGAAGTGGATTGCTAAGGTATATTTTTAATATCAAGGAAATGTAAAATATCTATTATTATATGAAGAAGAGATCTATCAACCAAATCTTGCACAAATTGTTTAAATTCCACACAATCAACAAGAGAGAGTTTATTACTGTGATGAAAGAAACAAAAAATTGCACCATTAATAGGTCTTTGGTTTCTTGGAAAACTTCTTGAATAGAGTCAGATTCTAGAGGCATATTCAATTCTCCAAAATATTCTCTTGGCTAAAGCTAAATAGTAATCAAAAGATTGTGAAACAACAGATGGATGTGGAAAAAGTATATCAAGTAGAGGTTTTGGTTGAGATGAGGAAGGTAAAGTGGTATCTTGAGGAATAAAACCTAGACCATGTTTTGTGTTTTTTGAAGGAAGGTCAATAGGGACTTTAATGCCTTATTCATTAACACCAACTCCTAAGCCATTATATCCTTGTTGAGTTGTGATATCATAACTTGTGTTGTAATTGCTCTTAAGTGATATCATATCTCGTGTTGTAATTGGTCTTAAGTGTAGGAGATTTATCTTGAAGTTTGTAAAAGTGTATGGGATAAGAAAGAATAGGAGAAGGAATATTCTCTTTATTAGTTGCTCCACTATTTTTATTATCCTTAGTTTGTGAAGAAGAAGGATTATCCAAATTATCTTGTCTACTTGCTACTCTTAGAGAGAAATCATCTAGAAAATGTCTAGCATCCAGGTTAAGAATAATGTCTTGATAAATGTAGGAGTTTCTAGTGTCTTCAAAGAAACTAGCTACTTTGAGACTATTCATTAGAGTGGTTTGAGGAAGAAGAGATCTAGGTCTCATGACACATGCAATATTGATAAAGGTTTTGAAATGTGTCTTATAAAGAAGAAAAATGTTTGGTAATCTCATAATGCTATATGTAAGAAAACCATGAAGGAATATAAACATAATGAAATCTAGGAAATTATGATTCAATCCATACATTTGATAAAGAGAAGTAAGAAGAAATGTAACAACATAGATGATCATACACCAATCTGACTTAGTGAATTCTATAGTTAGGATGATGAAATATAACATTAGAATCTGAATGGAAATGTTATAAGTTGGGTTCACTAAAATCTACAATAGGTGAACCTAGGCATGATATTTGAGAAAGATATGATGTAAATGTTTTCTCTCACAATGCATACAAAGAGCATGCAAAGAGGATCTAACTACCAAATCAAAGGTATGTAAGATTAGTCAGGATCTCCAAAATGTACAATATGAAATTGAAAGCAATGCTATGATCTAAATTACTCTCCACTTCACAATTTGCACATTAGGAAGAAAGAGTATCCCGACTAGGATTAAGTTTTGACTCAAGCTCTTAGTGGGAATCACATATGTTCTTCCTTGAATGTGTAAATGATGAATTGAAGAATAATTAAAGGATGAAAGAGATCTAATAGAAAATACATTAAAAATCTTATTAAAAAACTACTATAAGATGATATCAAGCCGAAACTGATGGAAATGGGGATCAAAATACATAAATGACCTGCACCATAAATTTCTATGAAAAATGATAGGGACAGAGCGACTAGTTGATTTGTACCCAGGGACACATTGGGTAGTCAACTTGTACCTAATACTTTTGTATGAATTTTTCATAGGATCTACAATATTTCCTAAACTCTCCAGAAAAGATCCAACAGTTTTGTAACTTATTCGTGCACATAGAAAAATGGGACCCGGTTGGTTCCTGCATTCTCCAATTATCCCTCACCCCTAGATGTAGATGGGAAATAGGATGAAGTTGGGTGCCCAGGTAGAAATATTGAGTCGGTAGATGTCGTTACCCTACTATTCTATGGGCAGGAGGTAGGGTGATAGTAACATTCTTTCACTTTGTTGAACTCAAGGACCTCTAAATCATTTGATTCCATTGAGCATCCTACACTAGGCAACCTATAGTTTCTTTGGCCTTGGGGGTGAAGGGTGGCCCAAATAGATGAAGTATTACCTTCCTAATCTCCTACCAATTTGATGTTGTTGGATAATATACCGATAGATAAAACTTTGCCTAACTCACTATAGTAGAGTTTACTAGATAGAAATTAGAGGCTGGTAGGGTAGGGGAGCCCGCCTGATTAGTTTGGAAGTTATTCAACCCTGTTGCTTTTAGAGCCCCATCTTATACCACTTCCCATCTCCACCCCTACCTCTACTATTTTAAGGGGAATGGGAAACCCTACAATAGGGAAAGCCCTACTATTTGAATGGGCAAGGCCTCACCCCCGGTTGGAGAGAAAGATAGGGACTCAACCGAGCGAGCCTTCTGACTTAGTCGAGCCAATAAAATATTCTAATTTGTTGGCTAGAGCTCCTTGAAGTAATTTTTTGACTACCTGGAGGATGGAGCAAGCAACCTTGGTGGCACCCCCAGTAGTTAGTGCAATAAAAAGTTAGTTCTGCCCACCCATAGCCCTTAAAATAGTAGGGTGATGTAGGTTGAAAATGTCGAATTGGGTGGGAGGGAGGTGGGTGGGATGGGCCCCTACTATTATATGGTAGTTGGTAGATTAGTTGGTTGGGTGGGTGGGAGAGATATTTTCCCAGCTGAAGTGAAGGTATACTCCTCAATCATCTCGATGAACTGCTAGAATAACTCATCCTTCCACCTCTATATGGTCGGTGGTTTCAGAAAGCTCTCATCATCTAACTTCATCTAGTGGATAGCTTGTGAAGTATTTTGTCCCTGTTTAGTCATCGGGTCATCAAGAAGTAGGGCCCCATTTTATTAGGCGTGCATCTAGCAGTAAAAGCCCTTTATTTCATGGTTGTAATGGGATGGTTCATTCTTTCTGCCTATAGAATGGTAGGGGGACCCACCCGATTTGATTATATCCATGCCTCTTGATCTGCCACCTATCCCTCTCCTTTTGAGATCTGATCTGCCAACTTTCCTACCTAGACCATATGCCCCACTTGATTCCCTACCCACGTGAAGACGAGTAATCGGTGGGGTTTACCTCAATCAAACCCTTGTTGAGGAATCAACCTTAAAATGAAATAAAACAAAAAGTGTGCTATCATGTAACAGAGGTTAGATATGGATAATAAAACAATATAATACCTTGTAAATGATAATACTTCTTAAAATGTGATCAAATATTATGATGAATACCGTTGACTCAACACAAAAATTAGAAAGGAAGTCATGAAAAGATAAAACATTATGAGATAGATGTTGTCTTTTTCCACAATGTATAATTAAAGAGAACAAAAGAGTTGAATAATATTTAGGATCTTTTTCCTTGATAGAAAACTCCTTTGCTTGGCCTCCAATGGAGAAAGAAACTAGATCTATAGAAGAAGACACCTTCATTTCTTGAGATGAATGAGGACTTGGATGCTTGAACTTGATGGTTCTTGGATGCTTGATTGTTTGATGATAATGGATGCTTTCTAGTTGATTCATGATGTGAAATAACATGAGATAGAGGTTTTATATATATTTTGCATCATTTCAAGGAGTTAAACCTAAGAAGTTTGACAATATGTCCTAGTTTCCCTCCTAAACCTTGGCATTAGACTTTGGACCAAATTTGGGCCCAAAATCCTAGGGACACATCACCAAGGGAAATCTATACCTAGGAGAAAGGTCCCAGATTTGATCTAGGTGCTACGGAGAAAAGGCGGGTGCAGGAAAAGAAAGGATAGCTCATTTCAGAGTCAGCAAGAGTTCCATGACTCGAACTCACCTATGACTCAGCAAGGTTGACTCAACTCATGACTCACCAATAACTCAACAATGAATTGGCTATGACTTGGCAAAATGAAAAAACAAATATTTTTTACAATGTAAAGCTTTTTTCATGCACCCATTGTTGAATAAGTCTTAAAGACACTATAACATCATCAAATAGAAGCTAATTTGATTGCATACATAAACATACATCCATCACATAAGTACAAACATAAATTGTAGCTGAAGGAAATAGAAACATAGATATGCAGAATTATAAATATAATCAAATGTATATAAAATCTATGAAATCCATAACATCAAATATTTCCAAACATGTGTAAATGAAAAAAAAGTCTATGGCTTAGGCTCTAACTCAGCCTTAGAGTATTCTATTTGCCTCCTACAAATGTGTCTAAGGAAGGTCCTAGATGACTGACAAGCCATAGTATCTTCCTATGAGGTGCCACTCTGATCAACATCAACTGCATAGGTGTCTAATCGTGCTCTATCCTCCTCTGCCATAGCCATAGCCTCAACCTCTCTGTCTACCTGATTAACCCACTCATAGTCCTCCTCGGTGAAGATAGGATTAGTAGAATCAGCGACCACTCAAAATTTGGATTGATCATTGCTAGATTGATTGGAGAGGAGTTAGTATCCAAAATATATCTGCTCCTAAGACTGAGGTTGTAATGAACAAAGACAAGATCATTAAACCTCTCCATAGATAATCTATTATACCTCTTCAACTGGATGTGCTCAAACATGGACCAATTGCACTCACATCCAAAAGTGTTGCATGGTTGAATCAAAACATGGATGGAAATTTTTTGAAGGTTTGTAGTTGTAGGCCCAAACATTTGCCACCACCTATCTGAAATAAGGAAAATAAAAAAATATCAATCTCATTTCCATCTTTAAGGATAGATTATAAAATCAAAATATATAAGCCATAAACTTAAGAATCTTAAGTTTAACATATATTTGTTCCTGACTGCAATGTTTTCCTAGCGTCTTTGCACATCTTGCTTGTAAAAATCACTCCTTGTTTATTATTATATGCATCTATCTCTTGTACTATAGATGTGCTACTGCTAGATATCTTTTGCATCACTGTATATAGGCCACTAAGAACTTCCTCATTTGCCTTGAAGCTATCAAGGAAATGAAATGACAGATTGAGGAAATAAGCTGCTGCATAGATTGGCCTATGAAGCTGGTTTTTCCATCTCCTATCTGTTAAGAGATAGCTTCATTCGTATATATATATATATATATATATATATATATATATATATATATATATATATATATATATATATATATATATATATATATATATATATATATATAGCATACAATGTTAATAATGAAGAGTTGTGATATTTATATTATATTATTATCATTATTATATTATTAATGTAGTAATGATAATATTATAATGCAATGATATATATTATATTGTTGTCATTATTATAGTAGACAATTATGGTTATTACCATAATTGTCATATTATATTATTATATGGTCATGACTCTTCAAAAACGTGACTATTCAAAAGATATAAATATATATCAATGGCTGGTGAAAAGATCAATCACAATGGTAATCTATTTCACTACAACACTCACATATAATCTCTATAGGACGATCTGATTTTCACAACACTATCAGGGTGAACCCACAATAGTGGGTTACACTTTTTTGCCTGAACGGACACTGAACTCTACATTTTGAAAAAAAAAATCAGATTCGAATGCATATTCTCGTTAAACCGTTTGGAATCGGAAGATGAAGTAAATTTGAGTCTTTTAGTATTTTTTGTGTAGATTCTAAATATATTTTTTATTTTTATTTTTATTTTTGAATTGATTTGATTAATTTTTTCTTTCTCCCACGAAACTGGCATGTTGTTGAAAATGTCATTTTCAAAGAGTTACATTGTTTTCATAGAGGATAAATTTTTTTCTAAAATAGATATCAATGTGATTCTTTCGAATTTAGTTTTTTAACATCCATATGGAGGGCATGCAATTGGTTTGATGTCATTATCATGATTATTTCATATTTTATTAACATTTGAAGTTGACTAAACCATAATTTTGACATACCTTGACTACATAGTTTATAACTTATTGTGTATTTGTCCAATTTAATTTTTATTTTTTGGATAGAAAGAGAACTTCAATACCTAGGGCATAGATATTTTTTAGAATTTTTTTCTCTCATTTACTATTTTTCCATAAGTGTCAAACATATAGGTAGACATACGATGAAATATCTATGTTTAGGAAAACTAAAAATACAAAGTCATAATAAACTTAATATGTATTAACATTATAATCATTGAAAATATTTTTCTCAATAGTACCTTACTACATAGATAAGTTTTTTAAATGGATTCATTTGATCTACCAAAAGATAAAGTCGAAGTGGTTTTTTGTTAGCATTTTAATAGGTGCGAAGGAGACTCCATTGTAGGTATGAATGAGTATAGATGTTATATCAATGTTTTTTTTATCTAAGAGGCTTTGAGCTAACCATTTGTAATTAATTCCTTCAAATGGAACCTCTCAAGGCTTAAATAATCATATTTTATTAAAAATATATTATTTTAGCAAAAATCAGCATCTCTAAAAAAGTGTAACCCACTATTGTGGGGTCACCCATCAATGATCTCCCAAATGGGGCCATACTTATCGTCAACTCCTTCATACTTGGATCTAATGACATCCTTGTCCCTATCTAGGCCCTAATATATGTAGCCCATAGAGGTCTTCTCTCCATCAACAACTCATAGGAGAACTACGAGGGACTTGGTGACCTACATATAATGTTAAAAAAAAATAGTTAAGTAACATGTGTGCATTAAAAACTTAAAATAAGAAAACTTGAAAAGTTACGAACAAAACAAAAATATATTTACATGCATGGTCTCTATACAAGGGGTCCAAAAACTTAGCTCATCAAAAATACAATCTATCACATCCATCCCTGCAGTGGTCATAGCATAGGATGAGGTACTTCACTCCTCACTAACAAACATGCATCTCAAAGCTGCCTCTGATTTCAACAAGGATTTTAGTGTGAGGAAATTTGAGGCAAATCTTGTGATACCAAAATGATCCAAGTCCTTTTTCCTCGTGTATTACCTGATCATGCTAAGGACCAATGCATGATTGTAGATAAAATTACAAATATTTTTGGCCTTATCAACACACAATTTAACCCATTCAAGATAGCTAATATCCTCTAACATGAGGTGAAGGAAATGGGCTACACACAGAGACCAAACATTTTCTGGGTGCCTCTCCATCAAAATTTTACCTGCATCAATTTTAAATTTATTAGAATTTTAGTTGCATTAAGAAAATCTTAAATAATTTCATAGATGGCTCTCCATTGAAACTTAAAAAGTTAAAATTTTACCTACAGCAACATGGCAGCGTTCATGGTGGACAAACTTGAAAGAATTTAGAGAATCTTCTTATGGGTTGGCTCTGAAGAAAAAAGGAGGATGTCTCTGGTCAATTGGGACATGGTCTACCTCCCGAAGAGATTGGGTGGCCTAGGCCTAAGGAGAATTGGCTTGATGAATAGAGCCCTTACCACGAAAGTGGCCTGGAAACTCATAGAAGGAAAAGAGGACTGGTGCAAAATAATGGAAGCTAAATACTTCCAAGGAAACCCCTACGGGAAAATGTACCATGATAGTGACCTCCCTAGTGGATCCAAACTCTGGGTGAACATATGTAAATGCAAGACTCGGCTATCTAAAGGAGCTCTCTAGCAGATTGGAAATGGGAGATCCATCAAATTCAGGGATGACTATTGGATCCTGAACCACCCTAACCTGGGGGGTAGGTACATACCACTTATGGACTACCTCAGACCCCTCCTTGGTAACAAAATCTCTAACTACATCACTGGTAGGAACCGGAAAGATATAGCTAATTTGGTGAGAGACAGACCAGACCTTCAATATTTGGCCAAGGAGCTCATAGAAACCCTATCTAAGGTCAGAATCCCAGGGCTGGGTGGCCAAGACTCCATTATCTGGGCCCCTACCCAAGCTGGAACCTTCTCAGTTAAATCTACTTACAATCTTCTTCTGAAGGAGGAGAATAACCCGGGGGACTGGAAGGTGTGGATCCCTCAGCTCATGCTGAAAATCAATTTCTTCTGGTGGACCCTTATGCATGGTAAAACCCTAACCCAGGGTAATCTTATAAAGAGGGGCTTCTCCATGGCAAACAGGTGTGTCTTATGTAAAAAGGAGGAGGAAACAATGAATCATATATTTATACATTGTGACTATGCTACTAGCATCTGGCAAGAGGTCATCAGCAAGTTGGGTATCTCATGGGCTATGGGTAGTGATGTGCATCAATTTACCAACTGGAAATCCCCCTCCAATCACCCCCTTCTCCAACTCCTTTGGTGAAAGCTGCCCCCACACATCTGCTGGAGCATTTGGAAGGAAAGGAAAAATAGGATATTCAGGGAGGCTAGTATCTAGTCTGACAGTTGTCTCCATATTGGGACCAAGCTCCTTTGTGAGAATGCCAATTTAGCTATGTGGAAGCTTCCTACTAAACCCTCCTGCTTGGGAAGTCAAAATTGCTAATAATTGGAACCTGTTGGCTGGGTTCTCCAGGTTTGACAATTCTAAGCTGATGACTAGATTAGCTACCAAATGGGTTTCCCCTCCAAGAGGATGGATCAAATTAAACTTTGATGGGGTAGCTAATAACACTGCTCAGGGTGGGGGAGGTGTGCTGAGAGACCATAAGGGAACTTTCCTTTTGGATTATGTTGGGCTGCTAAATAATTGCATTGTTAACCAAGTGGAGGGAATGGCTCTTCTTTGGGGGGTTAATTTTGCTACCCAAATGAACATCAGATTGTTGGTGATCAAGGGGGATTCCAAAGTGATAGTGGAGGCCATCAAAAGAGGTGCTAATGTGGGATGGTGGGCTAGCTCCATTGTGCTTGAGATTCGGGAGCTCCTCAACAACCTGTAATGCATGACAATTGGCCACACGTTCAGAGAGAGAAACTCGGTGGCTGACTCGATGGCTGCTATTGACCTAAAGAAAACCAAAATCAACAACTAGAGGATGGTCAACAAACTTCCTAAGGTGACTCAGCAACTCATGGGAGGGGAAATGAGTATAACTAATATTTAAATGAGCCACGCTATCATATTTATTACGAATCCTTCCCTGATCATGTGCTGGCGTAATTTGGAGATTTTTGTGATTATGAAAATGAATACCCTAAACCCCATAAATAATCATAATTGCCTTTCTAGTGTGTGGAGAAAGTGTTGTCTAAATCGGCGGGCTTACCTGGCTATCAAGGACATCAAGTGCAGCCCTAGTGTTATTGCTAATAATGGCACCTGGAGATCTGTAAGATTTTGCGGCATGGAGCCCGACTTCCAAAATTTCACCCAAGCCCAGCGCATTGAGTATAAGTTTCTCTCAAAAAGGCCAAAATAAAACAACTATTTTTATATTACCTGTCAAGAATCTCGGCCCTCTGGTTCTCTGGATATTCTGACGTAGGTGATGTAGAGTTTAGACATGGGAGGCAACACCCTTCACATTGAACTAGACAAGATCGATGAGACCTTCACCTCTGACCCTTTGGTGACCCACTATTGCAGAGAGAGCGGGATTTGGGGTTTCATGGAGTGCATGAAAGGTGGGCACGATGAGAGGATATCCAAACAATTTGTCTCATCCTAGAATAATAGGAGTGTCTTAGTTGGTGGCATCCATTTCAAAATCAATGAGGTCATTGCTAAGGTGATGGGCCTCTCTATGGAAGGGAGAAAGTACAAAAACACCAGTCAGACGCTTGACCCTACTAGTCTCAACCAATTTTTCAGGGAGGGAGAAACTCCTGTCAAGAAGCAAGGGGGTTTCAACCGGGAAGAGCTTCCGAAGTTCTGGCCAAAGCTTTGTCTCATTGTGATGAAATACTTCACCCTTGAAGGTAATTTTATGGTGTTCTACTACTACCACTTACCTTTTTTGAATCACATAAGAAATAAGAACTTAATTTCCATTCCCTTCTACCTCCTGCATTCCATAGAAAGTAATATTTTGGATATTAAAGAGAACCCTGATAAACCAATCCCTATCCTCCATCAGGGCCTCCTCCTCTAAATTTACCATTTCCACAAGGCTATCTTCCCTATGCCCCAACCCCCCCATTATCGAAGAGATTGGCCATGAGGATTCCCCGTCCAAAACTAAAAACTCCACTCACTCCACCTCCCATTCCATCCAGGTTATCCATGAGTCTGATATTGGTCATAAAGAGGGTAGAACCAGCAAAAAATGTGTTAAAAATATGTTCAATAGGAAGGATGAGCAAGAGGAGTCTCATGTCTCTGAGTCTCTTGAGACTAGAGATAGGAAGGAGTCTGACAGTACTCCTGAGACTGAACTGAAGCCCAAAAAATAGAAGTTGCTGGAGAGTTAGGTCAAGCTAGAGATGGAATTATGTGGCTCAGGTCACCGTAGGTCTAATAGAATTGTGAAGGAGCAGTGTAAAACTAGAATTCTGGAAGCGGTCTCTAGAGAGCAATCCATGTCTGATAAAGATTCCCACTCCACTAAGTCCATGAAGGGCTTTTCTGATGATAACATGAGCCCGATTAGTGATGGTAACACTCCCCCTCCCAACCCTCAACATTCCTTGGAGACTCCCCACCCAACCCCACCTCTGACTTTACCCCATGTTAACTAGGAAAAGCCCCCCATTACTGAAAACAACCTCAGGGTTTTTAGGCAAAGATAGTCTTAAAGGCACCCTGAAGTAGAGGTTTTTTGATCTGGACAAAGATATTGCCGACATCAAGTAGGACTTGCAAGAGCTAAAGTTTCACTACAAGATGACTAACAAATTTGCACTAAAGGTCATGCATTCTTCAGCTATCACCCTCTGCACTATGCAGGAAAAATTGGCGGGTGGCAGTCTGGAGGCAGACGAGGATAATAAGGATCTCTTCCTTTTCCTATAGGAGGAGTGGGCCGGGACCCTGATGTCCAAGCATCTGGGTGGAAAGAATTAACTACTAGTGCTCATGTGGTTTTTACTTTTGTCTGGGCATGGCCCTCAGTTCCCCTGTTTTCATTCTAGTTTCAAGGTTTCTTTGCCTAGACATTGGTATAGCCCTGTGTGGCTTCTTACTGTTATGTTAATTGCTACTATTTAGTTCAGATACTCTATTTTAATCTTTTGGAAAAGTACTGTGGTTTTTGTTTTTGATAGAGGTAGATTAGACTTAGTTTATTCTACTATTAAATTGTTGATTGAAATGCTCTGGGCTAGTGCCATTAATAGGCTATTAATGCACCTCTAGTTCCCTTTTTAGTTGGGCCAACACCCTCTTGCTTCTTTTTTCTATCAAAAACACAACTTTCTACATTATCCATCACCACCTGCACTGCATTTTCTTCCCCCACCTCATGTATAACTTCCTCAATAACCTCACATAAGTATGTGCCATTCTTCACATGTGAGGAAGCATTAATAGACTTCAAGAACATGGTGGATCCTAAATATAAATATAAATAATTATCAATTATCATGAATCAATCAACAAATCAAAATATAAATTAAATTATTTAATGCATTTAGGGAAGTAGAATGATCAATCACCTCCGTAGGAAATAAAAAAAATTAGGAGTGTCCTATTCCTCATATTTGTCCAACCATATGTCATGGTGGTGCAACCCTTTTGGCTCCAAGATTGTTTGTGGTCCTTTAGCTCAACTTTCATAGAATTAACTATTTCTAACAAGAGGGGGCCACCTAACTCAGCATCAGTGGGGGCTTTAAAGCCCAGACCACAAATGGTTATGACATCTATCATGCCTTGCCAATAAGGAAACATGTCACAAATAGATTATGATTAATTATTAGACAAAGCATAGTTCAACTTAAAACTATAAATTTTAAAATTTAATTTTGAACTTAAAGCAATCAAATAAAAACAAATTACCCGGTTACAACAAATGGAATGTTGCAAAAGTACCAAAACTTGCAAATTTGTTTTCATGAAGCATCATGGACCTCCTTGTTCCAACCCATACTCTCAAATGAGGTTTGTGCACCAAGAGTAGTGCGTGACACAAAATAACTGTCCAACTTTGATTTTGAGACTCTAGGACGAAGAGTAATAGTGTCACTAGAAGGAGAAGTAGTAGAAGTACTAGTACTAGGATAAAAGGGAGGCATGGAAGAACCCTCTCCAACACAGCCTATATATGTGGATGCAGATGCGGTTGTGTAGGAAGATGAATGGGAGCCAAGAACATTTATCTCTTCCCGTTGCCTCTTTTTAGTTTCCTTTTCTTCTGCATGCTTTTCTAACCAGACATAACAGAAATGAATTGCCTTGGGAGATGCCAATAAACATGGGTCAGCATCATTTCCAGGTATGCCTGCAATATGGTATTTAAACCTACCGATGCCACCATGAAAAATTTATTTACAAAACATGCATTTTTTTTCATTTTTTTGTCTACCAGGAAACTCTTCAGTACATTTTCAAGATGCACACTTTGGAGGCATTGGGAAGAATTAATATTTTCAAAAATTGAAGGTTGTTGCAATAAGACAAAATTATAAACAAAATTACAAATTTGATGATTTACAACTTTTTCTTAAAAAAATGTAGGATTTTTTATTGTTCTACTTCTCTTAATGAAGTATGCAATTTATATTTTAATAGAAAATATTTGAGATTCAGAAAGTTAAACTTCAAAGCTTTTAATAAAAAATGGAAAACCATAAACATATAGAAAAACAAGAACAAAATCTATAAAATTTAACACTTACCTCTTTCAAATGAGTAGATAAGTCTTGGAATAGCTTCTATGAGCTCGTTGATGCTCTTAATGCAAACCTATGCATACCCAATGTGATTTTGTGGAATCCTTGACGCTCTTCTTCCCTATTGGTTGCAAATCTATGGCCTATTATTTTTCTTCCTCTCTTCTTCTCATAACAAGAAAATAGAATGTCTTTCAGGGCAATATACAAGGCATATGTTTAAAAAAGGAAGATAAAAAGTGCTATTTTTTTAATTTTTTTTATTAACACATCCGGGCCTACTGTGGTGTGGGTCATGGACAACAGACCCAGTGGGTCATGGAATAACTCGTTGGGTCATGCTAGTAGGTCATGAAAAATTGTCCAGCAGTTCTTGGCATGTAGGTAGTTAAAACTCACACTGCCCATGTTGAGTAATGGGACACTGGTTGGAGCAAGTCAAAAATCTTGAAAATAAATGAATAGGTCATAGGTGAGGAAATTAATTATGGGATTGGATAGAAAATGGGAAAACATGCTTAGAAACAAGGGCCAACCTCATGTTAAAGAAAGATTGAGAGGAAGGGAGGACCCATGTTTGACTTTAAGTATCATTTAAGTGCCATATAAGGTCCCACCATAGAAAATAGTCTAAAGTAGGAAGAAATTGGTCCTAAAATTGAACACATGTTGGGTGCTTACGATTTAAGACTATACAAAAACATCAATAAAGCTATGTGCAGGAATGCATCACATTTCTCTCTGGTAAGTGTTTTAATGTTGTGACTTGATGATTTAATCATGTGCTAATCAAGTGATGATGTGTTGGGTATCTATTACATATTTTAGGATCCACAATTATTTTTATGTTTTTTTGTTTCACACGCTTAATGATCTTAGATTTCGGGGCCAACTTAAGGGTTTTTGTCCTTGCAACATTTTGTGACATATAGGGTAGAATTTTAGGATCTTAAGGATGGTGTATACTCTTATTATAATTCCTCATATATCTCAAGTTCCCTCTAGATTCTTTGAAGAAATTTTTTTTGGCTAATAGTTCATATTCTATAGGCTTCATCTTTTGGTTGACTTGATGGATGATTCTAGTGTTGTGATGAACATAAATTGATGGATACCCTTCAAAGATTTAATGAATGTATAGAATATAGTGTGAAAAGGATATATGTGATAGTGCATGGGATCATTTAAACGATAAGAGACTCACAAAGATTAACTTAGAAACTAATGCATAAAGTGTGAACTGTAATCTACATTTTAGAGAATAATTTTCTAATCAATTCAATTATAAATTTCTCTCTATTGGATGCATTATATCTTTCCTTGAAGAAAATATAATCTTCTATATTTACATATTTTTCTTTGTTCATATGCAAGTGTGCCTTTTGTATCAGGCATACTGAGTTCCATGACCTCTTGCTGAAAATATTGTAATTAGTCATATCATATAGTGAATGTGATTCTCATCATGTTTTATCCTTCTTAGGGTTTTCCATGTAAAAATATTGGTGTCATGTGTTTTCCTATTTTTTATTTCTATCATTTACTTTTGTACATGATTCAAATATAATAGATGAATAATTAAGGCTAAGTTTTCAATGTATGCCGATTCATTCTCCATCCTTCTCTGGTGGTGTTCAACAAACACAAGTGGAAAGTACCCATGGTTTCCAAAATATACTCTAATGCCAAAGATGTATGTGGTGCCATAAACAAATTTCAAATCCCATGAGATGTTGTACATAGAAACTTCCAAAGCTACAATGCATAACTCATCCATAATGGTTACATTGTAATATGTAAAAGCTACTTTGCACTTGTCAAAAGTGGACTCCACTAGAAATATCAATTGCTAAATAATAACTCTCGACGAATCTTCCACCAAACTATTAATTATCATAATTATAATAGAAATATAGAAATGAATGATACTGGTCCCCTAACTTTAGAACTTCCAAAGTGGGTGCATTAAAATATTAAATAATAAAGTAAATATTTTGGACTCTAAGGTTGAGATATATTAATCCCAATATACTCCCACTTGTCAAAGACTTCTCAAGATTCAAAAAAAAATCATCTATTTAAGGCCCTAAGGCCCATAGAATGATGTAGGGGCATCTTGGGTTTCTTGGCAATCTTGCATCACCCAAAATATTTATTTTCAGCATATTTTCAGTTTGTTCCTGTTAGCCAGGTTTTTTGTTTTTAGTAGCCCTCCTTGGTTTTTAATTATTTGTTTTTGCATACCTCAGAGTTTGATGTGGACATCATGTTTCAACTATGTCTAGGTTCACACCTCATTCTAATACTTTGTGGTGGAGATATTCTGAATTCATGTTTGGTTTTTTGTGTTCATATTTTAACGATCAGTTGGAGATTTCTAATCTTGCAAATCAATTTCCTGATCCATGAAGCTTTGTGTCTCATATCATGATGATATTTGATCTTTGGTCAATGTTTCTCTTGGATTACATGTCATTTTAACATCTTGGCATCGAGATCCTTATGGTTTGGGTCTTGACCTATATTTTTGTATTACATTTTCCTATTCTTGGTAAATGTGATAGATCTTGGCTGAAATATTTGTTGTGAAGGCTCTATATATTGTGGCATTTGATCTTTGTTAAGGAGCTCTCAGGAGGATAACCTTTGGAAGGTTAGATCTAGGGTTTAGTTCTATAATTCTAGTGTAATCAGGCCTATGTATGTCGAAAGTTTGTAAACTTCATGTTGCAAGCCAATTTGTAAATTATTGATTCTAATAATGCGAAGGCTTGAATGGGCATGTTGTATTCATTGTTCTTGTGATTGATTGTTTCTACTATGTTGATTCAGGTTGCATACAGGTTGGAATATCTCCTTTGGGGAGACTTTTGGCATGAGTGCATCATTTGGTATCAGATTATGGTTGATGTTCCTATGTTGGTAGATCATTGTTCTTGGGCTTACAAAATCCTAGATGGTTTGTTGTGTGGTGCCAAAATATGGATTTGACAAACAATTGTAGAGGATTTAGATGAGGATGGCTTGGAGAGGAATTATTGATGGTTATGAATCTTGGAGTGGGTTGCAGTCCTTGAGGCATCCCTTTGGTAAACAAATCAGAAAATCAAGGAAAACTATGAGCATGTTCAATAGATTATCAAATGAGAGGCAATTGAGATCTTGCAGTCAGATTGTTGAGTCAAGGAAGTTGTACCGTGCAAAGGGAGAGATGTCACTGAGTAGAATAAACCTGAGGCTAGGGTCCTTGTGAAGAAGATTTTGCCTTCAAACATGGTTGTTAGGGACCATCTTTCCTCCCAATCTCAAGTTCTTGGGTGTAAGGATGACCTCGTGGTTGGGGACTTAGTGTTGAAGATTCCCCCTTCAGATACTTCTACTAGGGTCTAGCATCATCGGGATAAGGAAAATCAATGAGCTTCATGTTTTGGGATTAAACCCACTAGTAAATCTGTTTTCCCTCCTATTACTAATATCTCTGACCATAACAGTGATAAGTTTGTGATATTTTTCTCGAATCAAGTTATCAATTATAATTTTTCATTATGGCTTTATCTTTGGATCAAAATTTTATGGGTCCTCGGCCTAATATTGAAGTGGTAAGAGATTTTGTGAGTAGAAAATGGAAGTTAAAGAGCTAGGTTGAGGTTCCTGCAGTGTCTAAAGGGTTTTTTTAACATTCTCTTTTTCTTAAGACGTCTTGGCTGTTCTTTGTGGGGGCCTTGGGTGGTTGGGAAATACTTGCTTTCCCTAAGAAAGTGGACCCCTAAACTAGATTTATCAGATGCTATCTTTGATGTGGTCCCAATCTGGGTTAGACTCACATGTCTTCCCCTGGAATATTGGCATGTGGATATGTTCAAGAGGATGGATAGTTCCTTTAGTGAGATACTATTTATTGATACTATGATGGAGGCTCATAAGTGTTTGGTTTATGCAATAATTTATGTTGGTTTTCCCAATCTATAGACCTAGCATCTTCCATCAACCTTATCTCTAAACTTGGGAAATGATTTTAGGTAATACAATTTGTGTCACTGTCATTTGTGTGTTTTTTTTGCAAAACATTTGGGTATTGGGCTAAGAGGTTTCCTCCTAAGCCTAGCATCGCAAGCCCAAAATATAAGTAGAAGGTTGTAAGAATTTGGAAGCCTCAACAAATGATTGAAGATCACCTAGGTGATGCTCATGATCTATAAGAGAAATAGAATGAGAAGCCTGAGGAGGTTGCAGGTGTGGAGGATTCTAGAAACCCTATGGACAAAGAAGATGATATTAAGTGACAACCTGCTACTAATATGTTTGAGAGAATTTGTGAGAAGGAAGGGTCCTCTAGTTTGAATAAGGATGAAAATGTAGAGTAAGAGGGGGAGTAGGCAAAGCCCATGCAAGAGACTGAAGGAAAATATGAGTAGACAAATATTGAAAACCTGGACCAAAATAAAGTTAGCCTAGATGAGGAAAAATGAGATATGGAGAGTAGATCTAAGTTAGATCAAGGATCTAATCTAAACAATCAGAAGAGAGTGTTTGTGGTAGCTGTTGTGTTTTTGTCATTGGCTTTGGTTTTGTTTGTCCTAAGTGCATGACTCTCTCTTTGCTGAGTTTATGCTCTTACACCTGGCATAGAGTAACAGTGCTTGTTCACTGTGTGTAGCACCTTGAGAGTTGGCTCTAATTGCAACATGTGTCTCTTTTGTGTGTGCCTTTGGTTTCAAAATCTTTTTTTGTATGTGGATGTTACAAAATACTCTTTCTTCATGGACTTAGACAAGTGGAGCCCCGTTACCTAACATCTACTTCCACGTCAGATACTTTAGGCATCTTTTCCAAGTGTGATGGATTAGGAAGTCCATCGATTGCATCTCAGTCCTCTTTGCATTAATACAAATGCTTGGTGTGCCCGATTGTTGCTTCCTGTTCTCTGCATTTTGACAGCTCGTTCTTAGTTGGGCCAGAACAAACCATTTCTTTAAAGAATGGTGCTCATATGTCTTTCTAGCATGTGTCCTAGTTTAATCTTACAGTCTCATGAGGTGCCCTTTGTTGAGACGGTATTATCTAACTATGACCAGTGCATTAGGAAGTCATTTCTTTTGGACGGAAGTAAGTTCTTGTTTATCAATTTTCTCTGCAATGATGAGTGTGGTAGGTGTTAAAATATGAGTGTGAACTCTTCCAAAATATAATGCATCTTGGGATTGGAATGTTGGCTCTCTCAGTCATGACGCATGAAGAACGTATGGAGTGCAGGAAATTAAAAATAGACCAATAGACATAAAAATGTGAGGTTCAATGGTTATTGCATCTAACCATGATTATTACACAGGAAGCATTTTCATTTTGTGGGTGAGGTGTTCAATTCTTAGCATGGTGTCATGAATAGAGGATGCAAGCTGAAAGTCACGTGTGCAAGGAAAATACAAAAAGACAGTGTATGAAAAAATGGAAGCGGGGAGAATAGGAAAAGACATTGGATGTTTTGATAAAAAGGACAAGATACAGAGAGGAATCAGGAAGTAATGCGGATGAGGAATTAAAAGTGGAAGATATTCTTAGTCCATTAATGAGTTAACAAGACAAACAAAGATAGTGTGAGGTAAAAAAAAATTGAAGGGCAGTTTTTTAAAAAGGGAGGAAACAATACAAGGCGTATAGGGTGTGGAGGAGTTTTTAAGAAACAAAAATATGGACTGGAAGTGGTGAGGATCAATAGACTTTGTGAAATCTTAGAAATTAATGCTACTACCAGTACACTTAAAGAGAAAGGATATTCTCTAGTAGCAACACATATTGATGAAGCTAGTGTTAGACCAATCATAGATCTTGGTTTCTAATATAGGATTGATGATGTTCAAGAACAATTTATCAAAGTGAGATCAAGTTTAGGAAGTCTGCAAATAACATCTTCATGTTTTAGTGAAGATAAAGAATGTACTTATATTTTGTCTTATCATAACCTCTTGAAGGGAAGGTTGTAGCCTTCTGAGTTAGGTTGGAGCTTGAAGATTTGTAGCTCTTTGTGTAATTGGGTTGAAGCCCTGTTGATTAGTGAAGCTATAGTTTTTTACCCAACTTGGGTTTTCCACGTGAGAAAAATATTTTGTGTCTTGTCTCCTTCTTGAATATGCTTATTAGTTAATCTGGTTAACGTTTTAAAATACCGATTCACCCCCTCCCCCTCTCAACATTTTTTGTTTTTCAATTGGTATTAGAGTAGGTTACTCTCTTCTCATGCTTAAAAGCTTGAGAGTTCGATCTTTGTGCCCATCATGAGTGCCTTAGAAGGTCTTGCTATGAATTATACACCTCTTTTTGATGGAAACAACTATGTATTTTGAAGTGTTCGCATGAAAAATTACATCATGTCTCTTGGTTGTGATGTCTATCTTAGTCTTGTCAATGGTTACACTATTCCTTCTACTCCTCCTGTGGATGCTGATAGTAAAAAGGAATTTGAGAATAATGCAAAAGCTATGAATGTAATTCTGTGTGGTCTAACTGAAGCTGAATTTGTAAAGGTCATGCACTGTACTACCAAAAAAGATGTTTGGGATAAATTGCATAATGCATATCATGGTGATGACAAAGTTAGGAAGGCTAAAGTTCAAACTCACTGGGTTGTCTTTGAAGGCCTTCGCATGAAGGATAGTGAAAACATTACTGCGTACTTTCTTCATGTTGATGAGGTAGTCAACGCTTTAAAAATTCTGGGAGAAAATGTTGAAGAGTAAATCGTGGTTCAAAAAAATATTCATTCTCTTCCGGTGAGGCTTGATGCTAAAGTCTCTGTTGTTGAAGAAATGTCAGATCTGGACACTCTAACAGTTGACAAATTGCATGGTATCTTGACTACCTATGAGATGAGGACTACAGTTGAATGGCCTTCCAAAATTGAATCTTCCTTCAAGATATCTAAAAGGAGCAAGGACAAGGAAAATAATCTCAGTGATAGCTCAGATGAGGACTCCAATGAGGAAATTGCTTACCTCATTAGAAGGCTGAAAAAGGGCCTTAACAAAAGTAAAGGCAAATTTGGTTTGAAATGCTTCAACTATGGAAAACTTGGTCACTTTGCCTCAAAGTGTCCGTTTGATAAAGAAGATGACAATAATGATGAAAAAGTTTAAATTCTGAAAAACTAGGAGATTTGCTAAGAAGAATTGGAAATTTGAAAAGGGCAACAAGGTGATGTTTTCAAAAAATGACAACGATGATTCTTCTAGCAGTGAAAGTGATTCTTGAATTAATGAAGTCATATTCATGGTTGTTGATGTCTTGAGCTCCAAAGAAAATGAAGATGCTGAAGATGATGAAGTGGATCTTAAACTTGAATTGGTTGCAGCTCTAACTGAGATAAAGAAACTTAAAAAGAAGAATCTAAGTCTTGTAGATCTTCTACAAGTTGAGAGTGTTGAAAAGTTGAAGATTGCAACATCTCTCAAAGAGGTTAAAACTCAACTTGTTAATCCTAAAATATTGAATGAAGAAGCTAAAAAGATCCATGAGAATCTGGAAAATCAAATTCAGATAAAAGAAGAAAACATTGCCAAGCTAGAAGTTGAAATTTTTGCTCTCAGAAACATAGGTAAAAATTCTATGCTTTCTAGTGAAAAAATGTCTTTCAAGAGTGGTAATGTTATGTTAGATGATGTTCTTAGTTCTCAAAGACCTACCAAAGATAAGAGAGGAGTTGGCTTGCAACTTGATCAAAACTCTTCACCACTGGAAAGTAGTCAGCCTGCTCCTAACAAGGTAAATAAACCTTTTATCTATGGCTATTTTTTTTCATGTAACTACTTTGGACATAGAGCTGCTAATTGTAGAGATGCTCCCTTTAAGAATTATTTTTAGCATGAAAAAAATGCCTATAGGAAGTACAACTTAATTTGCTACAGCTGTAACAAGTTTGGCCATACTTCAAGATTTTGCAACAGCTATAGTGCAAATTTGTTCTACAATGTTGAACCAAAAAGAAGGACAAAAGTGACCAAAGTTTGGAGAAGAAAAGTTCAAGAGACACCTCTAAAAGCCTTTGTTGTTCAAACAGCTCTTCTTGCCAATAGTGAGAAGGATATTTGGTATGTTGACAGTGGCTTCTCTAGACACACGACAGGTGACGTAACGCCCCGCCAGGGAACCCAAGAGAAAACACCGAAATTAAACTAAGTTATGCAACATTTTTTTTTTTGTTTACTAAAGTTTACAAACACATTGAACATAATAACACAATGGTAAACAAACATGAGTTCAGAATAAAACATATCATTTCATTTTCGTTCTCAAGGGTCCCTGACGTAGAATTACGTTATCAAACTAACACTACGCTAACATGATTAATGCTTAAGAACTCTTAAGTACAAAGATAAATTAAATACATCTCTTAATCAATATTTCATTACAACACATGATCACCAACATCCGCTACACATGTCGTAGGGTATGCGGTGGAATTTAATACAATCACAAATATCCAAAAATATCATGGATCCACGTAGGGATCATTACTAAACAAGTGAAACCTCCTATAAGTACAACATATAATCTTCTAACAACTGGGTACATAAATCTACAACAAAAGAGATAGACTGATCCAAGTGTACAATCAAGTGACGAAGGGTAGTCCGCAACTGTCTCAATGGAGAAGTACACTACCTCCCAACCATGTGGAACCCAGAGGTCCACCCCACCGTGCGAGGGAGATAACACCAGGCCCACACACACACTAAGGACCAATCCCCAATCCACATCTAAGAGAATATATCTAATACAAGAGGGTATACAGGTTACTAGAGGCAATGACCTATGTAGGAAATCTACGGTGTGAGTAGGAAGGTGTCATCACCTAGATCCACCCTTGAGTTTAGTCCAGAAGGTTCCTCACTGAACCGACGGCACTCAAGTGATCATACGTGGCATCGATATCTCTCATGAACACAAGTATATCAATGATGCATCTAGCATCTTCCCGCATCCATCCTTAGTCTTAACTAGCACTCAAGGCATGGGCGAGGTATCTCAAATTATCTTTTTTTAAATGTTATCCTGACTAAATCAATTTTTATAATGTTACCACTAAAATTAAGAAACTTGACAATGGATGATCCGTCAGCCACTTGCGGGCCTCGGCGATCCATTGCAAGCCACCCCCTACACCACATCTAGATAACCTACCCTAGTTTCACAACAATACCCATCCTGGTTTGTGGCCACTTATGACATAATAGGATCCAATAACCAGATAAACAATTAAAGCAAATCTCATTTCAAAACATAAATTCACTTGGCCACTAAATCAAGTTTTTAACCCACCAGGAGGAAATAATAACAGGGATCGGTTTAACCATCCCATTAAGGTCTCACATTGACCCTAATCCAAAACAAACAAATGAAGATAGAATCCACATTGCACCATAAATAAAATCAACAAACAGATAACTGATAACCACAACAATGCACCCGACCTCTGGATTTTATCCCCTATTCGGTTATCTAATCCCGTATATAAAACAACTACATCAACAGTATACTTCCATGCACAAATAGTATACGCAAAGAGAACATCTTGCACAAGTAATTAACATGTCGTAAGATAAACCAAGACATAATGATCATAATAACAAGTAATTATTTGCTCACACTAGTTAATTACACTAATCAGTATATCCACGTCTATAGATTAATAACCATATTGTTATCATTCACTAATGCCTATAATGGTTTGATATAAAGTCATCGTTAATTTATAAAAGATGGCAATGTAACTATATCGATAATAAAAGTAATGACTAAAATTAAAGGACTCTAAGGTAATTATATTATACTCAGCAATTAATTCAAATATTAATTAAACAATAGCTCATGAAATATTAATTTTAGCCAAATTCTCTTAGTTAAATTAGATGGCAAATATGATACATTTACTAATAATAATAAGGTGTCAAATATTACACAATCATAAACAAATCCAAAAAAGTGCATTACTCCAATGGATAACAAATTCAAATAATAAATTAATTAAACATTTCATTTTGTATTAGCTTATTCAAAAAAACATCAAAGCTATCCA
This sequence comes from Chamaecyparis obtusa, assembly GCA_027943335.1. Lineage (NCBI taxonomy): Eukaryota > Viridiplantae > Streptophyta > Pinopsida > Cupressales > Cupressaceae > Chamaecyparis > Chamaecyparis obtusa. The sequence goes on from BSBK01006588.1 coordinate 72,137, forward strand.
AATCTAAAGTCACCTAGGTCCCTAATCTACTTTCCACCTCATCTCCATAGTGAATAAAGTAAACAATTTAAAATAAAGCAAATAGATGCAAAACCCAAGGTGGGCGTCCATTTTCAAAGGGGATTCAAACATGGTAATAAATTCATAAACATGGCTAAGGAAAAACCCACGCCACCTTTCACAAGGCTGCTCACATGATAAAAGATATGGGAGGTACTTTAACCAACCCAAGGCAAAGAGGAAAAGACAAGTGTCCTTCATTCCTTAAGGAAAATCTGCAAGTTAGGTGGTGCGCTAAGCAAGGTGAGGGGACACATTAAAGACAAAAGGGAAGAGGTGTCAGTTTGCAAATCCCCAAGCATGGTACGCATGGAAGGAAGATTTCATGAAGTCAACAATGACATAAAGTCCTGGCAGCTTATTAATGGAAAGATAGCATTTTTTTTAAAACTTTTATGTTAATGTCTTGTCTTCATGCCCTTAAGCCAATGTGGGGAGATGGACTTGGGCAAAATTTTAAATGCAAAACTTTTTCAAAACCCCCAACACCTGCGCCTAGAGTCCTAGTGGGGCCCTCAACATGTGGAGGATGACATAAGAGGCCTTAAAAGCATGTCTATAAAAAATATTATAAGGAGGAAACATAAAGACTAATAGCTATTTTAGGGGATGTTATAGATTGAATTTATTTTAGTTAATATCCATTGATCAAAGAGAATATTCTTTGTGTAAAACTTGGGAAAATAGTAGTCTCCATATATTTTCCAGAATGTATGTTTGGCTTCAAGTTTTAAGTTTTATTTGTGGTTGTTCTTTCTTTTCATAAGGACTTAGTTGATTTTGTTATCCATGCAATGATGTTTTGTTTTTCCCATTGATTCCTAAAATAACTTAATATATTAAATTCTTTAATTCAGAATGATAAATGATCAATCAAATGATTAAATGGAAAATTTATGGATCTAAATACAATGATTATCATTGAGATTTTGAAGCATCAAGCTCTCTTGCTTTTCAATTTGGTTTCATCTATGGTTGAATTGAGAGGGTTTATAAGTTGAAACAATGTAATCTCACAAATGTAAACTAAAATTCTGATTATTTTGATTTCTCACTCCACATTTAGAGAAGGTAAATATTCTCTCTCATTAATGGAAATTTTAAAACTAACATGGAAACATACTAAGGGAAATACGAAACCTACCTGATTCTCAAAGCAGGTTGATGAAGCCAGCCTCTCAACTGTGATCCCAATGTACTCCACAAACTCAATCCTCCTCTTCTTGCTCTCTTCTCCTTCTCCCAGCCTTCTCCTCTTCCTCTCTTTTCTTCTCCAAAAATTGCATATCAAAAAGTGGTGACAAGTCTCTCTCTTTTGCCTCTAAATTGGCTTGAAAAGTAGGGAAGAAATATTTTATTATTTTCCCCCTACTATTCAAGTCAACTACCTAAAATGAGACAATTTAAAATTGTAGAATTTCTTTTTCTTTTTATTTCTTCTTCTTGAATTTCATTTCTTTTTTTTTTTTTTCAATTTATCATTTGGTTTAAGTTATATCACTCGATATCTCACTATTATATAGTAAGCTGTGTTTATATATAATCATATATATACAATTAACGTATATACAATTAATAATAGTATAACCATAAGGGACATAGTGTAAGCATATGTATCTGATTAAGTCATAACATAATAATAACATAATATTTACCAATGTGTCAACATAATTTCAATGACTATCAGAGATTAGACATAAGATCCACAAGGTCAAAATGCGAACTGACATGGAACAACACCTAAGACAATATCATGCTCAACCGGGAAAACATATATCGGATTCATTCTACCAGAATGAATTCGATTCAGGTAAGTCAAGTAAGGTCCCATCTGTGGTTTTAGGATGGTTAGGTTAGGTTAGGGAATTGGCCTAGGTGCTAACTCCCCTTCTCCGCCATTGAGACATAATGAGGGCATGCTCATCCTGTCAAGCCAGGGAAGTCGATGCCCGGTACCTGCAACCTGCATAAGAACCATTGCATGTACATGTGCATATATAACATAATATCAGATAATGGTAGGGATGTCTAGGACGTGTGGACCCGACTAAATGCAGGTAACTACACCTCCTCCCCTACCATACATGCATGTCAACAGAAAAGAAAACATAAATGATAACAAACATGATACCATACACATGCGGGTATGGGGTAAGTGCCAAATATAACCATCATCTAATTACTTCAATTTATACATGCATTTGAAACATCATATAAAATCCATCATTACTACATTTAACCATTACGTAAAGTTTTGTTTTAGGTTCCAACATGACAATTAACATCCAAACTATAATTGTTTAATCACACACCAAAATATAAATATAACATGTGATATATGTCTGATCTAATCAACCAGGATAAAACGGTGTCAAACTAAACATAGTATCAGCAAAAGTAAGATGCGAGGGGTACTACAGGTGATTTAAGTAAGTTTCATTCTCTCAAGAAAATGAAAGGTGGAAAGGTTAGATTTGGAGGTAGCTCTTTTGCAAAGGTTGCTGGTATAGGTAATGTCTTAATTAATAATGATGAAACCATTGTTGAGAATGTTCTTTATGTTGAAGGGTTAAAACATAATATATTAAGTGTAAGTCAGCTATGTGATCAAGAGTATGATCTTATCTTTAACTCAAATTCTTGCACTATTAAAAAGGGAGTTGATGTCATAGCTAAAGAAACTAGAGAAAAAAATAATCTCTTTATTCTTGATGACTCTAATGATGAGACTTGTTGTTTGAGAAAGGTAGAGGATGTTTGGCTTTGGCACAAGCATTTTGGGCATGTGGATTTTGATAATCTTATCAAAATCAGTAAAAAGGAAGCTGTAAGAGATATGCCTATGATAGAGAAATGAGTTGATGTTGTTTGCAAAAATTGTCAAGAGGATAAACAAACCAGAGCTTCCTTCAAACTAAAAGATCATTTCAGTAGTAGGCCACTTGAGCTTGTTCATACAAATCTTTGTGGACCAACTAGGACATCAAGTCTTCAAGGTGAGAAATACTTTATACTTCTTATTGATGATTTTTCTCGTATGACTTGGGTTACTTTTCTAAAAGAAAAATCAGAGGCTTTAGAGAAGTTTACGATTTTTAAAAATCTGGTTGAAAATGAAATGGATGTGATACTCAAATGCTTGCGATCTGATAATGGGGGAGAATTCACTTCAAATGATTTTGTTAAGTTTTGTGAGCAACATGGAATCAAAAAATAGGTTTCAGCCCCAAGAACACCACAATGAAATGGTGTTGTGGAAAGAAAAAATAGAACTGTTCAAGAAATGGCATGTTGCTTGATGAATGAAAGAAAAGTGAAAGATGTTTTTTGGAGAGAGGTTGTCCAGACAACAGTCTATATTCAAAATAGAACATTGTTGAGACCCAAGTTCAACAAGACTCCATATGAACTTTGGAAAGGTAAACCAACTACTATTAAGTACTTTAAATTTTTTGGGAGTTTATGCTACATTAGGAGAGATGAAGATAATTTGAAAAAGTTTGAATCTAGATCTGATGAGGAAATTTTTCTTGGCTGTTCTTCTAAAAGTAAAGCATTTAAATGCTACAATAAAAAGCTGCATAAATTAGTAGAGAGTGCTAATGTTAAGATTCATTAGGTTACTAATGAACTTAGTGAGAATGATGACAGCACTGAAGAAGAAAAAATTCAAACTAGCACTATTGTACCTTCTTCTCCTCCTCATATTCAAGTTGTAATAGCTAGCAAAAGTGGTGAGAATGACAAAGGTAAAGTTCAAACTACTCATGAAGAAATAGTCTCTACTTCTAATCATGTTGAAAATCCACATGATAATTCTAGGTATGATTCTCAAGGTGATCATGATGCCTCTAACTTAAAAAATCCTTCAAAGTTTGTTCAAAAGAATCACCCTATTGATCAAGTTATAGATGAAAGAAGAACTAGGAATGCTAGGAAAAATGTTAACTATTTTGAGGATGATGACTTCTCACTCATTTCTGTGATTGAGCCTTTTTGAAGAGGTAGTTGTAGATGAGCATTGGGTGGCTGCTATAAAAGAGGAGTTAGAACAAATTAAAAATAGTAATACTTGGGAGCTTGTGCCAAGACCTATTAACAAAAATGTGATAGGTACAAAATGGGTAATCTAGAACAAGGTAAATGAAGATGGTAAGATCATTAGAAATAGGGCTCATTTAGTTTGCAAGGGTTATTCTCAAATTGAAGGTGTGGATTGTAGTGAAACCATTGCACAGGTTGCAAGATTAGAAGCAATCAAAAATTTTCTTGCATTTGCTTCCTTTAAAGGTTTTAAAGTCTTTCAAATGGATGTTAAATCTGCCTTTTTAAATGGGCATTTGGTTGAAGAAATCTATGTTGAACAACCAGAAGGCCTCATTTCTAACAATGTGGATTATGTGTGTAAGCTGAAAAAGGCTCTTTATGGACTCAAACAAGCTCCTAGAGCTTGGTATGAGGCTGGATAATTACTTGCAGCAGTAGGGCTTCAAAAAGGGATATGTAGATAGCAACTTTTATGTCAAAGAGGAAGGTAAAAACATCCTCATTGTTGTGGTTGATGTAGATGATCTGATTTTTGGTAGTGATAATGTCAAAATGTCTAAGACATTTTCTGCTTGTATGAAAAATGAATTTGAAATGTCTATGATGGGTTGGGCTACAAATTAATCAATCTTCTAAAGGTGTTTTCATTTCCCAAGCTAAGTATGTTAGAGAGTCGCTTAAGAGATTCAAAATGGAAGATTGTAATCCGGTAAGCACTCCCATGGAAACTAGATGTAAACTAAGTAAGGATGATGTGTCTCCTTCTGTTGATCAGACTTTTTAGAGATCTATGGTAGGGAGTCTGATGTTTGTCACAACCACTAGACTGGATATTATGCAGGTTGTTGGCTATGTTGCTAGATTTCAAGCATCTCCAAAGAAAACACATGTTCAAGTTGTTAGGAGAATTTTAAAATATTTGAAAGGCACTGTTGAATTTGGTCTTTGGTTTCCAAAGAGTTATGATTTCTCTCTTATAGCCTATATAGATGCAGATTGGGGTGGCTCTGTAGATGATAAGAAAAGTACCAGTGGGTGTGCCTTCTTTTTGGGTGGCTCTTTGGTCTCATGGCTTAGCAAGAAATAGTCTTGCACTTCATTATCCACTGCTGAAGCTGAATATATTGCAGCAGTCTCATGTTGCACTCAGGTAATTTGGATGAAGAATACTTTGTGTGACTACAAGCTTAAGTTTACTGATCTTGTTTGTATCTTTTGTGACAACACAAGTGCCATTGATATCTCAAAATATCCAGTGATGCATTCTCGCACCAAGCACATTCCAATCAAATATCACTATCTGAAGGAGAAAGTTAAAAATAATACTGTTAAGCTAAACTATGTTTGTTCAAAGGAACAAGTCGCTGATGTGTTCACTAAACCTTTACCCTGAGATCTCTTTGAGTATCTTTGAAGGAAGTTTGGTGGTTTTCCACCTTAGTGAAAGGTTACATCAGTAAATGCTCTTCATTGTTACATCTTTTGAACTACAATTGTATTTTTGTTTCGTGGTCATTGATGACAAAGGGGCAGTAGTAGACTTTCAGGGGGAGTTGCTTCAGATTTGGAAATTGTTCAGATTTGTCTTAGTTTGGTTTCACTATTCAGGGGGAGTTGTCTCAACTTTGTGAATTATTGGAGTTTCCATCAATGACAAAAAGGGGGAGATTGTTGTGTTTTTGTCATTGGCTTCAGTTTTGTTTGTCCTAAGTGTGTGACTCTCTCTTTTCTGAGTGCATGCTCTTACACCTGGCATAGCGTAACAGTGCTTGTTAACTGTGTGTAGCACCTTGAGAGTTAGCTCTAATTGCGATAGGTGTCTCTTTTGTGTGTGCCTTCGGTTTCAGAATCTCTTTCGTATGTGGATGTTACAAAATGCTCTTTCTTCATGGACTTAGACAAGTGGAGCCTTGTTACCTAACATCTCCTTCCATGTCAGATACTTCAGGCATCTTTACCAAGTGTGATGGATTAGGAAGTCCATCGATTGCATCTCAGTCCTCTGTGTGTTAATACAAATGCTTGGTTTGCCTGGTTGTTGCTTCCTATTCTCTGCATTTTGATAGCTCATTCTTGGTTGGACCAGAACAAACTGTTTCTTTAAGGAATGGTACCCGTATGTCTTTCTAGCATGTGTCCTAGTTTGATCTTATAGTCTCGTAAGGTTCCCTTTTTTAAGATGGTATTATCTAACTATGACCAGTGCATTAGGAAGTCGTTTCTTTTGGACAGTAGTAAGTTCTTGTTTATCGATTTTCTCTGCAATGATGAGTGCAGAAGGTGTTAAAATATGAGTTTTCTACTCTTCCAAAATATAATGCATCTCAAAATTGGAACATTGTCTCTCTTAGTCAAGATGCATGAAAAACATATGGAGTGCAGGAAATTAAAAATGGACCAGTAGACATAAAAATGTGACGTTCAATGGTTATCGCATCTATCCGTGATTATTACACAAGAAGCATTTTCATTTTGTGGGTGAGGTGTTCAATTCTTAGCATGTTGTCGTGAATAGAGGATGTGAGCTGAAAGTCGCATGTGAAAGGAAAATAGAAAAAGATAGTTATGAAAAAATGGAAGCGGGGAGAATAGGAAAAGACATTGGATGTTTTGATAAAAAGGACAAGATACAGAGAGGAATCGGGAAGTAATGCAGCCAAGGAATTAAAGGTGGAAGATATGCTTAGTCTGCTAATAAGAACTAACAAGACCAACAAAGACAGCGTGACGTAAAAAAAATTGAAGAAGGGCAGCTGTTTAAAAAGGGAGGAAACAATACAAGGCATATTGGGTGGAGGGGAATTTTTAAGAAATAAAAATATGGACTAGAAGTGGTGAGGATCAATAGACTTTGCGAAATCTTAGAAATTGATGCTACTACTAGTACACTTAAAGAGAAAGGATATTCTCTAGCAACATCACATATTGATGAAGCAAGTGTTAGACCAATCACAAATCTCGGTTGCTGATACAGGATTGATGATGTTCATGAACAATTTATCAAAGTGAGATCAAGTTGAGGAAGTCTACAAATAATAGCATCTTCATGTTTTAGTGAAGACAAAGAACGTACTTATGTTTTTGCTTATCATAACCTCTTGAAGGGAAGGTTGTAGCTTTCTGAGTCAAGTTGGAGCCTGAAGAGTTGTAGCTCTTTGTGTAATTTGAAGCCCTGTTGATTAGTGAAGCCGTGGTTTTTTACCCAGCTTGGGTTTTCCACATGATAAAAATCTTTTGTATCTTGTCTCCTTCTTGAATGTGCTTATTAGTTAATCTTGTTAAAGTATTAAAATACTAATTCACCCCCTCCCCCTCTCAGCATTTTTCATTTTTCAGTAGGGACAAGGAAGGAAAAGAAAATACTAGTCTAAAGGAAATGGAGGTTGAAGAAGATGCTTCTTTCACTAAAGTGGAAAGAAAGAAGAAGAAAAACTTGTCTATCTTGACTCTTGGGGTTTCGGCTAGGAACAAAGAAATATTGGACCATGCGGCTTCCAGGAGCACAGGGAGGAAGACATATAAATGACATAGGGAATATGAATGTGTTCAAAGTATTATAGATAGTATTTATAATTCCATTCCAGAGCTTCATCTTTACAACTCTCGAGGTAAGAAATGAAAATCATGTCCTAGAATATATAGGGGTTAAATGCTCCCATAAATAAGATATTATTCATAATTTTTCTACAGACTATAAACTAGATATTTTACTGGTTCAAGAGAATAAAATTCCTAAGGAAAGGGTGGAAATATTTAATGTGTTCAAAAATTATGGAGTCTAGGGTAGTGTCTCAGAGGGAGCTTCAAGGGGCATTGTTACTCTTTGGAATTCAAATTTTATTCATGGTACTACTTTTTCTGAAGATGGTAATCATCTTGCTACATATTTCAAACATATTAGGGATGATTTTAGTTGGATTCTTTCAAACATTTATGCTCATAACAATAAATTTTCTAGAAGAATATTTTGGTGTAATATGGTAGTCTTTAAGAAGAGTTGCCAAAATGATCATTAGATTATTATGGGTGATTTTAATACCCCTTTCCAAGAGAAGTTAAGGTTTCATGGCTTTCAAATTCAGCTGGATAGTAAGCTGGATCTAATAGCTTTCACCAATGATAAGTATTTTCATGATATTATTTTGAAGGGTGCCTTGTTCACTTGGACCAATAGAAGAAATGGTGATGAGTTAATTAAGTTAGGTGGGACCGTGCTCTTGTTTCTTCTGATTGGCTTCTTCACTATTTCTTCTCTCTGAATGTCTTATCTAGAATAGGATATGATCATTATCCCATTATCTTTGTTTTTGAATCTATTAAGGATATCTAACGAATTTTCCTTTTAGATTTGAAAAGATGTGATTGTTTCACCCTAGCCTTTATGATTGCATAAATAAGTGGTGGAATACCAAATATGATGATACTACTATGTTTAGAGTGGCCAAAAAGTTAAGAGAAGACAAAGTTAATGTCAAAAAATAGAATAGAGAGATCTTTGGGGAAATTTTTTCTATTAAGTCTATTGTTCAAATAGATTTAAAAGAGAACCAGGATAAAATCCAGCAGGAGGGATATGTTGAAGATTACTTGGCTAAGGAAAATGAAATCCTCTCAAAATATCACAATATCATATCCAAAGAGGAAGCATTTTTGGAATAAAAGATCGAGGTGTTTATTGTTGTCCTTAGGGGATAAGAATACTAGATTTTTTCATATAACTACCTTAAAGCATAAGGAAGATAACTGAATAGCTCACATTATGAAATATGGAAAGAAAATTGATAAAGATGATGAGTTCAAAAAGGAGGTGGTCTTCTTTTTTGCAGACCTTTTAAAGGATGACAACAAGCTAGATGTGAAGGCTCATAATATCCTTCCTAATTTCCTTGCTAATTTAATCCCAAATATTCTGAATAAAGATCACAATAAAATGTTGGTGGCCATTCTCTCCAGTGAAGAGATTGGAAAGGAATTTCTCTCCTTGGACATGAACAAAGCTCCAAGTTGTGATGATTTCCCCTTGTTCTTCTTTCAGTCATTTTGGAATATTGTTGATGAGGATGTGTGTAATGTTGTCAAGGAGTTTTCTAGTGCTAGAGTTTTCTAGTACTTTTATAGTATTTGTCCCTAAACATTATGGGAATGAGTTTTTTGAAGCTTTCATACCTATAAGTCTTTTTAATTATTTTTATAAAATCATTTCCAAGGTTCTTACTTCTAGAATGCTACAAATTCTTCCCTTGCTTATCTCCCCACAATAAAATGGTTTTGTTCCTAGGAGGAAAATTCATGATTCTATTATTATGGTTCACAAGAATATCCACTTGTTAGAGGTTTTCAAAAGCCAAGGATTCCTTCTTAAGATTGACATTTCCAAAGCCTATGATAGAGTCGACTAAGATTTCTTGTTGAAGGTTTTGAGAGTGTTTGGTTTTTTAGAGAGAGTTCTCCAACTCATTTGGCAACTGATTTCTACCTCTTTGATGGTTATGATTGTTAATGGATCTCCATTCTACTTCTTCGAGGTGTATCGGGGTCTAAGGCACTAGGATACCATATCCCCTATCCTCTTCAATATTTTGGCTAAGAGTTTGGGAAGATATATGCACAAATAGATTAGGATTGGCTCCTTGAGAGGACTCAAACCTTCTTGGCTGACCTGACTTGCTCACATCAACAGTTAGTTGATAATATTATTATGATGGGGAGCTCTATGATTCAAGAAGAAAAAGCTATCAATAATGTGTTGAATCTCTATGAGAGTGCTTCTGGACAAATGATGAATAGATAAAAAAAAGTTCTCCATTTTTATTAGCATGCCTGAGATTAGATATAAAAGAATTGTTGCGATTCTGGACTTCTCTATTAGGACTCTCCGTTCTATCTATCTTGGTCTTCCCCTTGGTAGAAAGCCTCCAAACCCGATTTGGATATCCCTAATTGACAAGTTTAATAGAAATTTAGCTAGCTGGAAAGGTTCTTTACTCAATCAAGTTGGTAAGATTCAACTTCTCAAGTATTCTCTTTAAGAATTGTTTGTCTATGCCATGAGATTGTTTAAAATTCCTTCAAAGTATGCTCATATTATTGAGAAAATTCAAAAGTGTTTTATATGGTCCGGTGCAGAGGAAAGAAAAAGGATTGCCCATGTGACCTGGGAGGTTGTTTGTAGACCAAAAAGGGATGGTAGACTTGGTTTGAGAAACATCAATATATTTGACAAAGCTCTTTTGGCGAAGTGAGTTTGGAGAACCTCCAACAGAAGGGGTGAATGGAATATTATTTGGCATAACAAATACCTTCGTAGTATTAATAATTTAAAGGATTCCTTTCATTCTCTTAATCTTTCAACTGGCTCTACCCTTTGTAATAATATCATCAAAGCTAGGGAGATTGCCTGCTTGGGGGCTTCTTAGAAAATTGGTAATGGTAGGAATACCCTCTTTTGGGATGATTGTTGGATTGGTAGGGAGCCTTTAGTTAATGATTCTAATTGTGGCCCTTTCAAAGATGAATGTATATCTAAATTTGGGCAGTTTATTTCTCACTATTAGGTGAATAGTCATTCAGTTGACTTGACCCCGGTCAATCCTTTACCCCTGCCTTTGCAGATGTCCTTAAATTCTTTCTCCTTACAGAAAAATAGAGATGATGATATGATGGATTAGAGAGGTTCTTCTTTTAGCTAGTACCATGTGGCTTATGTTGTAGCGTTGTTGTCTCATTCCTCTCTCCCCTCCCCTTGTTGGTCTAAGGCACGGATTAAAAACTTGATACCAAAAGTCAGCATCTTTCTGTGGCTTGTGCTACAAAACATAATCCTCACTATTGACAATTTATGTAAGAGAGGAGTTTTCATTCCTAACAGGTGTTATATCTATACTGGTGGTGGAAAAATAGGTTAATCGTATCTTTCCTTATTTCCCATTTGCTTCAAATATTTGGAGTCATGTATTCCAGTTTTGGAACCTCTCTTGGGTGATCTCTGATTTAGATAAGGACTTCTTCTTATAGTGGAGAGTGCCCTCTAAAAATCATGTCTTGAAATTGCTTTGTGTGTATACTTTCCCTCATGTGGCCTAGGGGATATAGAAAGAATGCAACCATATCTCCAAAGAAAACTATCTTCCTCCTGAGATTGTCTTCAAGAAATTTTTTAGAGCTATCAAGGAAGATATTAACATTTTGAATGTTTCTTTGGGGTCTAAGGGAAAGGTGAGTTGTAAGGATTATGACTACAAGGTTGTGAAGGGCTGGCAAGTCCAATTGGACATCACTACAACTTTGAATAAGATGAAGAGTAGGGAGAATTGTGTTTAGATGCATCCTCCTACAAGCTGGGTTAAAATTAACTTTGATGGGGCAGACAAGGGTAACTCTAGGCTTACCAGGTGTTGGGGAGTGATTGGGGATGAGAATGAAAAGTTAATTTTGGCAGTGGTACTCCCCTTGAGTAGCTAGACCAACCACTTAGCCAAAGCCACTAGTGCATTTTAGGGTCTTAATTTAGGTCGATAATATAATTTCAAAAATATTTGGCTTGAGGGGGATTCAAAGGATAGAATGTAATGTCTTAAGGGTACTCATATACCCTCATGGACCATATAAATTTGGATTAATAAGTCCAAGGAGATAATTGCTTCATTTGAAAAAATGTTTCATATCCCATGCTTATAGGGAGATGAACATGGTTTTTGACTACTACGTGAACAAAGGGGTTGTTAGCAAGGAGAGTCTTATGTAGAAGGCAGGGAGCAAGCTAGAGGCTGACATCACCATCCTCCTTCATTACCACATAACCCATGGGGGAGGTTTAAGAAAGTTTATTGTACAATTATTAATTTTTCTATTATAAGGGAGCGTGGGAGATTTCCCTTTGGAAGTACATCCCCCTCATTATTTTTTTGTATATTGGAGATTTGAAGGGATCACAATGTCATTATAACTCACATGCTTTGTGGGCATTTGGGTCCCTTCATGGTATCTTATCCCTATTTCTTTCTCAATTCTCTCTACTTTTTGTAAGCTCTACAAGGTATTTGATTGAAAAATGCGTGATGATAGATGTAGAATGGAGACTTTGGACTATAAAAAAATAGAGAAGGAAGCTCACTATTTGGTGCATTGTGAAGAGGGGAAGGCTTGACTTGTACCTTGAGAGTTTGCATGGGTGGAATAAGAAAGTGATGGAGGCATTTTGTCAAGCATTGGAAGGATGGTTGCATCACCTTGCATGGAAGGAAGGTTATTATTGATTAGAAGTTGATTGCAAAGGTGACAAGGTTATCTTTGGAGGGTATGATGCTTTACTAAGAGCGAAAGTACTCTGAGCTTGCAGTGCAAAAATTTCCCAAATACAAGGAAGAATGAGAAAAGTTTGAGCAGTGACACAAAGATCATCAAGATCATTTGGAGACAAGTGTTGAAGGTAATTATAGGATATGTAATCCTTAATGGTCACTTTACTAGGCCTTCAGCCACCATTTGGTTTTGATAAATCATTTTAGGTATCATTCAAGGGTTTCTTTGCCTTACTATTTGTTGTCTTCTCTTATTGCAAGTATCAATGACCATAGGGAGAATCTGGGAAAGTACCATGTGTTACATGAGGGTTTTCTTATTTTAATTGATGACTATTTCAGGGCCCTCCCTACCCCTTCTAATTTTATTGCTATCTTGGAGGGGGAGGATACTAGTGTGGGAAAATCAAGTGATAAGTTAGAGTGGGAAGAGTACTTAGATACTAAGGAGGAAGAGTTATCCCCCTCCAAAAAAACTAAGAGGGAGGTCAAATCTAATAAATTTGTCAAAGAACCCATTACTAAAGGGAAGGGTAAGAGGAAAAAAGTTGTTTCCTCTAGTTCTACTTCTACTGCTAATACTAACAATATATTCCTACCCCTAGTCATTATATTCCTACCCCTTCCCTCACTTCTAGCAAGGATCTCTCAAGCAATGTGGGTACGGTTGGTGCTAATTCCTTGGAAACCTTAATGTTGAACTTCCTGGTATAGAGCATGAGTAGTTGTCTAATGTCCTTCTAATGGACAAAGTCAATGCTTTAGACTCCTTTAGTATATTCAAGTGGGTTTTTCATGAGTTTAAGGGAGTGCAAGTGAAAGAAAGAGCTATGAGTAGCAAGATAGAGGTGATGGAGTCCTCTATTCTATGTAAGAACAGTGGGGAGGATCCTATAGCTACTAGCCAGTGGGATGGCTTTTTTTCAGTGGACAGAGGCTGAAAAGAAATTGGTTTCTAACTACCTCTCCAAATCCTTCAAGGCTATTGAGAAGCTTAAGGATACCTATGGGGAAAGGATTGCTAGGGTTGAAGAGGATATCGAGAAAATTCAAGTTTCCCTCTGGACAATCATGCTCACAACCACAAGATCATTAAGAATACAACTCAAACAATGAAGCTAATGGTGGGCAACCTGGACAAAATGCAGCAAGAGAAGGAGGTTGTGGACCTGGAAGCTAACAATGACAAAGGCTAGGGGGAATCTAGGCCTAGAAAGAGAACTAGAGGGAACCTTGAGAAGAAAGCCCCATACCCTCTTGATCTACAGGATTTGAAGTAAGAAGCTCTAAACACGATCCAATTGGAAGTTTAGGTCTCTTAGAATCTCAAAAACCTAGCTTAGCTAGTGTTCCTCTCGGGTTTTTGGTTTTTTCTGTTGGTCTCTATGTTTTTTGTTGGTCTTTGACTGCTACTTCTTCTATGTTATCTATTGCAGACTTTTTTGTCTTAGTTTTCTTTGGACATTATAATGTCTTATCTGATTATGTGTGAGAATATTTTGTAAAAAGGGTTTCACATCCCTTCAAAACCTATTTTTTTCCATAGTAAAAAATATAAGAGACAACATATTACAATATTGTATGTTTTTTATTTTCTTTTCCTCTTGCCCTAATGTTAGTGATAGTATACCTGGTATTGGTGTGGGAGAAGTTGTCAATGACTCAATGGATAATAAATTCATTGGAGAGGATCTTTTTTTATTTTCCATTGTAGAGGCCAGGGAAGAAACTTTTGGAGTTTTCCTTATTTTCTTATGGTGGCATTGGCACTAGTGTTTTCAATATTTCACCTCGCATTGGTGTTAGTTAGAATTAGGAACATGCTCTAGCAATAGACTGGATGTCGATTCGCTATTTTGGCTTCTATTATCAACCTTTTGTGTGATATTCATGATAATTTTTTTCACATTCATCCTTTTAGTGATGGGGCTTCCATTTCTCTTATATTACTAGGGTTTTCTTGTCTTCCCCCTTCATGATTCTCTTTGTTATTACCATGGTGATTTTTTCCTTGGTGGAGGGTTTCCCTCTATGCCTTTTTCGCAAGATTTTGTAGTGGAGTGGAGATTGGTAAGTTGTGGACTTTTTTTATTTGATTCTCCTTCACCTTTCTACTAATTTTTAGGGATTTTTTTTGCATTTATCCTTTGAGTGAGCGGGCTTTTGTTGCCCTACTATTGCTGGTTATTTCTTCTCTTTTCCCCTTTATGCTTGCCTTTGTTTACACCATGGTGAATATATTCATGGTGGAGGTTTTCTTCTCCAATGCCTTTTCCTCTTGCAATGTTGTCACTTTTTTGTGTTGGCTCCTTCCATTTTCTCCCCTTTTTCTTAATATTTTCCTTGCATCTGTAATTTGATTGTTAATGGCGTTTAAGAGAAAATTTGTTTATGTACTATCTATTGGTGTCATCTAGATAAAATGTCTCTTTCTACCTAGGATAATATGCCTGAGGCCCTCTTTATTGATTTTCTTATGAGTTTGCAGTGCTATTATGAGGGGGATTTCACTATCCCAATACTAGTTACTACTTGTACTAGTCCTATTGAGGTAGATTCTTCTCTTATGGATTTTTCTTCGGTTTTGTCTTTGTATTGGATATAAGTGGTTGGTAGGCCTTTCTTTTCAATTGGCCTTTATATAAGATCTATTTTGGCTCAAAATTTTGGTTATGTGGATATTGATTCATTTGTCTCTTGACAAGATGTCTTGTTTCTATTCCCAACCAAATTCTTTTTATTTTTTGTTTTCTTTCTTGTCTTTGTCTCCCTCCCTATGAGATTGGACCTAATTGCCTATTGGTTTATCTTGGTTACAATCCAAGGTGTTTCTTATAATAAAGGTTTTGGAGGTCTTTAAAAACCTATCCTAGTGCCAATTTGTGTTGTAATACGAATAATTAAGTTTAGGTTCAGACCTTTGTTACTTGCCAGTTCTTTTCTTTGGGCAAAGCTTTTCTTTCTCTTTGTAGTTCTTTTAATTTCACTGTTGTTGAGACTCTATCTATTTGCCTTGGTAGTTATTTTATTTTAACAAGTTTAGGCCCTTCCCCAAGTTTACTTAGTCAAAACATTTTAATTTTCTATCAAGATATAAATTCAATCCATATAGAGCCCTAATACTTTTGAATGAAATAATAAAAGATCATTTAACATAGTAAATTCAATTAATATTAATACAAATTTTGGCATTTGTAAAAATTATATAAAATCTTCAAAGAGTTTGTTAATACAAAAATATTATATAGTTCCAACTGACTTCATGCTTATAATGAATTTATTCCCAAGTAATCCTTTACCTTAAAATTCAAATGGACTTCATTGAATATTAACTTTACCATAACACCCAAACTAGGTGACCATACTTCCCATTAATTTCTATGTAAAACTCATTTGGACCTCTACTCATTAATAGTTAAGGTTAAAAGAATATAATATACATATGACCTTATAGGCTTAGATTTGATTACTGTATAAATAGAATGTTTGAAAGCATGTGATAATGCACATATAGTTTTCTAAATTTTATTGTGATTCTTATTCTTTAATCCTCTATTATATTATGCCAAAACCTAATGAAGCATTCTTTATGTAGCTTGTGCACCTATAGATAGATCATTAGTCCATAAGGTATATGCCAACCCATAGTTCACATGGTATAGTGATTGTACCCCTCTCAAGATGATTTTCTTAGCAATCTCTCTTAATGACAATTGGAATGCATATAATCACGGTGAAGGAAGGAACTATATCAGCCTAGGAAATAAAACAATATGTTTTTTTGCCAATATGAGAAAGTATTAAAATTAAACTATCTCATCATACTAATTAAAAGAAAATTGTTAATGTTAAACACCAAGTATAGGTATGAGTATCAAAATATAGAAAGACAATCTAGGTGAAAATATTGGGATAGAAAACAAAATTTACAGCTATGAAAATTTGTTTTCCACAATGTATACTAGCTAATGTTGTTTCTGGTTTAGATTGCGTATATTTTTTTGCATCAATGTTTTAGATCACACTTTATGTTCTATCATCTTTCTACTCCATAAAGTTTCTATCTTCCTGATGCTGGATCAGAATATGATCAAGAATGTTGGTACAAAATAACATGCACAATCTAAAATAGAAACAAGAACAATAAAATATACTACTTCCAAATTAATTATGGAGGGGAATTTTCCTATTGAACTATGGAAAGGGAATACGTGCATAAAGTGCGATTGAAATTATTTACGAGAAAACATAATATAAATAGAATAGCAAAAGACAATAAATGATTGGTTCAAGTATAAGAAGAAAGCTATGTAGACCACGTGGACCTATGGAGGAAAAAGGAGAGAGGTAGTAAAATAGAAATAGCCAACCTAATGGTGAGAAAATCAGTAATCGAAGATCGATAGTAGGAAGGGTAGAAATTTTTGCTCACTATTCCAATAGATGACATATGCAAACTATGTAGCGCACAACTATATGTTGAATCCACCTTAGACTATGGTAGATCACATGGTTTTATCAACTCCAACAATTGCCGTATCAATAGATACAGTGAACTTTTCCTTGGCTCGTTTTGATTTGTAAGCAGGAAAACCAGATTAAGGAGGAGAATGCAAGACTTCACCTGGAGGTAGATATGTTTTCTCTAATTGACATTTCTATTTCTTTGCGCTGCATTTCTTCTGGTTGATTGAAACAAAGGTTTCTACATGTTGAGCAGTTGAAACAGCGCTTTAATTTGGAGAATAATATTGCAGTGGAATCCTTTTTGATTGAGCCTTTGGAAACTCGTTATCATTCTCAGTCATCGGAAAGTATACATTACTCTGACACTCCCATGAGCCAACACAAAACAATCATTATTCAACACAATGAAGCTTCAGACACTTCCTTGCAGTTGGGGTAGGCTACTTAGACTTTTTATATTTTGCTTGATTGGAATTACTGGGCTTTATTGACTGTTGATAAGATAACTACACAAAAGCTGTTTGCTGTTTCAGGTTCTCCATCTGAAACCCGGTTTGGTATTCACTCACGAAACCAAGCATGCATTCGTCATCAACGCTTCTGATTCAATCATATCCCCTGTTGATTGATAATTGATCAAGGAGCTTATGACCTTAGTTATGATGAGAATCGTTTCATATACTTGTTTTCGACGATGAATGGTACCATAAATATTAGAATTAGAATCTAATTTGCCAAAAATATTAAAATTAGAAAATATTCGTTGATTAAGGATTTCACCTAGAGACTTAAAAACTGTAATAATTCTGATTTTACCATGTGATATAACATGGATATGTATTTCGTTCGCCAAGATTCCCATATTTCTGATTCCATATTCATTATCTACAGAGAAATTATTATATAAATTTGATGTCATAACAAATGTAACTGTTCTCTGGAACAAGTGGCCGACGACTGAACTGTTTTTTACAATCAGGTTTTAAATGTTGTTCTATTTTTATTTTTCAGATTCCATATTCATTATCTATAGAGAAAAATTATTATATAAATTTGATGCCATAACAAATGTAACTGTTCTCTGGAACAAGTGGCCGACGACTGAATTGTTTTTTACAGACAGGTTTGAAATGTTGTTCTATTTTTATTATTCTTCTATTTTCGTTATGGTGTCTCTGGATCTATTATTATTGGATTTACTGTTAGTTAATTAGTCCGTGTAGTTTTTTAAAGTTGTCTTGACCTTCAAGCCTCTTTTAATGATTTTTTTCTTTGATACTGTTAGACTTAGAGACCCAACCTTCATTTATTTTAATAAAAAAAAAATGACTGTTTATTATATAGACTACAGATTGAATTAATGCTAACAGATTTTTACAATTGATATAAACGTTTATTTTATGGTTTTGAATTTGATTATGCAAATATTTTTTTATACTATCAACATTTCAGATTATATTATGATTATGATTTGTGTCACCTGATTTTTCTTCCTTAGTATTCTTTGAACTCTCTTTCATTTTGATGATAGATTATGTAGTGTGATCTGAAATGTTGATTTTATATAAAATAATTTACACAATCAAATTCAAAAGCATAAAATAGACAACTATAGACTTACCAAATAAATAGAAGAAGGTCTAATGCAAGAAGTAGAATATGGTTTATGGTCAGTTATTTTTTCCCCCCTTGTACATGCTATTTGGTAGGAGAGAAGTAGAGCAACTAAATGTCAAATTAAGGACATAACATATACTACACGATTTCTTTAATAGCTAAGTCCAAGATGACTCTCGCATAATATGCCTTTACTTAATAAGGTGGCATGTCACAAGATTCTGTGTATTGCAAGAAAGACGGATTAACCACCTGATTGGCACAATGATCAGACAAACGTTTTGCTTGACCATTATGAGAAATTAGTTAACCATCCTAACCGGCCGGGCTATAGGGACTGAAAGGGAGAATTCAAAAAGTGTAAAAATAGCAACCGAGCTATTTGGATGAGGTTTGTTGAATCAGCATATATTTGTGGACGAGGAATGTCTCATCGACAGAATCAGGATGGAGAGACGTTGAATTTCAGGAAGGACTGTTACTGGTATAGTTTTATGCATTTACTTTTTAAATTTTAGTTTTATATTTCACTGATATTTGATTATTCGATTAAGAAATTCTTGTAATCTTTTAAATCAATAAAATATTTTATGTGTTATAATTGTATATTTCTTTTATTTCATATTAGAGGTTCGAGAGTACTTTTTAAGAAACTGTAGGAGGTTGAGGAGCCAGTCGGAACACTGAACAAATCATTAGATCCAATTGCAGTATCAATAAAAGGTGAAGTTGATCTTCATAAGAGGAGATCAAAGGCAAAGGGGAAAAATGTGCAAACAAAGAGGAAGATCTGACATAAGCTGCCAAGTTTGAATCCACCTTCAGAAAATGTAAACCCCTCCATTTGTAAGCACAAGTTGCAGGAAGGTACTCCCTCTACATTACAAACACAACTCAAATATAAGACTCGACGCAAACATTTGCAGAAATGAACTCAAATTACATTCTCCCTGGATCGGCAAATACAAATTCAACAATCATGGCCTTATTTGGCCTCTCAAAAAGTCACTAGCCAATAGTTCTCTGTTTATTCTCTTAGCCACCATGGCAGCCCCACTTTTCTTCCTCACCGTTCCTCCCCTGATCGCAGCTTCCTCTAATGTTTTTATTGCCTTCCACCGACCCTTCACATTCAGCAGTTTTATCTTTCATGCGCTTACTCTTCCTCTTCCAAGCGGGACTCAGTCTCTTCACCTTCTCTCCAATTCACCAAGTTCATTGAATTTTATAATCTGCGTCTGGTTTCCATTGCCTCACTGTAATGTCCCCTGTCAAGTCTTATGGACTAAGTTTTTAAATTTCAGTTGCGAGAATTGTATTGTAAAATGATCATATTCTTTAAAGAACGGTGTATCAATGCAAAGTGGACTTTCTTGATGCTGTGTAAGAATGACTCTCAATTTACTACAGGATATTGTAACAAACTTGCTAGACTTTGTCCACAGTTTTGCAAAATCTTCCCTCATTATTTTGTCAAACAGTTTCCTTATATTCTGGTTGCAAATGTTCAGATGTATAACGTTTCATGTCATGTTGAGAGTTGTTGCAATTGTTCAGATGTATAACGTTTCATGCCATGTTAACAGTAGGTACTCAGTAAACCTTACAACAATTCCGACTAATAAGCTTTATGTGTATTTTGTCCAATGATTCACTTGGTTGCTGATTTTCAGTTCTAATTTGTACACTGACGTTATATTGCTGCTAATGTGGACACTCAGAGGCAATTGAAAACATTCATGATTCAGAACTCACACATATAGATTGGGATATTATGCCAATATAATTGAACATATTACAATATGACTGAAAATGGATGTCTGTGTTGATGTTTTGTAGCTTCAGTCATATATATATATGTGATAGAAATAAATGTCAGTATGTACTGACATATGTATACAGATATATTTAATTGTATATATACTCATGTCATCATTTGCAATAAATTCTGGAAATCGATGATCACTTATATAACTGATCGAAATCTACTATATTCTAAGTATATTATCGATCTGCATTTAGAGGTTATTACTTGCACATTATTGGCATTTCATGTTTCATTTAGGATCCTGATCAAGCATCATTATCGGTGATCATTTCCAGATTGGATATTATTTATTTGTACAAGATAAATACAGATCAAACTTGCTAAGCATTTATGTTTATTTAGTAACAAACTCCGATTAGAGATCGGGTGTTTAGATAAGATGAAAAGACACAATTAATGAGACATCTCATGAACGGACATGCCTTCACTTTGTGGAAACATGTCCGCTCATGGGATGTGTCTCTTCCTTATATATTTAATGCAGATCTGATCCAGGATTGGAGACATCGAAATCAATAAATGTTCTGTTCTTGTAGATCGATACCATTAAGGAAAAATTCAGACTTGTGAATTCATGATCAGTATTTCTCAATATTGATTTGGCATCAACTTCATATTTATCAAGTTCAATATTCTAATTATAATCTGCAAGAAAGTACAGTGATTGTAAGAATCATATTTTGTAAATAGAAAAGCCATAAATAGATCAAATATGAAAGAAATTTAATCATATTTGACATGGTATAAGAGAAGATTTGAGAAAGGATGAAAGATCAGATATTTAAATTTAGATATTCCATTGGAAATCTTGTACCTACAAAATGGTGAATGGAATCAGACTTGAAGATAGACTTGAAGGTGCTACAAATTTTGAATCTTGGAAACTGCAAATGATGCTAATACTAAGAAAGCATGAGTTAAAAACAATTGTAGAAAGGTGATGATCGTCACAATAACCTAATCTTCTATTGTGATGGACATCTTATGATGTCTAAACAGATCATGATAGATTATATCTTGTAAATCAATCAACTAAGAGATAGATATCGCCACATAGATATCTATAAGTTGTATTGTATAAATGTGTCGTGGTGGATTAACATCCTTAAACAAACCATGAATATAATGTTCCTATGGTAAGTATCATTGAGGATATGTGTGCACATACCTTATGGACATTTTGAGTACTTGGTGAATATCATGTGACTTGATATTCCAAGGCCATTACTCCTGATATCATGAGATGTTATCTAAAGTGTGAATATCTTCTGGTCAAAGATATTCTTAATCATGCCACCTTGACATTACATTGAGGTAATATCAAATCATGTGTTTATCCTCCCTAGCTAAGAGGGAGTGTTGATGTTTTGTACTTTCAGCTAGATAAAACTTTGAGACAAAAAAACTATTAAGATATATGTGTGTGTGTGTGTACACACATATATATTTAATTGTATATATATTCATGTCATCATTTGCAATAAATTCTGGAAATCGATGATCACTTATATAACTGATCGAAATCTACTATATTCCAAGTATATTATCGATCTACATTTAGAGGTTATTACTTGCAGATTATTGGCATTTCATGTTTCATTTAGGATTCTGATCAAGCATCATTATTGGTGATCATTTCCAGATTGGATATTATTTATTTGTGCAAGATAAATACAGATCGAACTTGGTAAGCATTTATGTTTATTAAGTAACAAACTCCAATTAGAGATTGGGTGTTTAGTTAAGATGAAAAGGTACAATTCATGAGACGTCTCATGAACAGACATGCCTCCACTTTGTGGAAACATGTCTGTTCATAAGATGTGTCTCTTCCTTATATATTTAATGCAGATTCGATCCACAATTGGAGACATCGAAATCAATAAATGTTCTGCTCTTGTAGATCGGATACCATTAAGGGAAAATTCAGACTTGTGAATTCAAAATCAGTATTTCTCAATATTGGTTTGCATCAACTTCATATTTATCAAGTTCAATATTCTGATTATAATCTGCAAGAAAGTAAGTACAGTGATTGTAAGAATCATATTCTGCAAATAGAAAATTCATAAATAGATCAAATCTGAAAGAAATTTAATCATATCTAACAGTCTGCAGAATCATTATTGCAGATCGATAATGTTCAGATACATATGCTATGCAGAATTGTCTTGTCAAATGAATAGCCTACTCCAATGTTTACAGGAAGCATTTATGTAGCATCAGAACTAGCCTTACTTAATTCTTTTATTGTCAATAACTCTATTATTTCCAGCAGTCATCAAATGGTCAAGTGTCTCACCCTATAACTGGAAATCGCACCATCTTCCTTAGGACTCACGACTTGTTATCAATATGGTTTGGCTCAACATCAGGGTATATTAATATAATATTTACAAAGTCCATTACACGTCATGTTCAAGTCTTCAGGAAGATTTGCATTGAGTCAAGAATGAAGTGTGCAGAGAGGTATAAACAGATGTATAAGGTGGAAGTCTGAAAAAGTAATTAAGAGAATTAGTGGATTGTTATCCTAGATACCATCAATACCAATTATCTATTTTTATCTCTATTTGATGAAATGAATCTGATGATTTCCTTGGTTTAATATTCCTTAATTGCTGACTGTATGTTTATTGCAGACCGTGATGTACATATATATTGTTTGCTGTTTGAATTCCAACTGCTACATTGATTCTAATTCCTCTTCTCCTATTTGATGTTCCTCCTGATGGTAATATTTGCTGACTGTACACATAACTCCCCTTGATTGGTTGTTAAGGTTTGTTGTCTTCTTTTTTTAATCCTTCCTGCCCCCTCCTTGTCGATTCTTTTCCCATATATACCTATGGGGAAATGAGGAGAGAAGCGATTCTTTTGAAGAAGTAGTTGCTGATATAATTATAAGGTGAGAGATTTTTACAATCTATTATTTAAAATGTTGCAGTTTCTTTTTTCTGAATTTGATTGTGTGCAATATTTTTGTATCCACTTTTCAAATCACTCTATGATCCATCATGAAGATGAGAAGAGCTAAAGGAAACAAAAAGATATGTTATATATGGTATATCAAATTAATATATAATATTTGCATTATCATTGTTTATTTAATATTTTGATCTTTTTATTACTTATTATTATATTAATTAATAATATATTAACTATTGTATATTATTAATAATATATTATTATTATTAGATATTGTTAATTATTATTATTATATAGGGAGATTGACGCAGTACTCGACAATGTGGATGCCCAGAATATGATCCCAGGACTGCAACAATACTACTTTGGTCCGGAGCGGGCGTTCATTAGTGTGGTCAAGCATTTTTCACTCATCATCTTGGTGGAAGTAGGCGAGCTGAAGAGCAGGATGGGCGTAGGAACCTTATCTTCCTGCAAAGGGCGTCTTCTCTCCTCCCACCACCAACAGTGGAGTGGCTAAAGGGCTACAAGAAAAGAGAAGGGTATTGGGTGTCGGATGGCGACAATCTGACAGTGGCAGAACTAGACTTCCCTACTATGTCGGACACTGGAGAAGACTCGAGCACAAACAATAAAAATTTCAAATGGTCTGGCACATAGGCGATGCAAAGGCGATTGTCCAGTCAAGGTATGGGCGGCCCATGCGAAGCGAATGAACGAGGCAGAAGACCGTCGCCTTCTAATTGCGTCTGACAGTCCCCTGGTCATGAATCTTCACAACCTGAGACTAAAGAAACGTGCAAGGATCAGCTAATCTGGTGGTGCCTATGTGTCATTCTGTCCTATGTGTTCTATTGCTACTTGTTCCATAACTTGATGTATTTTTTTTATAAATAAGGGGTCGAAGTCGAGAGTTGATATTAATGGTAATAAAATAAAAGGTAAAAAATTCATGTTTGAGTACTAAAAAATGTTATCTATGAAGGAATAGCTGACTGCAACCCCAAATGGATACTTAGTCTATCTATATTCAACCTAGACTAAAACCTTGTTGTGTATGAAGAAGGGCATATTTGTTATCTCCTAGCAAAAAGGGAAGAAGGGCTGCTAGTGTCCTCTTGTTCGACCTCTTCCTCTTCCTCAACTACCACTTCATCCTCTACCTCCACTTCATCTTCATTTTTTGGCACTACTTCCTCTTCCTCCTCTGTCAATGCAATCACCACCCCCACTGTGGCATCATCATCACCCTCGTCAGCATCAACACCCTCTTCCTGTTCAATTTGGCGATGTGATTGAGTGAGAATTCATCCAGCCTAACATGTCATCCTTGCCCCTACTACCCCACACAGTGGGATGCTAACAAAAATAAAATTCTCTTGGCAAACCCTTTACACCATTCTTATCATAAAGACCTATCCACTAGCTCCTCAATTGTCGAGTCGAGTGCATCATTGGCCAAAATAATTTCAAAATCCTCAAACCCCCATTATTTATGAATCCTTTTAGATCTCATTGTGATGACCACCTTGCATAATATTACTTTGTTCCTGCGAGTTATCAAAATGTACCCAGCACCTGGTGCCATTTATGTTTGTTTAGGTATCATTAGGCATGTGTTACGTGCTAAAAACTTACTTGATATAGGATCGAGTTTCCCCTGTTTAGCCAAAAAAATTTCCATGGAGCTCCCTTCTCTATATATGTGATTGATTGTAACCATCTTGAATATGCCTATTAATTTTAGAATAACCTTGAGTATTGATTGGAGCCTCCAATTTGGTATTTTTTTGGATCTCACTGCATTTATCACTATTGTGGAGTCCCCTTCGATTTACAACTTTTTCAAATTCAGTTCTAGACATAGGGAAAGCCCTAATAGAAAGGCCTTGAATTCTGTCATATTATTCATGTCAATTTCTAACGGTTTAGATAATCTTGTAATAGTTTTACCTTGAGCAAAAAGAATCACATGTCCTGCCCTAGAAGGGCCAGGGTTCCCATGGGAGGAGCCATCAAAATTTAGTTTATGGCATCCAACAGGTGGTGGAGACCAAGTACATTTTTCTCTATTTGTTATACTAGCTTGATTGCCATTTCCTTAAACTTGGGGGGCTTTAAGCCCAAACTAGTTTTTGAACACAATGTCATCCCATCCTATGTAGTATATTGATGAAGCACTTTGGGATTGAATCCTAGAGTTCATTGTTTCTACAATCACTATTTCTATTTTATTTAAAAGTGAGGCTTTATTCATCTTCTTATCTTGGAATAATCTCCTATTCCTCTCCTTCAAAAGTTCCCAAATGAAAATTGAAGGGGATATGATCCAAAGATTGCCAGATAAGTTTTCTTTGAAAAGAGTAGGTCATGTTTTTAAAAGGGAAAGAATCCCGCTTGGCAGTGCTGAGATCCAATCCAGTTTAGTACACATCCATTGCCAACATTTTGTTAAAAAGGGGCATGTGAGTAATAAGTGGTCTACATCCTCCTCATCATTGTAACATAGAGAAAATACATAGACCATAATATCTGAATTTTTTAAACCTACCTATAGTCTGAATTTAGCCCTGTAAGGCTTCCCATGAAAATATACCTACCTTTGGTAAGCACACTTTGTTCCAACATAGATTAGTTGGTAGAAATTTTTTAGGATGACTTTATTATCCGGAAGCAATCTTATAGCCTTCTTTCACACTTTAATCCCCTGATTTTTCTATGTTCCATATGATCGTATCTCTACACTGTTTGAGTATAAAGAACCTATCCTTCAAGATTAACTTAAGATTTGAGATGTCTTGAAGAGGTAAGTCTAGATCTTCTCATTATTTCCATTGTCATCCACCTTCTAAATTGGGACCTGAATTTGTGATATAATCCTTGACATGTATCCCCCAACTTGCTGAACAATTATTTTTAATTTTGTGTCCACCAGATCACTAATGGTTGCATAGCCCCCCCAAGAGTCATCCAAAACTAATGCATTGGTGTCATCTATTATATTCTAGGTAATGTGATCTTGTATGATGTTACTAGACCTTGATATGAAGTTCCAAATTCTTGATCCCTTTGGAAATTCCTTAATTATTAGAGCATCCACCTCATTTGAATTGGAGAGATACTTCCCTCTTAAAATCCTAACCCATTTGAGATGTTGTCCATTATGGATTTTCCAAAATAGCTTTGCCCCTAAGACTTGGTTATGTTGAGGTTGGTTCTTGATGCCCATTCCCCCATACTCCATAGGATTATAGATTTTTTCCCAAGCCACCAGAGAAAACTTCTTTTTCATATCCATCCCTTGCCAAAAGAAATTTCTAAGTTACTTTAGTAGATCCAAATATATGCCTACTGGTAATGCTAGATAGGACACGAGATAAATCGATATAGCTGAAAGAGTGGCTTTTAACATTGTGATTTTCTTAGCCCAAAAGAGTCACTTGGATTTCCATGAAGCCATCCTCCTATCTATTTTTTCTCCAATAGGTTTCCAAGCTTGGGTAGCCCTCAAAGCTTTGTCGACTAGAACCCCTAAAGTTTGACTAGAACAAAGAAAAAGAATATTGGGGACTTCTCTTTGTTAACTTCTTGTTCCAAGGTCCTAGCATAGTTGTTTAGTAATCTTTTTAATTGAATAGCCTCCCCTTTGGCACCTTTCCTAGAGAGTACTTGGTCTAACTAAAGATGTGATTTGGACACCTTTAAGGATTCTTTAATTTTAAAGGTTTTTGAGTTTCCTACCTAGAGCTTTGGCCATGATGATGAAGAGAAATGGGGATAGTGGATCTCCTTGTCAAATCCCCCTAGAGATTTCAAAGTATCCTTGTGGTGTTCCATTAATAAGGATTGAAAATATGGGAGTTGAGATGTAGTGAAAAATTAGGTTTATCAAACTTTTGGAGAAGCCAAATTTTGCCATGCATTTTTCAAAAAAAAGCCAATCCACTTTGTCATATGTTTTGTTGATGTCTAGTTTGATAATCATGTTGGGTTATTTTCTTTTTTGGATTGAGTAAATAGCCTCTTCAGCGATAATGACTCCATCAAATATGGATCTTTTTGGGACAAATCCAATCTTCTCTTCCCCAATTATCTTTCCTAGAATCTTCTTCAATCTATTGGCTAACATTTTAGTGAGAAGTTTGTAAATGGTGTTGCAGAGTGAGATTGGTCTAAATTCATCTAGACTAATTGCATTGTCCTTCTTTGGGATGAGGGCTATCGATGTGTTGTTAATTTCTTTAAGGGATTAGTACCCACTAAATGATATACTTTTCTGAAGTACGCCCTGTGAGGAGCTTATCCCTATGAGGAGTTTAGAAAAACATTGTTAGGTGCTACTTGATTAAGGGATTTACCTCTAGGCCTATTAGGACCTTTCCCCTATTAAGATTAGCCTTGTTAGAGGACTTCAAACAAAAATTAATGTGCCACCTTATTAGAGGATTTAAAATAGGGACCTACCAGGATCCACCTGATTAAGGGATCTTGACTGTTGTAACTATAAGAGAACAAAAAAAATAATGATGAATAGAATAGAATTACCTCTGCTTGATCAGATCCACTGAAGAAAAAAATCACTTCTTAACACACCTATCTCAACTCTAGCTTGAACACAATTTTTACTTTACACAACACTTTCCCAACACATGATCAACCCTAAAAACTTTCAACTTCATCAAATATATATTGTGCATCAAGCCCTTTAAGTTTTACACTACCTTAAGACTGTCCTAAATAGATTATAATTTACCATACAATCTTTGTCCTTGAATCGAAGTCATCAATACACACATCTCTATGTATGAAACAATTTTCTTATACCACAACATAGAAATTTGTGTCAAGGGGTCAAACATATTTTGACCAAACACTTGCTTCCTCTTGAATCTTCTTCACATGCTAGCATAGAAAAATGTGATGCCAAATCATCACCTCCAATATTTAAGACACGTCACTAGATTATGACCGATTAACCGAATTCATCGCAACATCTAAATCGATCATCGATCAAAGATTTATCATCTGTAGTGCAAGAACATAAATACTTCAACCTGTTAACATCTCTAACTCTACTCATGTAGTTCATCTATTCTTCACTCTGGTCATCCAAATTAGTTGTGATTTCAACTATAGCATCCAAACATTGTTAGACACCATATCTTGTAACCGCATTATAAGAAACACCACCAAATATTTGACAAACTAATCAAATCACCTGTCACTTACTATTTTAGCAGTTGCACTGTTATACTTCATTTGATCATAACTTTTTTACCGGTCAATATCAACAGTAGTAGTCATGCATTTAATATTCTGAGACATCCCTAAGCCTCCCATAAGAATAAATACAATTGAAACTTACTATAATACCTTGATCATCATCCTTATACTCAACAACATACTAGCAACACTAGGTCAATACTTGACATCAATGACAACTCAATAACTGATCATCATGCAATCAAATTTATACCATGACAACTCCATAAATCACTTACCCTCATAGCATCAGTTATTCCAGTAATCTCCCCCTTTGGCATTGATGGAAACACTCTACATGCAACACTCTCATCAATACCAACAACTTTCACTTGATCTTGCAATTACTCCTTTAACTAAGATTCTCTCATCTACAACTTTCCTTCTGCAATTGTGAACAATCTCCTTGCATCTCTTCCTTACTTTCTCTCCCTTACTCTCCTTTGACAACAATGTCAAAGGTGTCAAACATGCCTTATATCTTCTTTGTTGTACATGACACAACACATCTTCATAAACTACCCCCCAAAGGAGTAGTCTCCCAACATCAATCCAAACATAAAATTATTCACTGGATTCACTTGAATTGATGTAACATCTTCTTTTAATTCAAATAAGATAGGGGAATAACCACTAACTTACCTCTTAGATACTTAAAAGAATCTTTAGTTAACGATTTTGTGAAAATATCAACAACCTACTGTTTGGTTGGCACATATTCCAACTTTACTTCCTTCTCTTGTACCTTTTCTCTAAGAAAATGATATTTGATGGCTATATGCTTAGTCTTAGAGTGCATCACCAAGATTTTAGATATATTAATAGAACTTGTATTATCACAATAGATAACCACTAGTTTAGTTACCTTTTCTTGAATTCCTTCCAAAATCTTCTTAATCCACACAACCTGTGCACAATTAATTGCAGCAACAACATATTCTATTTTGAAGCTATTGATTGTGATATACAAAACTACTTTATACTTCTTTCTTGTCCAAGATACAAGCCTATTTCCAAGAAAGAATGCACCTCCACTTGTGATCTTCTTATCATCAATATTTCCTACCTTATCAGCATTAGTAAATACACTTAATAACAAATCACATTTATGCCCATACCAAAGACCATAATCTTTAGTTCCCTTAAGATATCTAAAGATTCTCTTCACCACAATCAAATGTGCTTCCTTAAGATTAGAATAAAATCTAACCACTAATCCAACTACATATGCAATGTCTGGTTTGCTGAATACCACATACTATAGCTTACAGATCATGGACTTGTAAAGAGTCTCACCCACCTCTTTAGAATTATCCTCTTTTGACAATTTGCAACCAGTTATCATAGGGATACCAACTAGATTTGAGTCTTCTAACCCAAATGTTTTCAATATCTCTTTCACATATTTGGACTGACTGATGCAAATACCTTTTTTCAATTGTTGAATTCTTGCAATCCAATAAAGAGTTTGATCTCACCAATCATAGACATTTGAAATTTTTTCCTCATTTCTTCTACAAATGATCTACTTATTTCTTCATTACCACCAACAATGATATCATCAACAAATATTTCTGCAATCAATAACCTATCATCTTTCTCAATCTTCAAATATACATTACTATTATCACTTGTCCTTGAAAAACCAATCTAAATCAATTATGAGTGCAATCTCTCATACCATATTTTTGTTGCTTGATTCAATCCATATAAAGCTTTCTATAATTTACACACCATATTCTTACCTTCTTCATTGGAAAATCCTTCCAGTTGTTCAATGTATACTTCTTCTTCCAATACACCATTAAGAAAAGCTAATTTAACATCCATTTGATATACCTTCAATCCTTTGTAAGTAGCATATGCAAGCAATATTCTTACATCTTCAAGTCTATCCACAGGTGCAAATTTTTCACCATAGTCCAAGCCTTCCTCTTGTGCATATCCTTTGCACACTGATCTTGCTTTGTTCCTTACCACTTCACCTTTTTTATTCATCTTGTTTTTGAAAATCCACTTAGTACCAATTACATTCTTGTCCATTGGTCTAGGTACTATGTCTAGGTTTTATTTTTATCAATTTGCTCCTATTCTTCTTCCATATATTTCACGCAATCATTATCTTTCAATGCATCATTCATAGTTTTGGTTTCAATTTTGGATAGAAAACATGTACTTTCTCTTTCCTTTCTTCTTGTTAAAACACCATCATTTCTATCACCAATAATTTGATCAGGTAAATGATTCAATTTCACATACCTTGGCAAAAGTGATTCAAGTCTTGGAGTACCTTCATTTTCTTTAATCCATTTCTATTCATTATCCTGTCTCTCCATTTGTTTTACTATAGTTCCCTACTCCACCAATTGTACATATACAAACCCATGATAGTCATCAGGTTCCTTCTTGTTAGATTCATCAATCTATTCTGAAAATTCATCTACTCTCACATTAGCACTTTCCACTATCTTTTTTGTTCTCTTGTTCAAGCACTTGTAGGCTTTTCTCTTTGTGGAATATCCTAAGAATATTCCTTCATCACTTCTTAGATCAAACTTTCCTGAATTTTTATAGCCTTTTATGTAACATCTACTTCCAAAAAATTTGAAATAACATACACTAGGAGATTGATCATGCCATAAATCATTAGGATTTTTGTTTGTACCTTTCTTCAATTGAAATTTGTTCAATGTATAAATAATAGTGCTCACCGCTTCTCCAAAATGTTTGTGCAACACCTTTCTGAATCATTAATATTTTGGCACAATCAATGATAGATTTATTTCTTCTTTCAAAAATGGCATTTTGTTGAGGTGTTGTAGGAGATGACATCTACCTTTAATTCTCTATTCTTCACAATATGAAATAAAATCTTGTCAAGTAAACTCACATTCTCTATCAGATCTTAGACATTTTAGGGTTTTACCGATCTCCTTCTCCACTTTGGCTTTGTAGATCTTGAACATATAAAAAGCTTCTGATTTATCCTTAAGAAAAACAACTCACATCATTTTGGAATACTCATCAACAAGAAACATGAAATAACTATCTCCATAGTAACTCCAAGTTCTCATTGGAGCACACAGATCAGTATGAACCAAATCTAAGATATTTTCAAAAGAGTAATTTTTATTGATAAAACTTGAACTAGTTAACTTACCAAGTTGACATTCTTTATACATTACATTTTCCAGCTTCACTAGGTTAGACAAACCTCTCACTATCTTCATCTTACTAACTTTGACCAAGTTATCAAAATTTACATGAAATTTTTCTTTATGCCATAACCAATAGTCTTCTACCTTGGCAATCCGATAATTCTTAATAGTAGAATTTAGATGGAATAAGTTACCTTTAGTTTGTTCATCAGTAGAAATCAATTCTCCTAATTTCTCAATGATCTTGCATATAATTTCATTTAACTCCAATCTATACCCTTTATTGTTTAACTAAGCTACACTTAACAAGTTGTATTTCAAACCATCAACGCAGTAAACAAAATCATAATTTGTCATATCATTGAAAGCAATGGATCATTTACCTTTCACAATACAAGGAGCATCATTACCAAATCTTACCAAACCTCCATCACATTCCTCCATCTTCATGAATTTTCTTCTATCACCAATCATATGATGAGTGCATCCACTATCAATAATCTAGTCACGATTGTAATTCATATTAGACACCAAATATTTCTCATCTTCTTCTGAGGGTTCTTCCTGTATACAACAAAAAAAATTTCTTCTTCATCTCTACAATTAGATTATTCATTCAGTAACACCTTCCTCAAAAAGGTAACATGCTTTCTTGTTCTTATCCTTGAATCTACTTGGCTTCTCCTTCCTATCATTGTCAGGACATCTAGAGGCAATGTGTCTAATCTTATTACATGCAAAGCATTTCAAAAGTATCTTACCCTTATATTTACCTTTTCCTCTAAGAAGTCTTTGGCGCAAGGAAGGGAGCAAGAGGGGCCAAAGGATGACACACCCTAATGATCTAAGCCTACAACACATATACAAAAGAAAACAAACACAAGAGTGAGAGAGAGAATGCTAGATCCTTTCATATATTATCATCAATTTGCACCATACATGTCGGGTTGTAAGGCCTTCCTAGTTAGGGCCTGATATTACAATGAATTATAGAAGTCCTAAAACATGCAAGGATTTGTCATAAATCTCTAATCTAATGCCTTCTATCTTCTACCAAAAACTAACTCCCTAAACTACCACCAAACATCTACATTTATACAAGAAGCTACCGAACTAAGTCGGCCTTCAGATCCACAATTAATGGAAGTAATGGTCAAATCTGGGACCACACACTTCCCAATGATGGATACAATCATTAATTCCGTGATCCAATATAAATGCACAAGTCAGCCACAATAGGAAACAAAACTGAACTTGTTGGTAAGAAAGATAATCGAGCAGCAGACAGATAACGCCGAGCACTAGAGAAATAACCGACCACCCAGGAGAGAACCAACCACACTTGGTAACCAAAGGAAATCGACCAACTACTGACCAACTTGGTCAAAGAAGAAACTGACCAACACAGACAAAACTCCAAATTCTTTTTGGTGATATAGGATTGCCAAGGACCCAAGATGCTCCTGCATCAGACACGTGGGGTAATTTTGAAATGATTCTCTGAATCATTTGGTAGGTCTGGTCTGAGCTGCATCCAACTCAGACTGTGAAATCCATGAAATGTCCTCCATCGGTCTATTCTTCCACTTAACCAAATATTCTATGTATTGTTTTCATCTTGTACTTTTGCCAACTCTTTCCTTCAAAACTTGTTCAACTTCATCATTTTGCTTCTTAGGATATTTTGTCAATACTATCACTTCTTCAGGTTCATGATACTCATACAAATCAGCAATGTTTAAAATTGGTGATATGTCCATGTCATTAGGTAACTCAATCTCATATGCATTTCCACTATCAAATTTCTTCAGAATCCTAGAAGGTCCAAACTTCTTCATCTTCAGCTTCCCATATGTTCCAACAGGAAACTGGCCTTTCTTCAAATGAACCATCACTTCATCACCAACATCAAAAGTTTTATGTCTTCTTGATCTATCATCTCTATCTTTATATTTCTGATTACTATCTTCTAGCTTCAGCTTCACATCTTCATGCAATGTCTTCATGTATTCAGCAAACTTTACTCCTTCAACACTTTTCTTATCCTCATCAGCAATGTCTCTCAAATCAGATATTCCTCTCAGTTGTGTACCATTCACAATCTCAAATGATGTCTTTCCAGTACTCCTATTCATTGAATTATTGTATGCAAACTCTACTTGTGCCAACATAGAATCACAATTACTTAGTGTGTCTCCAACTAAACATCTCAAAAGGTTTCCCAAACTTCTGTTCACAACCTCAGTCTGTCCATCGGTTTGTGGGTGAAATGTAGAACTATATTTCAACTCAGTGCCAAATTTATTCCAAAGTGTTTTCCAAAAATATCCAACAAATTTATTGTCTAGGTCAGAGATAATACTCCTTGGTAATCCATGCAATTTGACAATTTCCTTAAAGAAAAGATCTGCTACATGTACTACATCTGATGTCTTTCTACAAGGTATAAAATGTGCCATCTTAGAAAATCTATCCACAACAACAAATATTGAATCATTACCTCTTATTTTCTTCGGTAAGCCAAGAAAAAAGTCCATACTGATGTCAATCCAAGGTTTCTCAAGAACATCAATCGGTGTATACAATCTAGTATTCTGACTTACTCCTTTTGCAACTTGACAAATTCCACAACTTTTGACAAATTTTTTAACATCTCTATACAACTGTAGCCAATAGTACTGCTCCTTAAGCAAATTCCATGTTTTATCAATGCCAAAATGTCCAGCTAAACCACTACTATGTTTCTCTTTTATCAAATTTGATCTCATCACTCCTCTCGGTATACAAAACTGAATACCTTTAAACAACATATCTTCCTGAATAAAATATTCATCCCATTTAGTATCATGTTGATCTTGAATAGGTTCTCTGCACTTTCTCCATGGCTCATAAAAATTAGGGTCATTTTCATACAAACCTCTCATCTCATCAAAACCAATAACTTCAATTTTCATCTTGGTCATCAAAGATCTTCTTCTACTCAATGCATCAGCAACTTGGTTAGTGACTCCACTCTTATGCTTTATCACAAATGTATAACTCTGCAAATACTCAACCCATTTCATATGTCTCTGATTCAACTTATTTTGACTACCCAAATATTGTAGAGCCTTATGATCAGTATACAACACAAATTCACTCGATATCAAATAATGTCTCCATTTCTTCAGTGCTTGAACAATAGCATAGAATTCTTGATCATACATAGAATATTTCCTTCTAGCATCATTCAACTTTTCACTAAAGAAAGAAATAAGTTAACCTTCTTGACTCAACACAACTCCAATTGCACTTCCACTTGCATCACATTCTACTTGAAATACTTTACTGAAATCAGGTAATGCCAAAATAGGTAATTCACCAACCCTCTGCTTCAGAGTCTCAAAACTTTTCTCAGCTCCATGTGTCCATTTGAATTCTCTTTTCTCTCCTCTCATAGTCTCAGTCATAGCATTACAAATTGAACTGAAATTCCTTATGAACTTTCGGTAAAAACTTGCCAAACTATGAAATGATCTTACCTCACTAGAATTCAGAGGTGTAGGACAATTCAAAATAGCTTCAACCTTTTCAGGATCCATCTTCAAACCATCAGCTGAAATAACAAATCCCAAATACACAATTTATTTTTTCATGAATGAACACTTTTTCAAATTTATCAGAAACTTTTCCTCTTTTAGCCTCTGCAAAACTTGTCTAACATGCAACAAATGTTCTTCTCTGGTCTTACTGAATATCAGAATATCATCAAGATATACAATCACAAACTTTCCCATGAATTTCTTCAAAATCTCATTCATTAACCTCATAAAAGTACTCGGTGCATTAGTTAAACCAAAAGGCATAACCAACCACTCTTACAAACCTTCTTTTGTCTTGAAAGTTGTTTTCCATTCATCACCTTCTCTGATTCTAATTTGATGATACCCACTTTTCAAATCAATCTTTGTGAAATACTTTGCTCCAGTCAAACTATCCATTATGTCATCCATTCTCGGTATAGGAAACCTATACTTCACTATTATCTTGTTGATTGCTCTAGAATCGGTACACATTCTCCATTATCCATTCTTCTTTGGTGCCAATATAGTAGGTACTACACAAGGACTCAAACTTTCTCTGATCAAACCTTTCTCCAGCAACTCTTGAATCTATCGGTTCAATTCCTGATTCTCGGTAGGTGTCAACCGATGAGGTGCCTTATTCGGTAAACTAGCTCCAGGCATTAGATCCATACAATGGTCAATGCTTCTTTTCAGTGGCAAACTATTAGGTACATTATCAGAAATGATATCACTGTACTCAGTGAGTAACTTATCAATCTCCTCAGGGACATTATCCTCTATTTTCTTACTTGGCTTATTAGGAATCACAACAAAACATACATCATTCCTCTTCAATGAGTTAACAAAATTCCTTCCTTCCATCAAACAAACCTTCACAGATGTACAAACATTACTAATAGGTTCTTCCATCAATGGTAGCAAGATTTTTTTCTTTCCATTAGCCACAATGGTATACTTATGCAATCTCCCATCATACATAGCATGTCTATCATATTGCCAAGGTCTACCCAACAAAATATGACAACAATCCATAGGCATGATATCACATCACACCTTATCATAGTACTTTCCAATCTTCAAATTCACATAACATTGTTCACTTACCAGGAGTGTATGCTCATATTTGATCCATAAAATTTGATAGGGCTTCGGATCTACCAACCTTTCCAACTGTAGTTTCATGACCATCTCTTCAGATGCCAGGTTCTCTGAGCTACCACTATCAATGATTACCTTCCAAAATTTGTCAAAAATTCTACATTTGGTCTTGAACAAACTTTTCCTTACCAGATCTTCTTTCTTGCTTTCATTCCACAGTGCTCTCCTTACCATCAAGTTATTTTCTTTCTCAGGTTCATTCAGTGACTCTTCTTGCACTAAAGCATTTCTACTGCTACCAACCTTCTTACTAGCTTGTGTACATTCAAAAGATCTATGTCCTCCACAATTATAAAAAGTTCCTCGAAAACTTCCTCTGCCATAACCACCTCAGTAGTTACTGCCTCTACCTCTAGAAGTTTTACCTTTCCACTTGGTCTTTCCTTTGTCCAGATTTGTCTTTTCTGGTTCAGATCTACCAATTTCACCATTAGATCTACCTGTTCTCCTAGGGAATCTACCACCTCAACTTCTCTATCTTTTCTCATGTCTTTTATTCAATTTATCCTCAGCCTTCAAAGCAAATTGATAAGCCTCTTCAATGTTCTCGAACTTGACCATACTAATTTCATCTTGGATGGAAACCCTCAAACCATTTAGGTATCTGTCGATTCTTTCCACATCATCTTCATCATGTCCAGATCTGATATCTAATCTATATAATTCCTCAGTATACTCTTTTACCCAGCTATCTTTCTATCTCAAACTTTGCATTCACTGAACTAGGTTAATCTGGTAATCACAAGGTAAGAATTTTCCTTTCAATTTATTGACCATTTTACACCATACCTTGATTTTGTCATTTCCTTGAATCTTCCAATCCAATTAGAGATGTTCCCACCATAAGGATGCATGAATTTTCAACTTTGTGCTTGCAATCTTCACCTTCTTATCCTCGGGGATATTTTCATTTTCAAAATACTTTTCCATCTCAGTGATCTAGTCCACCAATTCATCAGAATACAGCTTTCCACTATACTTAGGGGGATTGAAATGTGGTGTTGACTTCAGACTTGTCAAAGCCTTCAAAAATCTTTCTTCTCCTTGATCCATAAGAGGAGCAGGTTCTGCATTAGCATGTTCTTCTTCAACTTCATCATCACTAACATCTTCAAGATGTCTGCCTCTTCTTTGGGTTGCTTCCACTGCTTCTAACCTAGCAGTAATCTATCTTAGCATATTTTCCAATCCTGGATCTGCATCTCACCTCCCATGAACCATCTTGACAACCCTCTACAATTGCAAGTCAAATCATAATCTGCTACCCCACAACAATTCAATTAGGGCTTCAAGAGGAACTTGTAAACCTAGATCCGCAGAACTAGATCAAGATCTCACCTCGCTTTGATACCACTTGACATAAGGCATGGAGCAAGAGGGGCCAAAGGATGACACACCCTAATGATCCAAGCCTACAACACACATGCAAAAGAAAAAAACACAAGAGTGAGAGAGAGAATGCCAGATCCTTTCATATATTATAATCAATTTTCACCATACATGTTAGGCTGTAAGGCCTTCTCGGTTAGGGCCTGATATTACAATGAATTGAAAAAGTCCTCAAACATGTGAGGATCTGTCAGAAATCTCTAATCTAATCCCTTCTATCTTCTACCAAAAAATGACTCCCTAAACTACGACCAAACATCTACATTTATACAAGAAGCTACCAAACTGAGTCGGCCTTCAAATCCACAATTAATAGAAGTAATGGTCAAATCTAGGACCACACGCTTCCCAATGATGGATGCAATCATTAATTCTACAATCCAATATAAATGCACAAGTCGGCTACAACAAGAAACAAAATTGAACCCGTCGGTAAGCAAGATAACTGAGCAACAAACAGACAATGCCGAGCACCAGAGAAATAACCGACCGGCCAAGAGAGAACCGATTACACTTAGTAACCAAAGGAAACCAACCAACTACCGACCAACTCGGTCAAAGAAAAAACTAAGCAACAAAGACAAAACTCCAAATTCTTTTTGGTGACATAGGATTGCCAAGGACCTGAGATGCTCCTACAATAGTCTTTTAGAAAATAATGTTTCAAATTCTTCATGTTCTCTTTCTTCAGACATGAAAAATTCATGATCGTTAGAGTAAAATGTTGAAGAACTGTTAGATGATTCCTTTCCTTTCCTAGATGGTGCAATAGTCAATGATGACTTGGAGGAAACTTCAACTTTAGGCATACTATTGTCATAATTGCTTAATTCAAATGTTGTCAACTTTCCTATTAATGCATCAAGAGTAACAATAATAGTTCCTAGAGATTTGAGCTCTTGAAAATCTGAAACTCTAATAGAATATTGAGGTAAAATATTTCTCAATACTTTTCTTACCAAATCCTCCTCGGGAAGATTACCTCCAACACCGTCGATAGAAACAACAACCTCTTCAATTCTTTGACTATATTTCTCAATGTTCTTATTATCTTGCATTCTCATTTCATCATATTTACCTCTCAAGCTATCAAGATTTTCCTTCTGCACATGTGGATCTCCACCATAGAGAGTTCTCAACTTCTCCCACATCTCATGTGTAGTGTCCAAGTCTTTGACATATATAAATCTTGCATCTGAAAGAGTACTTGCAGTGGCTTCAATAGTAGCACTATGTTCTTGTCTTATCTTCAATTGATTTGTAGTTAGGACTTCTGAAGGGATAGTATATTTAGTAACTACATGATCTCAATAATGATCACCCACACCTTTAAGATATAGCTTCATCTGGCCACATCATACTGAATAGTTCTATCTTGTGAACTTGGGACCTTCCTTTCTCATCATCTTTGGATCTTTACCTCAACATGTTAAGCTTCACCATAATAGAGGAACTCATCTCTGATACCAATTGTTAGTCCTAAGATCAGATTGAGAGGGGAGGGGTGAATCAATAATCTACCAATTTTCCAACTTTATCAACCACTTAAACTTTATAACAACATTCACAAGATTCACTTTAATAGTAGAAAATAAAAATCATAACCATAAGAAAATATACAAAATAATGAAACAAATGACATAGATTTTTATCTCGTGGAAACCCAAATCAAGAAAAGAAAACCATGGTGGGGATTAGTACCCACTATATGATGTACTTTTCTAAAGTACACCTTGTGAGGAGCTTAACCTTGTTGGAATCTTACAAAAGCACTATTAGGTGCTACCTGGTTAATGGATTTAGCTCTAGGCCTATTAGGACCTTTACCCTATTAAGAGTATCCTTGTTAGAGGACTTCAAACACAAGTTTATGTGCCACCATATTAGAGGATTTATAATACAGACCTGCTAGGACCCACCCGATTAAGGGATTTTGACATTTGTAACTATTAGGTAAAAACATAAACAATGATCTATAGAATAGAACTACCTCTGCTTGATCATATCCACTGAAGTACGAAATCACTTATTAACACACTTATCTTTTCTTTGGCTTGATCGCATCTCACACTTTACACCGCACTTTCCCAACACATGATCACCACTAAAAACTTTCAACTTCATCCAATATATACTATTCATGAAGCCCTTTAAGTTTTTGACCACCTTAAGACTTCCCTAAATGGATTATAATTTACCTTAGAATCTTCACGCTCAAATCCAAGTCATCAATACACACATCTCTATGTATAATTTTTTTTTATTATACCACATTAACCATCACAATAATTTACATAAACATTTGTGTCAAGGGGTCAAACACATTTTGACCAAACACTTGCTTCCTCTTGAGTCTTATTCACACACTAGCATAGAAAAATATAATGCACAATCATCACCTCCAATTTTTAAGACATGTCACCAGATCATGACTAACTTAACTAAATTCACTGCAACATCTAAACTGATCATTAATCATTGATTTATCTTCTATAGCACAAGAACAAAAATACTTCAACATGTCAACAAGTCTTACTCTTCTCA
Source organism: Chamaecyparis obtusa (assembly GCA_027943335.1). Taxonomy (NCBI): domain Eukaryota; kingdom Viridiplantae; phylum Streptophyta; class Pinopsida; order Cupressales; family Cupressaceae; genus Chamaecyparis; species Chamaecyparis obtusa. The sequence goes on from BSBK01006588.1 coordinate 112,461, forward strand.
CCGGTCATCTATACTTCACTTCAGTCATATAAATTAGTTTTGATTGTGACTATGCAATCCAAACACTATTAGCCAACATATCATTTACCCGCATTACAAGAAACACCAAAGATATGACAACCCGATCAAATCACCTATCTTTTGTCACTTACTATTTTAGCAGTTGCACTATTATGCTTCATTTGATCATAACTTTCTTGCCAGTCAATATCGATTGTAGCAGTCATGCATTTAACATTCTAAGACATCCCTAAGCCTCCCATAAGAATCACTACAATTGAAACTTATTCTAACACCTTGATCATCATCCTTATACTTAGCAACATACTAGCAACACTAGGTCAATACTTGACATCAATGACAACTCAATAATTGATCATCATGCAATCAAATCTATACCATGACAACTCGATAAATCACTTACCATCACAACATCAGTCAACATCAATTATGCCAATATATATATATATATATATATATATATATATATATATATATATATATATATATATATATATATATATATATATATATATATATATATATATATATATATATATATATATATATATATATATATATATATATATATATATATATGTATGTATGTATGTATGTGCATACCTCTCACCCTATCCTACTTCCTCTCTATTTCTCATCATCCTTCCCCATTACCATCTCTGTCTATTCTGATCCCTCTCTCTCTCTCTCTCTCTCTCTCTCTCTCTCATCTATTAATGTTATACCTTGTACTAAGAAGAGGGATTAAATCAGTGCTACCACATCTCTATATAAACTTTTACTTAACTTGCGAATTATTTCTCTAGTTTCTCTTATGTGTCCTTTGGAGCTTCTACCAATTCCTCTATTATGTACTTTTGTTCGTCATGAGCCTCCATGACTGAAACATCACTTGTAGTATTCATTGCATCCTTCGGCTCATCTAGGAGAGCATTATCAAGTGTGACATTGACACCATTAATTGTCTATCCATCATTAGTGAGAGAAATCACATCTTATTCATCACTCTCTTCTCCTTTTTCCACTTCATCCTTCTTGTCCTCTATAATGCCAAAATATTTCTTCAAAAGAATTTCCATTTCATCCTATACTAATTGAGAGTCACCAATCAATAGTATTTTAACTCTTATTTTTGTCTTAAAATCTGGTGTAACTTTATCTAAAATTTATTTGATCTCTTATGCATTTAACTTGGTATTTAAATGCATCAAGACATAATCAATCAATTCTTTGTCTTTATTCAAAGCTCCCTTCCATCTAGCTTCAATTTTTCTATATAGGGAAGTAGGAATTTTTCCTTGCAATTGCATAAGGGGTAAAAGTACAAACCTATGTCATACTTTTATAAAGGAAAAGGATGACAACATGAAAAATTTTCAACTTTAACGACATAAAAGTGGCATTTGTGTTTAGAATTTGAAGATAATGTAAACTAATGAAATGTGTAAAATTTGATGAAGTTTATGCTTATAATTTTTTTTTAAAAGTTGAACAAAAATTGACATAGTTTTTTAATTTTTGAAGTCCATTTTTTTTATTGTTGAAATATGCTGAAAATCTAGGGTCTAGTTCCCACCAAAAAACTATATGCATTTGACATTTTTTTCCTCTGATTTCAGAATATGTTTTAGATGACATGTATAGCTAGTGCATAAAAAAAAAAAGATTGTATTTCGGTATATATTTTGTCTGTTATAACTATCCAAAGTCGGTGCTACCTGAAATCAATAGTTTTTTATTTCCATCAAATTTTCCATATCAAATCTAGACCATTAAAAAAAAATTATATATTCTTGAAGAGGACTCTTTCCTCTAGTGTTAAATATAAGTTTTAAATATTTTTGACATGATTTGTTATTTTTATATTTTTTCAAACAAACGTGTTCTTAAATGTTAAAATACCTACTTAAAGTATTTTCACCTTATAATATATTATATGAAATCAAAACATAATAAAAATTACATGACCATAATCTTGACTCCGAGCTCTACAAAAGGGTATTTTTAGATTTTACAAAAAGTTAAATTTTGACAAAGAATTTAGATACAGAAGTGAGAAATTTTGAGACTCATATTTTTTTTCTTATTTGGCTGCCACATGGGATGCCACTTAGATAGGTTTGGCTGGAACTGGTTCAACCAGAATAGGTTCGGCCAAAACTATGGGTGACCAAACACAGTCCCGTGAATGAGCCACCCAACCCATTTTTGGGGTTTATATAGTTTTTCATGGAATGGTTTCGGTCGGACTCCCCCCCACATCGACACCATATGGTGCCTCGTGTGCGCCATGTATGTCCAGCCGAACTAGTTCGACCGGACCCATTTTGGCCAAAACCATTACAAAGGTCCTCTAGTGCAACATAGCTTTGTACTTTTACCCTAAGAACCTGACTAAACTTATCCATACCTCCTATAACATCTTTAAGTTTTCTTTGATCTTCTTCATTAAACTTATCATAATTCTTATTCACACCAGCAAGTATACCCCAATCCATGACTTCATTAACTATTTTACAAATAGGGATAAAATTGCAAAGATCAGGCTTAACAGTTTTAGTGGTAGGAGCACTAACCACTTTGGACTTCTTACCTTGTGCATTAAGCTCTCCCCGTTCTTGTTCAAACTTTGTTCCTTTTTCTTCCTCTTGTGCTTCCTTGTACCCTTTTTCTTTTTCCTTCTTCCTTTTACTACCAACAATTGCAACAGTAGCTTCTTTTCCCTTAGTTCGCTTAGGTTGTGTCTTCTTTATAGTTTTCCTTATTGGAGTCTTGGCAGGAGAGGATTTTTCCTTCTTGATTGTTGTGCTTCTTTTTTGTCTACCGATTAAGATTGTATTGGTTGTAGAAGAAACTACTTCTACATCTTCTTTTGTAGTAGCAGTAACTAAGGATCCATCTTTCTCAGCTTCATGTTTTTCTCTTTCTTTGTCAATAGCTTCCTTAGTGAAGCTATTTTTGCAAAAATAATTTCTCTACCTCTTTTATTACTTTCTTTTCAATGTCAGTGCATTCAAAGTATCTTTAACTTCAAGATACTTTTCCCTGTAAGTTCTAAATCTCTTAACATTAGGATCAATGGGGCTCTTTAGTAGCTCATATGCATAAGTAATAGCTAAATCATATGCACAAGATGTGATGAAATCCTTTCTCTCTCATGCATTCTCTTCTAAAAATATTTAAAGTATCCTCATACTTTCTCTAAAAATTAATTCTCAAGCATCCTAGCACCCCATTTGAACTATCATCGATGTATCTTCTACCCAATTAATCGGTCTAACACTAGGAAATGAATTTTGAAAATATAAGAAAAAACCTACAAGAAATTGGCTATGATTAAACACTTTCCTTTTGTCTTTCTTTATCTTTTCCATGTTAAGAAAGAATTGATCTCTCATCATGCCACAAAAAACATACTCTTCATTATCTTTTACCATCTTGTATGCACTATGAATTCCTATAGTAGGCACAATATTTATTCTACTTGAATAGAATGCTTTATATCCAACCACCATGGATGCAAACCTCACCACTTCATCTGTGATATCAATAATGGTCATCGCTTGCTTGTCCCATTTAGATTTTGTTAATTATTCGACTACATCTTATAAAATGGATCTAAGTTGCAGTATCTCTTCAGTAGCACAGAATCATGTCACCTTAAATGGATTCTTTTGTAATCTTGTATGGTTGATCCAACCACATAAACTTATCATGCACACTTCTCAGCACATATCTAATATCATGTTCAAATTTCAAAGGAAATTAAACTACATTCTCAAAACCCTTATCTATAATCACTTTATGCTCATTCTTCAGTACTGAATCCTTGAATAAATCTATGTAAAGTCATTGGATGTGGGTTTCTCCTAGGTCTTTGATCTTATAATGAATATAACATATAATTGTATCATCTTAAAATGGAAGCACTTCCATGTTAAGAGTGTTTATCCCTCTGAGTAAGTGGTTTAGGGTCATGATTGGCATCTTTGCATTCTCCCTTGTCTTCCACTTCTTCTCTGCACTTGATTTCTACATTCTAGGTGAAATTAGGGTTAAGGTCTTAAGGACTTTCCTAATTTTCCTCATTCCATGACTCCATTTTCTAGGTAGGATTCAGAAATGGGACTTCCTAGTCCTTTATCACATCATTCTAAGGATTTTCTATTTGTTCTTGACACTGGGTCCTGTTCAGACATCAATTTCTAAGTTCCTAGCACCCCTGGAACTCCTATTGTAGAATCTATAAAAGTTAGGGTTTGAGGTCAAAGTAGACCTCGACCCTGACTAGGTCAAGGTCAACCTTGACCCTGACCAAGTCAAGGTCAACCTTGACCTTGACCTCTTCCTACTAGGATTTTATTGTTTCATTTGCTGATAATTTATCTTTCGGGATAATTATTTCCTGCTTTCAGGTTGGTTGTTTCAAGCTCCGAAATGGTAGATCCTTTAATGGTATTTAATCAAGGTATATTTTCTAAAGGTGAGGACCTAATTTGGATTTAATTCTCCAAGGTGGCCCATCTAGAGGAGTGTGCCCTAGATCACTATAAAAGGAGGCCTTCCTCTCTCATTTTCATATCAAGTTTTCATGCTCAAGCTCTCAAGCTCTCAAGGTGATCAAGCAAGCATTCATTCAAGCATTCAAGTCTTCTTCTTCATCCAAGTTCTCCATTGAAGATCAAGGATTTAAAGCATTCAAGCTATTGAAGGGATTTGGCTCAAGCATTCAAGATCTATCATTCAAACCCTAGATCTAGCCACCATGGTGGTGTGATCTTCCTTCAAGATCCTTTGTTCATCTTCAAGATCCATATCATTGTTTCCTCAAGGTGGATTTCAAGCATACAATCATGGAGGTTTGATAATGTTATGTTCAAGCTTTCATATCAATATATTTGATTACATTCCAAATACATTAGCATATCTATTGTATTGCATAGCTTCATTGTTAGATTCATTTCTACTACTTGCTAGCATTCTCCTATTTCAATTTCAATATTAAGGTTGATTCCAAACTGGGGTTTAACCAAGGCAAACCCCCCAAATAAAAAACAAAACCATTTTTCTTGTAGGTACAAGTGTGGAATCTCAGATCTCAGAGAGAAATCGGATACCCTTTTTGGCAATCTTTCAGGATCTGTGAACAGAATCAGAATTAGACTTCAAATAAATAATGTGGTCTTTGACCTTTTAAATGGTCAAAGTTGACCTGTGTTAATTTGGAGAAAAGATTTCTAGGTTTTGTCCACCTCGACATTTCCAATCTAGAATAGGTGACAAAATCTTTAGAAAGTTCATACAGAAGCTAGAATTCAGCATTTTCCAAATCTACCCTAATTCAAGGTTAGTATTTGCACTTCAATTATTTTAGATTTTAAGCTTAATCCAACTATAGGGAAGTATAATATTTATTCTTTCTTTCATATTCTTCATAGATTGACTCGATTGTGTATTAACCACTTTGTTGATCAAATTGGATCTCTCTTTCGAGAATTTGGATTTAGGAGTGAATCTTACATTTTCCCCACACACATACACAAATAGTGGTGATTCCAAATTACCACTATTCATTTTGGTGAACCCGACTAGCTTACTCTCTTTCTTTTTGGTGTTAGATTTCCCTTTGTCTTATTGTGTGTGTGTTCACCTTCACTATTCATTTTGGTGAACCCAACTAGCTTACTCTCTTTCTTTTTGGTGTTAGATTTCCCTTTGTCTTATTGTGTGTGTGTTCACCTTCACTATTCATTTTGGTGAATCTGACTAGCTTACTCTCTTTCTTTTTGGTGTTAGATTTTCCTTTGTCTTATTGTGTGTGTGTTCACCTTCACTATTCATTTTGGTGAACCTGACTATCTTACTCTCTTTCTTTTTGGTGTTAGATTTACATTTTTCTCTTGCATCTATACTTCAAAAATTCAAAAAAATCTATATATTAAATACAAAAACATATTTCTTGCATTTTTATCATGAAGATTGTTAAGATGTTTTGGTGCATAATCATGTTTGTTATTACTCTTCTTCTAGCATCTATTTATAATGCATATGATGTTTATGAGGGTATTATTCATTTCATAACATTGATGACCCTTCACTTTGCTCTTGCTTATGCTTTTGTGAAGTTGACTGATACTAGTCTACCTACATTTAAAACTTTTCTTAGGAATTTATGTGGTAGCCTTATTCATCTTTTGGATTATGTGAAAAATTTGGTAAATGATACACCATCTCCTAATCTTCCTAATCTTCATCCCACTCTTCATCCTAATCTTTCTATTCCAATACCTGATTCTCCATCTGTTAATCCTTGCTCTTCCTGTACTTATGATGGGATTCAAGCTATAGTGCAGGATGTGGTTGTGCAAGATTTCTTTGATTTACCTTCTCCTCCTAATCATGATGATCTTAAAGGAAAGGATAAGGAAACTTCTTCCAAACCTATTATCCCCCCTTATACAGCCTTTACTCATGAACATGATAAACAATCAGCTCCTTTACAAGCTTTGCATGATATGTACACTACTGGATATAATATGGTGAATAAACAAGGCTATAAAGGTTTAGGGTTAGGGGTTAATGAACATGGTATTAAATTTCCCATTAATATACCTCCTAAACCAGATATGAGTGGTGTCAGAACTTCTAAATCTCAAGTCAAGTTAAGTGGTGTGGATCTTTGTCCTCCCCTTAACGTTCATCTCTCTACACCTCTAATGGATAATCCTAACACTCGCCAAGAAATTGCTAAGATAGTATATGTAGAGCTAATGAATTCTAAGAAGGAAAGATTTAGACCTATGCCTATTGATGCTTTGTACAAATTAAATGTCCTTTCCACTATTGTAATACTCATTTTCTTGCCGATTGTAAAAACTTCAAATTATATGTTAGGAATAGGGCTGCACGCGGTATTATACCTTTTTCTCATGCCATCTTACAACTTCTTCATAATTTTGATATAGGGGATTCCCCTCCATTAGAGCTGGAGTAAATGTTCCTATCCTCTTGTCTCATGACTGGGGGGCAAGAGGCATCATTTTATCCAGTCTCTTAGGATCCATTAGGTCTTTTTATTAAGATTTAATTGGTATTCTTTATGTTTCCTTCTTCCATAGTCTTGCATGATGTTTTTATCCATTCCTAGGAATTACATTTTCTTCTTAGGAAATCTTTACTAGGACATGTGTTTTGTAAAAATATCCCTTTTCTTTCATCCCTCGGGGGGCAAGGTTCTTCTTTCTCTTTTTCTAGGGGAACTTCTTTCCTTAGCTTAGTGGTATTTGTTTATATTGCAATATTATTTCATCATATTTATAGATATCTTGACTATGGATAACCTTCTTACATGAGAAGTTGTTGTCCTAGGTCGTCACTTCTTCTCTATGTTGCAAATTATGTTCTTTATAAACTCTCACCCTTGCTTTAGTGTTAGAGTTGTTTCCTTCATTCCTAAGATTCCTCTTGATCTTCTTCACAGGGGGCTTGATGATTGAATCTTTGTTCCCACCTTTTGAAAGATGATATCTTATCTAAACGCACTCTTATTTGATAGAGGTCTTGGTGATAAGATCTTTTTCATTAAGGGTCCTTTTCCATAAGTGACATATCCTTTTCACGATTATTTGTACTCTTGGATGTAGGGGTCAATATCTCTCACTAAGGATATATTATACATTGTTGTAAACAAGATATCTCCTTGCTTTGTGAAGTAGGTATCCTCTTCCATCTTTGTTCCTACACTTGGGGGCCAAGGATGCCTTATCCTTCTTTTCTATCTTCAAAGATTCAAACATGGAGTCACAAATATGGGTTGTGAGTTTGGTAGAAGTACTTTAGCCTTGGAGGCTTGGTATGCTTTTCTATCTTATTCAAATCTATGCATTGTTATTTCATCCGGTATTCTCTTCTTTTCTAGGGATTCACCTCTTTCCTTGGTTAAGTAGTATCTATCTATTATGTGATATCCAATCATACATGAAAATTATGGTGTGCATTTTTAGACCTGTCTTTTATACAAAACCTTATTTTTTGTTTGACATTGGGTTTCCATGGTTGATACATCTCTCACCTTGGAAATTGAATAGTGTGCTATCCCTCATTAAGGGTTACTTTCTTTTCACTTCTTGCATGATATCTTTTACATTCGTCTCTTCCATGGCCTCATAGGAGCTATGACCTTCTTGGCTTGGACTAGGTGTTGTCTATAGATATTGTCTTGATGCTGAGGAAGGCTTTATCCTTATTCTTTCTTTCCTTAACATGACAAAATAAGTATGTTTTTTGCCATATTAAGGAGGGAGGCATATGCAAGGTCTCCCTTGTATTATAGTTTTTATTTTTATATGCTAAATCTTGGAAAGTAATGCACATAAGTTGCTAAATCCCAAAAAGACACACATCCATATGCTAAATCTTTCGAAGGTAACACACATAAGTTGCTAAATCCTGAGGAGACATGCATTTTTCAAAATTTTCAATATGCTAAATCCTCTGAAGGTAACGGACATAAGTTGCTAAATTCTGAAAGGACATGCATTTCCAAATTTCAAATATGCTAAATCTTGGAAGGTAATGCACATAAGTTGCTAAATCCTAAAAAGACACGTACCTATATGCTAAATCTTTCGAAGGTAACACACATAAGTTGCTAAATCCTGAGGAGACACGCATTTCATATTCATAGTGATACAAGAAGGTGGATCTATGGGTATTCTAGAAGCCATCAAAAGATGCATTACAATTGCAAGGATAGTTTATGGGTGAACCTATTGGGCTCTCCCTCCAGGTTGATTCACGGTAAGGTGGGCATCTTACCGGGTGAGGTAATCACTTTCTCTTTTCTCTCTTTTCACTTTCATGCTAGTAGGACTAGATCATGAAGCTATGTTGTCTATAGTGTTTCTCTTGTCTTTCTTATGTAATCATTTATGCTTTTATGATAGCTTTCAAAATATGATCTTGGTATGAGAAATATTTCTTAGCAAGGTTTCTTATGCTAATTGATTTGGGTTGTTTAGTACTAACCCTTGTTCTTTTGTATACTCTCATGTATGTATGTTGAGTTAGAATCCTTGGTCTGGGGGCTTGTGTCTTTAGCTAAGTGTTATTTTATCTCATTTTGAATCCACTGGGATCTCTTCTCTCTTCTCCTTTACCAAGAGTTTGCATTGAATCCATACTCTTGCTAAAGTGGGGGCTTAATGTATCATCTTAAAATGGAAGCACTTCTATGTTAAGAGCATTTAGCCCTCTGAGTAAGTGGTTTAGGGTCATGATTGGCATCTTTTCATTCTCCCTTGTCTTCCACTTCTTCTCTACACTCGATTTCTACATTCTAGGTGAAATTAGGGTTAAGCTCTTAAGGACTTTCTTAATTTTCCTCATTCCATGACTCCATTTTCTAGGTAGGATTCAGAAATGGGACTTCCTAGTCCTTTATCACATCATTCCAAGGATTTTTTGTCTGTTCCTGACACTGGGTCCTGTTCAAACATCAATTTCTAAGTTCCTGGCACCCCTGGAACTCCTATTACAGAATCTAGCAAAGTTAGGGTTTGAGGTCAAAGTCGACCTCAACCCTAACTAGGTCAGGGTCGACCTCGACCTTGATCTCTTCCTCCCTGGATTTCATAGTTTCATTTGCCGATAATTTATCTTTTAGGATAATTATTTCCCGCTTCTGGGTCGGCTGTTTCGGGCTCTGAAATGGTAAATCCTTTAATGGTATTTAATCAAGGTATATTTTCTAAAGGTGAGGACCTAATTAAGATTTAATTCTCCAAGGTGGCCCATCTAGAGGAGTGTGCCCTAGATCACTATAAAAGGAGGCCTTCCTCTCTCATTTTCATATCAAGTTTTCATGCTCAAGCTCTCAAGCTCCCAAGGTGATCAAGCAAGCATTCATTCAAGCATTCAAGTCTTTTTCTTCATCCAAGTTCTCCATTGAAGATCAAGGATTTAAAGCATTCAAGCTATTGAAGGGATTTGGCTCAAGTATTCAAGATCTATCATTCAAACCCTAGATCTAGCCACCATGGTGGTGTGATCTTCCTTCAAGATCCTTTGTTCATCTTCAAGATCCATATCATTGTTTCCTCAAGGTGGATTTAAAGCATAAAATCATGGAGGTTTGATAATGTTATGTTCAAGCTTTCATATCAATATATTTGATTACATTCCAAATACATTAGCATATCTATTGAATTGCACAGCTTCATCGTTAGATTCATTTCTACTACTTGCTAGCATTCTCCTATTTCAATTTCAATATTAAGGTTGATTCCAAACTGGGGTTTGACTAAGGAAAACCCCCCAAAAAAACAACAAAACCATTTTTCTTGTAGGTACAGGTGTGGAATCTCATATCTGAGAGTGAAATCGCATACCCTTTTTGGCAATCTTTCAGGATCTGTGAACAGAATTGGAATCAGAATTCAAATAAATAATGTGCTCTTTGACCTTTTAAAAGGTCAAAGTTGACCTGTGTGAATTTGGAGAAAAGATTTCTAGGTTTTTTCTGCCTTGACATTTCCAGTCCAAAACAAGTGACGAAATCTTCAGAAAGTTCATACAGAAGCCAGAATTTAGCATTTTCCAGATTTTCCGTAATTCAAAGTTAGTATTTTCACTTCAATTATTTCATATTTCAAGCTTAATCCAACTATAGGGAAGTATAGGATTTATTCTTTCTTTCATATTCTTCATAGATTGATTCGATTTTGTATTAACCACTTGGTTGATCAAATTGGATCTCTCTTTTGGGAATTTGGATTTAGGATTGAATCTTACATTTTCCCCACACACATACACAAATAGTGGTGATTCCAAATTACCACTATTCAATAACATCCTTCATATGCATTACATCATAGAGCATGTTGGATAGGGTACCCTTTGGATGATTTTCCATTGATTTATCAAGATGTCTCTTGAATGCTGGCCTATATTTCTCTATGATCTCGATAATAATGGGAGTATCCATTATGAAAATAATTAATTATAAGTTTGGAGAACTAATAAATACCTTTTAAGTTACTGCACAATGAGTTATGAAAATCCTCACAATTTTCTTGACCTAAATCACTTCAACACTTTTTGCAATCACTTCAATCACTGACAATCTGGTCTTACTTTGATTCTTTTACTCCTAGCTTAAGATCTTGAATGTGTGAGTGAAAAATAAAACTTAAAATAACCTTTTATCTTCTATCACACTCAAGCATTAAATGCATCACTAGTTGACAAAAAAATAACACACGTCTCTACAAATCATGTTAGCGGTCAACCAAAACTTCATGAGTTTCACCAAAAATTTATACAACACTTCAAGACAACCAAATGCATCTAAATATGAAAATATAACTTACCACACATGCACCTAGGGGTCTCTAATGGATTAAACAATGTTTTCTCCCCCTAAGTTAAAGATGACTTAGTTTGATGATGAATTCTCCACATAGGATGGAGATGTAGATCCTTCAGATGATTTCTCATCCCTCTTTTTGATCTAGACTTGATTCATCTTCTTTCTTGTCTCTTCAACATTCACATTTTTCTTGTTAGACTAATTAACTGGTTGGTTCACCTTATTTCTCTTTTCTCTATAAAACCTTGCAATGTTTCATATCTTGTGACAATGATAACATGCTATACTGGTTGATTTCAAAGGTCCTTCATTACCTCTATTGGTCCTCAATCTGCAATTGATCACCGTGAGACCATAGTTATGACAAATTGAGCATGTAACATCCCACTAATTCTTATTTTGATAGGGACTTTGTTGGTTCACATATGACCTCTAATTTTTCACTTGTTTCTTGCACTCATTAGCTCTATGACCATATTTGTTGTAATTGTAATAATAACCATGAAAATTTCTTGGTCTTTCATTAGGACTAATACTTGGAACACTAGATATGATATTATTTCATACACTATTAGTATGTCCAACTTTATGACAATTGAAACAAACTAGTTTATAGGGTTTCTTAATAGATTTCCTTTGATTCACTTTAGGTGCATATTTGTCATCTTGTATGGCCTTCTTGGTACCTAAAGATTCATCAACCTCATAACTTGTGTATCGTAATCCATATATCTCTCCCTATATCCTCTGATTCTTCAATTATTCATCAAGTATCGCAACACTCTTGTTGAATTCTTGAGAAAATCACTTGAAGCATTCAATTCTCCTTTCAGATGCTCTTTTTTTCCCCATATTTTTAGTCTCTATTAGGGCTTCTTGATTATCTTCATTTGTATCATGTAGTTGTGCATGAAATGCACCAAATTCTTGTTTAGATTTGAAAAGCTCATCCTCTTTGGCTTTAAGGGATTCATCTTTTTATTATAGGGCTTCCTCTATCATTTTCCTTGCAACTTCTACTATCTCACTCACTTCCATTTCTTCACTCATTTTGATTGACAAAACTTCTAACTCTCTTTTGATGTTCTTCTTGTCTTGATGTAGTTACTCATTCTCCTTAGACAAGTCTTCCAAGAGTTCCTCAGATTCCTCAGATCCACTTTGTTCAGATAGTTGTTCAATGAGCTTGTGTCTTTCATTCAATTGTTAAACAAGTTCTTATCTTTTTCCTTTTGACTGCTTGAGACGATCCTTCAATTTTTTAATGAAATCATTTGCATCTTCAAGTTTCCTTTTAAGATTCCTTTGATATCTCAAACTCTCCATATCTATCTCAAGGATCTTCCCCAAGCTATTAGACTTCTTCAAGGGAACACATCTCTGATACCAGTTGTTAATTCTATATGGCACTAAGAGGGGGGAATGAATCAACACAACTACACATCTATATAAACTTTTACTTTACTTGCAGATTATCCAACATATAAGAGTAAATATCACATACAAACATAACACAAAAAATCCACACAATCACAAACACAATGACACCAATATTTTACATGGAAACCCTTGTTTGAGGGAAAAAACAAGGTGGAAATCATCACCCCCTGACGCAAGAGGGGACAGGAGGGGCCAAAAATGACACACCCTAACCAGATCCACCTTGCTCAACAACAAGAGAAAGAAACAACACATAACAATGAGAGAGAGAATGCATAAACTTTCATATATTACCTTCAAATTGATTCATACATGTCAAGCTATAAGGCCTTCCGTGTTTTAGCCAGATATTACAATCAAGTATAGAAGTCCTCTAATATGTGAGGATTTGCCAACAATCTCTACTTTCTATCTTTTATCTTCTATCCAAAAAAAAACTTACATCTAAAGTCTAACCAAATAACTACATTTGTACAAGATGCTACTAAACCAAGTCGGCCTTAGATCCATAATCAATAGAAGGAACAATCAAATCTAGGTCCACATGCTTCCCAATGATGGATACTAACATTAAATCCATGACCCAAATTAACTGCACGAGTCAGCCTCAAAAGAAATCTAAAACAAACAACTTGGTAAGCTGCAAGGAAACCGAGTGCCAAACAAGCATCACCAAGCACTAGGAAAATTCACTGAGTGCCAGACAGATAACCGACCAACACCGGTGAACAAAGGAAACTGAGAAACACCGAACCAACTCGGTCAAAGTAGGAACCAAGCAACACAAACAAACCTAAATATGTTTTTGGTGACACAAGATTACATAGGACCTGAGATGCTCCTACATCAGACACCTAGGGTTATTTGAAATGATTCTTCAAATCATGAAACAGGTATGATCCAAGCCACATCCAACACAGATTGTGAAATCCAAGAATTGTCTTCAATTGGTCTATTCTTCCACTTTACCAAATATTCCATATACCATTTTCCTCTAGTACTTCTACCAATTCTTTGCTCCAAAATATGTTCAACTTCATTCTGCTTCTTAGGATAATCCATCGGTTCTGCCATGTCTTCTTCAAGTTCATGAAACTCATACAAATCTATAATTTTGAATATAGGTGATATATCTGTGTCATCAAGTAACTCAACCTCATATGCATTTCCACTATCAAATTTTCTCAAAATCTTGCAAGGTCCAAACTTCTTCATCTTCAGCTTCCCATATGTTCCAACAAGAAATCTGCCTCTCCTCAAATGATCCATTACTTCATCACCAACATCAAAAGTCTTATGTCTTCTTGATTTATCAGCTCTATCTTTGTATTTCTAATTAATCTTTTCTAGTTTAAGCTTCACATCTTCATGCAATGTCTTCATGTACTCATCAAATTTTACTCCTTCAACACTTCTCTTTCTTTCATCAATAATGTCTCTTAAATCTGATATACCTCTCAGTTGTATGCCATTTACAATCTCAAAAGGCATTTTCCAGTACTCCTATTCACTAAATTATTGTATGCAAACTCTGCTTGTGCCAACATAGAATCCCAATTACTCAGTGTGTCTCCAGCTAAACATCTCAAAAGATTACCCAAGCTTCTATTCACAACTTATCTCTATCCATTGGTTTGTGGGTGAAATGTAGAACTATATTTCAACTCAGTACCCAAATTTCTCCAAAGAGTCTTCCAAAATTATCCAACAAATTTACTATCTCAGTCAGAGATAATACTCCTCGGTAATCAATGCAATCTAACAATTTCCTTAAAGAAAATACCTGCTACATGTACTGCATCTGATGTCTTTCTACAAGGTATAAAATGTGCCATTTTAGAAAATCTATCCACAACAACAAATATAGAATCATTACCTCTTACTGTCTTCGGTAAGCCAAGAAAAAAATCCATACTAATGTCAATCCATGGTTTCTCAGGTACAGCAATCGGTGTATACAATCCAGTATTCTGACTAACTCTTTTTGCAACTTGATAAAATCCACAACTTTTCACAAATTTCTGAACATCTTTATACAACTGTGGTCAAAAGTATTTCTCCTTAAGCAAACTCAATGTCTTGTCAACACCAAAATACCTAGCCAAACCACTACTAAGTTTCTCCTTTATCAGATTAGTTCTCATTGCTCCTCTCAGTATACGTAACTGAATACCTTTAAACAACATACCTCCTTGCTTAAAATATTCATCCCATTTAGTACTTTGTTGATCTTGAATAGGTGCTCTGCACTTTCTCCACGACTCAAAAAAATTAGGATCAAATTCATAAGATTCTCTCAATATGTCATCAAAGCCTAAAATTCCAATTTTTATCTTGGTCATCAAAGATATTCTTTTACTCAATGCATCAACAACTCGGTTAGTGACTCCACTCTTATGCTTTATCACAAATTTATAACTCTACAAATACTCAACCCATTTCATATGTCTTTGATTCAACTTATTCTGACTACCCAAATACTGTAAAGCTTTATGATTGGTATACAACACAAATTCATTTGGCATTTAATAATGTCTCCATTTCTTCAGTGCTTGAACAATAACATAGAATTCTTGGTCATACATAAAATATTTCCTTTTTGCATCATTCAACTTTTCACTAAAGAAAGAAACAAGTTTACCTTCTTGACTCAACACAGCTCCAATTCAACTTCCACTTGCATCACATTCTACTTGAAATACCTTACTGAAATCAGGCAATGCCAAAATAGGCAATTCAGGAACCTTCTACTTCAGAGTCTCAAAACTTTTATCAGCTCCATGTGTCCACTTGAATTCTCTTTTGTCTCATCCCATACTTTCAGTCATAGCATTACAAATTAAACTAAAATTCCTAATGAACTTTCGGTAAAAAATTTCCAAACCATGAAATGATCTTACCTCACTAGCACTCTTAGGTGTAGGCCAATTCAAAATAGCTTCAACCTTTTTCAGGATCTATTTTCAAACCATTAGCTAAAATCACAAATCCCAAATACACAATCTCCTCTTTCATGAATGAACACTTTTTCATATTTATCAGCAACTTTTCTTCTCTCACTCTCTACAAAAATTTTCTAACATGCAACAAATATTCTTCTCTGGTCTTACTGAATATCAAAATATCATCAAGATATACAATCACAAACTTACCCAAGAATTTCTTCAAAACTTCATTCATTAACCTCATAAAATTACTTGGTGCATTAGTTAAACCAAAAGACATAACCAACCACTCATAAAAACCTTCTTTTTCCTTGAAAGCAGTCATCCATTCATCACTTTCTCTGATTCTGATATGATGATACCCACTTTTCAAATTGATTTTGGTAAAATACTTTTCTCCAGTCAAACTATCCATTATATCATCCATTCTCGGTATAGGAAACCTATACTTCATTGTTATCTTGTTGATTTCTCTAGAATCAATACATATTCCCCATTCTCCATTCTTCTTAGGTGCCAATACCATAGGTACTGCACAAGGACTCAAACTTTCTCTGATCAAACCTTTCTACAACAATTATTGAATTTGTCGGTTCAATTCTTGATTCTCGATAGGTGTCAACCGATGAGGTGCCTTGTTTGGTAAACTAGCTCTAGGGATGAGATCTGTGCAATGATCAATGCTTCTCTTCGGTGGAAAACCATAAGTTACATTATCAAAAATAATTTCACTATATTTGGTGAGTAACTTATCAATCTCGTCAGGGACATTATCCTCTATTTTCTTACTCAGTTTGTTAGGAATCACAACAAAACATACATCATTTCTCTTTAAAATATACAAAATGTGATTACCAGATGAGCCCACTGCCCAAAGAAGTAATATACAATATTCACTGATTACAAAAATAGGTCAAAGTCCATAACCATACATAACCTTATACTGCTTGCATCAGTATCTCTTTGCTACTCTTACACTTTCTCTATTACATTCACATATTCATTACTTCTTTTTACAATTACATCTTTACATATCTTTATACAAGTTGTTAAGATTAATAACTTTCCAGTCAACTATCATATTAAAAAAATATTTATCCAAGGGTTAACATATAGGATGACCTCCCTTTATATTGTTAAGTCATTATTTTGATAAACAAAATAATCCCTTAACTCTTTATCAATTCTGTCTTCATATTATGTCATATCGGCTTAACATTATCTTTAGTAAAACTGTCATAACTTCTTCCATACATGCCGTACTAACTTGTGCTTTGAGGTGAGTCTTAAATAGTCACCATAGTGTCTATGTTCAAGTGGGAAAACATTGAACTGACTCCAATCAACATCGCCAATCAAAATTGTCTTCGGGTTCACTGGCAAAAACACATTGTCTTATACTTAGACAATTTTGCATTGCACTTTGACATACTAGCTCTCTGACTTGTGCAATCTTCATGTGGATCATATGTTGCCATAATGACAACATCTATGCAACCAACTCAACCAAATTGCCAACAACCTCATCCCCTTTAGAGTCAAATTTTTTGTTCTTATCATCTTTCAGAATAAAAAAATTTCTACCAAAAATTCTGAGGTAACTTACACTCGGTGTGTATCCAAACCATAACTCATAGGGTGTCTTGTTTGTGTCTTTCTTTAATTGAACTCGGTTTAGGATATATACAGTTGTGCCAAATACTTCTCTCCAATACATTTGTGCAATATTTTTCTCTATCATTAGTGTTCTTGCACAATCAACAATGGATCTATTTCTCCTTTCAACAATCCCATTCTGTTGCGGTGTTCTAGGTGCATAAACCTATCTTTTGATGCCATGATCATTACAATGGTTAGTGAATTCATCAGAAATAAACTCAGCACCTCTATCAGGCCTCAAGAATTTCAATTCTTTTCCAATTTCTTGTTCTACTTTTTCCTTGTACCATTTAAACATTTTAAATGCCTCAGATTTCTCTTTTAAAAACATGATAGTCATCAATCTAGTATAATCATCAAAAAAAAAAAAAAAGTATCTATCTCCATAGTAGCTTTGTGTTCTCATGGGACCACATAGGTTAGTATGAACTAACTCCAAGATTCCTTTTGTTGAATATTCTTTACTTTTAAAACTAGATTTTGTCATCTTCCCTTTTTGACATTCATGACACATAACATGATTAGGTTTAGTTAGGCTAGGTAGTCCTCTAACTTTTCTTTTTCTCCTGATCTTAATCATGTTATCAAAATTTACATGACATAACCTTTTATGCCATAACCATGCATCTTCATTTTTCACCAGTAAACAAGAAGTCTCAGCATTGTCAAGATAAAATAAGTTACCTTTTGATTGTCCTCCTATTCTGACAAGCTTTCAACTTTCATCATAGATTATCACCTTCTTTCTTTCAAATGCCACTCGGTGACCTGAGTTATTAAGTTGTGCTACACTTAGAAAATTGTAATTTAGTCCTTTTACCCAATAAGCATTATCACATCTGATTTTATCATTTATCAATAAAGATCATTTTCCTTTAACCATGCAAGGTGTATCATTACCCATTTTTACTAATCCTCCATTATAATGCTCAAGATGATCAAACTTATCTTCATCACCAGTCATGTGATGTGTACAACCACTATCAATGATCCAAGTATCATTTTTACTAACTTTAGAAATGAGTGCTATTTCTACATACCTTTCCTCCTCTTCAGAATCATCCTTCATTGCAACAAACACTACCTCAACATCATCATTAGTGTCGGTGTCGGTGTCCTCTTCTTCAACCAAATAACATGCCTTTTGCGCTTATCTTTGTGATCTCAGTTATTTCTATTGTAGTGTCAGTAACCTCTGTTGTTTCTCCTTCCATAGCTTCCATCACTAGAACGATCTTTGTCTTTATCTTCCTCTTTCGTGTTCAGGCATCTAGCAGCAATATGCCCAACTTCTTTACAATTAAAACAAGCTAAGGGTAATTTTACCTTATATCTATCTTTATCTTTAGGCAGTCTCCTGGCCATAAGTGCTTCAAGTTCATCAAGCTCATCATCAATATTACTATCACTATCATTTTTTATATTATGTCTACTAGTAGATTTACTAATCTTCAGAGAAGACATAAAAGAAGACTCAACAGATGGTACAACACTATTATCAAAATTATTCAACTCAAAGGTTGTTAGCTTACCAATCAAACTATCAAGAGTAAGAGTGCTACCAGGTGCAAACCTCATTTCACGTATAGAACATATTCTAATAGCATATGTAGACAATAAGGTTCTTAGAATCTTACATACCACTGTATCTTCATCAATGACACCATCAGCTCCTCAGATAGCATTGACTACCTCTTTGATTCTGTTTGAGTACTGTACTATGTTTTCTCCTTCATTTTCATATCATCAAATCTACCTCTTAAGCTTTCAACTCTGGCTCTCTTTACATTTGCATCACCACCATGGACTAGAACAAGTTTATCCCACATTTTCTTTGTAGTAGTGCAAGTCTTGACATCCTCAAATTCAACATCTAATAGAGTAGTAGAAATCTCTATCATGGTAATGTTGTGTTCATGTCGGTTTCTCAACTGATCAAGAGTTAAAGGTCCAGTTAGTGGTTGCATGTAGCCATTTTCTAGTAAAGTTATAGTAGAATCACCAATTCCAGATATGTGTAGTGTCATACAGCTTTGCCATATAGTAAAATTGTCCTTATTAAGCTTGGACACTTCCCTCTAATACATCTTATAATATTTCAGTTGAATTCCTTAAAACTTTGTTCCAAGAAACCAATGTGATATGATACCAATTGTTAGAATCACTGAGAGGGGGCATGAATTAGTTAGATTAGTTATCCTATAGTCCCAAATACAAAGATGTAACACTTAAAACAATTTCAATAAATTCTGCAACTCGGTAACATAAACTATTAAACTATCTGTGCCTTTTACCGATTACTAGTTAATTAACTCATTGTGATTACCTACCAGATCAAATATGTAGTATGTAAAGTATGAGAATAAAAAAATCATCATAGAAACACATAACACAATGATTTAATGTGGGAACCCTATTAAGGGAAAAACCACTTGTGGCCGGTAACCCAAAATAATTTTCACTCTTCTGAAGTGAGCTCAGTGAAGAGCCAACCCTATTAAAGGTTACAAACACACTGTTAGGTGTGACCTTGTTAGAGGATTTAAGAATAATAGTTAACTTTGACCAACATTCACCATGGGGTCAATAAGATAACAATGTACATTCCTTGAATGACATAGGGCCATAATATAAGATGGTTAAGTCCACTCGGTTAGGAGATTTTTTATATCAATGGTTAAACTAAAATAGTAGTTGATCTGATTACAATATAACTCAATTTGCAGATGTTCAAATCTATTCTAAGTCCATACAAATCCTCCAATCAATATTTCAATTCACTTCCTTAACTTACTTTCACTCGGTAATATCTCTCTAGCGCTTGGTTATGTTTTGTAGTTTGGTTCTCCTTCAACCAGTCTGATTAGGCATGCATGAAACAATATTCATGCGAAATCTCTGTAGTCTTCTTTCTTCCAGAATATTTCAATAAAGAAACTCATATCTCTTAAATAGATAGATAAACTATTTTCATATCAACCATCATGTTTTGCCGCTTATCCTTCTTCATTGATTTTGCCTCTTAAACCTTCCTCAACAGTTGTGTCAATAACACATTTCAATTCCATCCTTTAGATCTTCTTCAAATTTTGTCAGCCATGGATCTTATAACAAACTTTATCCTCAATCTCAAAATCATAACAATTTCCAGCTCGTCATTTTTTGTTGGCTAAACTAAGCATTTAAGACTTTCATCCATACTCGGTTAACAAAGAAATGCATTGGAAAATACAAGCTCAGTTAATACTATTGCTCGGTATACACAACACTAGCTCAGTGTATACTAAAGTCTTCATTTACTGACCACATTGTCTTGTACAATTTTGCTTCCTTCTTCATAAAAGATTAATGCAACATAATCAAGTCAGCAATATGAAATCATAGACTCATCAACAAGTTACCCAAAGTATTCCTTATCCTCATTTGTCATATCCATATTTGTCCATATAGATATCTCAGTGCTTCATCTTTTCTCTCCTTTTATAGATGTTTAGATGTTTGTAACTTACATGATAAGTACTGTCAAAACTAGTTGACATCAATGACAACACAATGACTAATTTAATTATCTTACATATCATTTCAATAACTTGGTGATCTCTAATCATTGATCTTCAAGTCATTCAGGTATTCAATCAGTTGTAGTTCATCAGTTCTGTAGCTATCCTTGACCTTCTAACCATTCTACCCTTCTATTCTGATATCTTCCTTCTTCCCATTTCTTCTTCTATCTTCCCCTTTTTTCCTCCATTGGACAAAGGGTTTAGCTTCACTTGTTTTTTTATATTTTTATCTTTGTGAAGATATCTTTATAAATATTCCTTCCTGAATGAAGAAATTCTTCCCATTGACTGGTTACATATTCAAGGTTCTTCTATGTTTCTTTAGGAGAGACAATAATGATCTCCATGTCTTCTACAGTTTTCTAGTTAGGTTCTTTGATCAAATTTTCAGCCAATGATGCAGTTTGTTGCATTGCATCAAATGTGGGGGCTAGAAACAATTGAAATCCAATGATGTTTTGCATTCTCTTAGTTTTCTCTTCAGAAGCCTTTCTCAGAATAAGAGCAAGACTTGTCATTTCTCTGCTGAAGTTTGTTGTAGACTTATTCTTGATGTCAAATTGAGAAGACAAAGTTGTTATGTCTTCTGAAGTCTTTTCTTACTTCTCTATTAGATCTAGCAAGAATGTATCAAAATTGGAATTTTTTGTCATCAAACTTCCTGCCACTTGAATCTGTTGTTGAAGAATTCTCAAATTTGTTGTCATAGTCACCTTTATTTCTTCAACTTGTTTATGGAGAATCTCTATTCTCTTCTTTTCATAATGATCTATTGCTATAGTCTCTGGATCTATTAGGTCATCACCAATTTCTTGTGCCAATACTTCCAGCGGATCTATAACAGGTTAATCTTCATCGATGTCAGCATCAAGTACAAAGTTGCACAAAATATTCTTGACAGTGGTCAAGACCATGTCTTGTTTCCTCTGGGTTAGCTCCTTTAGCTATCTTGTTGAGAATCTTGGCAACTCTACACTTGGTATCCAAGTTCATTGATGCTTCTTCTAGAATGTTAGTAAATGAATTTGTCTCTTTATTCAATTTATGTTTCTATACTCTATAACCCACCAAGAAACACTAACTCTTTACTAACAGTTTGATTAAAACATGAAAGATTTAATCCTTTGAGTTGTGGTACAACTCCCAATATGATTTTCAATGAATTTTGAAGAAATAGAGCAACGCATTTCTACAATCATCATACTTTTAAACAGAAAGTTGATAAGGCATATACAAAAATTTCCATCAATATGACTTAATCACTTGAATTATAAACAATTCAATTATCTAAGCTCACAGACTTCAATTAAAATGCACTACACAGATTAAAAGGTAGGACTTCAACTAAGATTCAAGAAGAAGAAGAAGAAGACATTTCAATCAAGAAATCTTGTCCAATAGATGATATCCCAATAGAGACCCACTCATAGGCATCAACCAACAGATTTATAATGGCAATTATTTTCCATTCATTGATTCAAAAATTTAATTGAAATCCTTTACATAAAACATGATGAAAACAACTAGAACTATTCTAATTACTTAGCCAAAATAAAACTATCATCGCCCTCCTAAGAGTTTTTCCCTGGCTATATATAGCCATCGGTTACATCATATAAAAAATAATAATGTTTTTGAAATTCCTTCAGTTTCCATAGAAAATAGTTTAGGACAACATAAAGGATTACAAAAATTAGCATAAACTGGAAAACTAGAATTGACCTAGGATTGGTGGGGCATGGCCACTAGATCATGGCTAAGTTGGATGCTATCAGTTAGCCTCAAGAAGAACCAGATGTGCAAGCCTTTTTCCAATCCTCATGGGCAAGTGATGCACTGATTATCATGGCATGGTGTGGTAGGCTCAAGAAGAACTAGATGTGCAAGCCTTTTTCCAATCCTCGTGGGCAAGTGATGCCCAAGAACCTCTTTATCTTTACACACCTGAATCAATCTCAACTTATGGGACTCTAGGTGGTCCATGCACACCACCAACATAGCCTCAATATTTTCCACAAATGTAAAAATCTTTGGTCGTGAGGTCCTTGTTGTCCCTGATTTCTGCTATCCCTTTCTCGAACTCTTGGGTCATATTTTGATCCTTTTTAATGTTCTAGGTCCCTTCATCCATCAGAGTAATATTCAGACACTTGAGATCTTTCTGCATCATGTCTGTTAATCCTTTTAACTCATTTAGTAATTGAATTTCTCCTTCACATCCTCCTCTGATTATAGAGTTTTTCCATTCAATGCTCTTAACAGAAACATAGAGAACATCTTCCTCCAAACTATGGACTGGTTTTTCAATGAGAAACTTGGATACTCCATATCATTCTATCTCTGCCATCTAATCCATTATAATTGTCCATTTCTTTTTCTCCTTATCCCATTAAGCTAGTTCAACCAGTATTTCTGAAATGGTTTTTGTAACAATCCCATGAGTTTCAATTACTTGGGCAATGTAATCACTACCTTGCTGGATCATCCTTGATATCCATTTTCTAAAAACATCCACAATAAGTTTTTTCTATTGCATTTGATCCAAAGTTTTTTGAACCTTTGGTGAGCTGGGGTCAAATGTCTAGGCGATCTAGGACATAGGGAGTGGACTAGGGTCTCAGAATTCTTGGATGAACTCCACCAAACTTTGGATAGTGGCCTTAATCTCCTTTTTATCTTTTTCATCCTTGAAGGTTCTATGTAGTATCTTTCATGTGGAGGACTCTAGATGTTTATCATCTTCTATTCTAGTCACAACTCCTAGATCTATTTTCCCAATGGTAAAATCCTCGGTAGAAGCTTCTGAGACATCCTTATCAATCTTTGGAACTGCACGCTCTACCACCCAACATCCAGTTTTCTAATCTATGTCTATCATAGATTCCCTCTAATCCTTTTGGGCCTAATGGTCGCTCCCAAGAACTTGCTCACCATATCTTTTACTGGCAGGGTAATGGGTAGCACACTTTGCTTCTTGCTAATACAATTTTCCAACCAGTTGAGAGTAGGCAATGGAGTTTGTAGAGAGGTATTCATCACATTTGTTCAAGGACTCTTGAAATCAGGTTGGCCACTTTTTTGAATTAGTGTATCTTCACCCAATACATCTTGATCACTTTCCTCTAACATAAGGTTATCCATATGATCTAGATCAATTACCTCCTTGTTCTTAAAAATCTTATTATCTTCCTTCCTTGCTCTTCTTCTTGTGGCTCTTGTCTGTTGGTGTGGAACAAGGTGAGGCCTGCTTTTCTAGATCAGCTTTGGATCTTTTCTTATTTTTAACTTTAGAAGTACCTACAAGAGAAAAAATTTCATTAGAAGAATCAATAGGCTTTGGAACTAAATCACCAAGTGTCAATCTTCTTGTGTTGTGCCTTCTTGGAGTAGGGGGTTTCTTGCTAGTGACCCATCTCTTAGTTCTTTTTATTACACTGAGAGTTTTCATTATTATATTATCCCTCTCCTCAATACTCTAGTCAATTTCTGGTAAAGGTGAACCTCTGACCTTTGCTTCAGACTGGTCATCAATCACTTCTTCATCATTATCTTCTTCAACTACCGTGATATCAATCCCAATATTCAGAGTAATGACTTGGCCTAGAGTAAATCTTGACCAAGTCCTCCTTCTCACTTCAAATTCATTAGCACAATTTTCCCAGTAGTCTTCCATTTGAGGAAGATGTTGGAACTCGGCAGGTAGATTGAAATGTTGAGCCACATACCCTTTTCTATCAAAATCTTTCCGAGGTTCAAATGTTTTAATATTGAGTTTCCTCAATTGATGTTCTAGGTTTAGGGCGTCTCTAGATGTCTTACAAGTATAAAATCCCAATTCAATGGGAAAGCTAGATTTATCCCTACCTTTCCTCTCTTTAACTCCTTTGTGTACATAGGCCAATTGACGAGCAACCTCTTCTATAACCAGGCTATCAAAGGCATATCTGGGTAATTTGAAAGACTCTCCTTCAAAACCCCCAACTCTCAAATATGTGTATCTCCTAAACTAGATAAAGAACTCCCATAGGTGTTAATAAAATTTTTCACCTCCTCAGACATTCTCTGTTTAGTATTTCCTTGAAGTTCATAAGTTAATCTCTCAAAAAATACTCCATTTAACTTTAGAAAGCTATTTACATGAAACTCCTTCTGTAAATGGGGATAATAATCATACACCTTCATGTTCGGGATGACCTATTTATGAAAAAGACCCTTCCATTCTCTGGTGCATGCCAGGATATAAAAAAGATAGGAAGACATATGATATGAAAACTACTACCTCTTGGGAAATTTGCTAACTGGTGATGGAGCTCATTAGCAATAGTATCAGCCCAATCAATGTATTTTCCCTCCTGAGAGTAACTTGGATATAAAAATACATCCATTCATGCCAGTCATACACATGTTGATTTCCCTTAATCCTGTTAAGTAATATCACCAACTTGGCTACCTCTGGTTTGAAGTGATCAATAGTAAGGGGTTTAGGGAGTCTAGACCCTTCCTTCTAGGTTTTCAACAACAAATTTTGGGGTATCTCATTCCTATAAAGTTGTCTTTTAGTGGCAAAAATTGATTGAGAAGAGGGAATGGTCCATCCTTCATACAAATCCTTTTCAGGGATACCCATTGCCTGCAAAATGACATCTCTGCTTATATAGACCAGAGGACTCCCGACTATATTTTTAATAGATTTTTCTTTAAAACTATATCTTTTAGCCCATTCAAACACTAGTTCCTGGCATGGAGCTACTATGGTAAAAGTAGCCACATCAGTCAATCCGCTTTGGATTGCTTTCTCCAACATGGAACCAGGGATAGGGTTTTTTATTTTACTTATGATTTCTTCCAATGCTCCAATTTTAATCAAGGTATCCTCACAATCAGGTAAGGAACATATTAAAGGGGAAGTATTTCCAAAGTTTTGGATTGGGTTTTTCATATTGGCTCAAAAACAAGGAGTGAAATAGGGAAACACAAAAGCTCTAAAGGATTTGAAATTTGACAAAGCAAAGAGTTTTCAACTAGAAACAACGAGGCCAAACAAAGAAAAACTAACCTATTCTCTTGTGCGGTGCACTAAGCTTTGAAAGGAGGAAAGGTACCTCTTATGCACTAGTTTCCTAAAATGTCTCTACCACTATGAACAAAAATGACCAAGTTCCTCAATTTATCATTAAGTAGCTCACAAATCATAGGAGGTTCGCAATAAATGGCGAAGTAATGGGCCAAGAGGTTTGATTAATGATGATGGGAAATTCTCTCAATTAATAAATTGAATATCTATACTTTCCCATGAGTGAAGCGACATTCAAATGTCATTTCTACTAATTATGATATCCATGCCATGTGCAGATATCATAATCACTTGCCAACTATCCTTTTCATCAAATCACCGCCCTCCACTTTTACATATTATGAACATCTGTTGAACTTTGAACTCTAAACTAAGAGAGTTCATTGTTCAAGTTCAATGAGAAAATGGGAGGACTACCCTTTGGTATGTTTTAAATAAATAAAGAAAAAACAATTAATGACAAGAAAGAATGACAAATTAATAGTAAGACATTTTACAAGCTGACAAAATCCGTTAAACTTTGAACTTTGAACTAAGAGAGTTCACGGTTCATAGTTGAATGGGAGAGTGCACATTGCAAAGAGAACATGCCGCTAAGCTCACAATAAAAAAAAGATAGCCAAACATACCAAGGGACGTTATTAAACCTTGAATCTTGTACTAAGGGTAGTTCAAGGTTCAAGTTCAACCGACAAGGTGTACATGTAAAAGGATTGAAAACTTTGAGTAAAACATACCTAAAATATTAAGGGGTAATTTTGAGAAAATTATATCCTGAGATAATTAAGCAAAAACCAATGGTAACAATGGCTCTGACTGGGGACAAGGACTCTTGAGGATGAAGGATGAACTTATAGCTTTGGTTTCATAGACTAGGGGGGAAAAAAAAAAGAAGGATGACAAACAAAAATGACAAAAACAAAAAATAGTACAAAAAAACAATATGTACAGAAGATGAGACAAACTTCTTAAAGTTTATACAACTTGAGGTCCTGACCATTAAAGGTCAGGGGTAGAATAGTACCATCTAAATGCTCTAGCTTGAAAGAATTTCTTCCCAATGCTCTATTGGCGATGAATAGACCCTTCCAAAGTTATTCAAATTTTCCATGGGCACCTTTAGGTTCTCTTCTTTTGTCCCACAACAATACCTAGTCTCCCTCCATAAAATTTCTAGGCATGGCCCTTTGATCAAAAAATTTCTTAACTCAAACTTGGTGTGAGGCTATCTGGCTCACCATTTCTTCTCTCTCTTCCTATATCTTATTGAGATATAGAACCCATTTCTCCATAGCATCTTGGAAAACTTGATCTTCAATTGTTTTTTGTAGTTTCATAGTGGCTAGTTCCAAGGGAAGTGAAAGATGAGCTTCAACACCATATACTAATTCAAATGGTGACATGCCGATTTCTCTTTTTGGAGAAGTACAGTCAGCCCAAAGAGCTTCAAACAGTCTTTTATGTCAATCCTTAGCGTTGTCACATACTAATTTCCTCATTATCCTTATCAAGTTTTTATTACTTGATTCTACCTGTTTGTTTCCTTGGGGGTAATAATCATATGCATGGGATAGGTAGATGCCATGATCATAGAAAAAAAGTTTCAACTCTTGAGAAGATAAATTAGTGGCATTGTCTATGACCAACTTGGTAGGAACTCCAAACCTGACTAGAATATAATTGTTTAGAATCTCGCATACCACCTCAGATGTAGTCTTCTTGACTGGAACTGCCCCCACCCATTTCACAAAATAGTTCATTGTAGTGAGAATGTGTGTGTGACCAGCACTTGATAGGGGGTTAATTTTTCTAATGAAATCTAATCCCCACTACTTGAAGGGTTCTTCAATGATCACTGGTCTCAAAGGAAGTGCTGCTAGTTGTGGCTTTCTACTAAACAACTTACATTTTTTAGAGTTTGTGGCCCACTTGTAAGCATCACCAAACATTCCTAGCCAGTAATAACAATTTCTAAGAATCTTAAAAGTGGTCACTGTGGAGGAAAAATGACCACCACAAGCCTCATTATGGAACTTCATGAGTAACTTTTCTTGTTTTTCTTTATCAAAACACCTTAGAAAAGCTACATCTAAACCCCTTTTGTACAATATGTCATCAAAAATAACATACTTTGCAACCTTTAACCTGAGATTTCTTTTTTCTTTTGGGTCTAAAAACGATGAATCATGAAGACTAACAAAGAGGACTGAGGGCATACTGCTGTCAGGCACCTGCTCGGACATAAGTTTGCATAAACCTTGACCTTGACCAGGAAGATATTTTTGAGATATTTGATTTGTTATGTCTGGTGACTCATGTGTTTTCAAGGGGATAGAGAAGATCAGGTTTGTAGTTCCAGACTTCATGACTCATTCAGTGAGTAGTTCAGAGTTTGACAAGTGTCAGTTGGTAATGCTTTCTGGTGTTTCCCCCTTCTCTTCTTAGTCTCGATTCTTTTCATTTCGAAGGGTTCCAATCTTTTTGCAGGAGCAGAGCTTTGCAAGTTTGAGTTCCATGAATACAAGTTTTTAGTTTCATTTCAGAGTTATGATTTTGAGTTTTCTAGATTGAATGTATAGTTTCAGAATGATTCAATGAAATACAATGAAAATCCTTTTTCATGTTTGTCTAATGTCTCTTTGTGTCTTTGTCAAATTGTTGTATACTGATTTGTAAGGCATATCTGTGTACCTGTTTACAAGGTAAACAGTGTAATGATTTTCGAGTTTCTTTCAAGGAGAGTGTAATATCTTGAAGATTATTGCTGACAGTATGATGTTTCATAAGGATCTGATGTCCAGATAGGGGGAAGAAAGAATGATGTGCAAGGTGCATTGTTTGATTTCTAGTTGTATAAGATTTGAAGTTTTCTATTGATATGCATCTCATGACTCCATGCCCAGGATTAGGCACTGGCTTGACTAGACTTGTAACCAATTAATTTAACCAATCAACTTTCCCTTTCTGTTGATGAGTCTGAAAGATAAATTGAGCATGTGGGTAGGCTTCCCATAATAGAGGTTCATCTCAGTCATGAATCCTGTTGCAAGATGTATTTATTCTATTTAATCCATTAGTGAATCTGCTTATTAAGTGTTTGTATTAGTTTATATCTATTTGCATAAGCAAAGGAGTGAGGTACACCCACCTGGGTTTGTGGAGCCCGAAGTGAAGAAGGATTTAATCCTTGTCAATTAGCATTTCTTTTTCCAGGAAAAGAGCATCAAAGGGGAGAGATCAGGTTATGATCTAGTTATTTACCCGTGCAAGAAAAATTGCTAACAAAATGGCGACTCTGCTGGGGAGTATAATGGGAATATACAGTAGATTTGTGTAATGCTGTCTATTGTACTTGTTACAGACCAGTTTATGAAATTTAATCCCATACATGTTGTGGGTGGTGGATCTATTTGTAATTGGAGAATCCTGGTTGTGTTGTGCCAGTGTAATTTGCGATTATCAGTTGTTATTTGATGTTTAAGATTAGCAAGTTTAAGACGTTTGTTTCCTTGCTTGGCTAAATCAATATTTGAATCTGGTTTTATGAAAGAGAGTCGGAAAAAGAATATAAAATTTGTTTAGATCTCTATGTATGAATAGCCTAGAAGTATTTATATTTGCAGCAATTTGGAAAGGGATTATGTGACTTTGCTGGTTGGATTGATTCTCCAGAATTAAAAAAGAAGAAGCTGCAAATCTTATCCAGGTAATCCCAAGTTTTTATATGATAATAAAAGTCCCTTGATAGGTGAGCAAAGTGCTAAGAAAAGGGAAATTAGTTTCAAAGTTTTTCATACGTTCTGGTTGAAATTTTGGTTTCAAGAAATCAAGAGTATGCTATGCTATAGTTTTGTGAAGATAATGGTTGTATAAAATCAAATAGAAATATTTGTGACAGAATATGACGTGTTGATCACATAAATGGTTAAAATAGAAATTTTAGCATTCATGGAGCAAGATCTGTTTTCTAGATTTGAATTTTATGAGCAACATCTTGGAAATGATAATGTAGAAAAGGATACTGCATTGAGTTGGCAAAGAGTCCAAGAGGAAGCCCTATTGATTTTGAGAAAAAGGGTAGGAGAAAGAAACAATGAGTCAGCATTTTCATTTTATCAAAGGTTTTCTAGTATAGTTGATAAGCTTGTAATGGATATTGATTTCCCAGAATTAGAGTGGGTACAATTATTTGTAGAGGTTTGTGTGCCGGAATCCTGCGATTTGTCAGCTTCTTGTATAGAAGAAACAACTAAATGTGTTAGAAGATGGATAGATGAAATTGAAAATATTGAATCTGAACTTAGTTGTGTTGATGCTGAGTCTACTTGTGCTAGTAGTGTTGAATATAATGCCAACAATGAAGTCTATGAACAACAAGACAATGAGGAAGAATCTGTAACTGGAAATGATTCCTTTGAGTTTGTAGAGTTCCCGTATTCTCAGCTTGTAGACGATGACTTCTTTTTTCAGCTTGAAAATGACTCATGTGAACAACAAGAGTTTGAGTATGATGCAGATGAAAGTGATACTGAGTCTTTTGCACAAAATGAGATAAATCAAGAAGTCTTGTCTCTTGTTTCCAACAAGGAAGATGTATTCAGCATTGAGCAGGAGATCAAAGAAAATGGACAAGAGGTTCAATGCCTGCTCAGTAGTGAGAAGATTTCACAACTCCTAGATGCTGATTTTCAGAGGTATGCACACACATTTGATTCTAGAGTCTCATGCCCGACAGACATATGTTTTGATAAAGAGGGTATTAATCAGGGCATCAAATGTGAGAGATATGATGAGTTCCTTTCCCCTATTTTTGAAGTTCATGACATGCAGATTAAGAGTACATATGATTATGATGGATTTTCTACTGTCATGTATGATGAGTATGAAGATGTATGTGCTACTGTAGATTCAAATTCTCATGAGTCTAATGTCATTGATCCTCACATATGCCATGATGCTGAAGGAAAAGATGAATCTGAATGTGTATTCTCAAATTTACAAGTAAATGATGAACCATTATTTGACAACGCCTTCCCATGTTTACAAGATGCTGATAGGAGTTATGATCAGCAAGATTTCTCTGATTTATTGCAATCTGATTTTTGTTTAGAGACATTTTTTTTTAGTTTGCAAACTGATGTAAAAGAAGCCTATCTTGTGGTGCAAACTAGTGTTCAGAATGTGGATGTTTCCAGCCATAATGTTGAGTTGGAATTCTTCACTTTTCAGCATGGCAGTGACAATGAAGAGTGCGATGGTTTAATGTCACACAATGATCAGTACTCATGGCATCCTGATAGATTTCCCATACCGGATAATGGTGAGTTTGCTGACCATGTTTTGTGTGATGAACTGATGAAGAATGTGAGTATTGTTAATAAAGCAGATGTGAATGATACTTACAGCTTGCCTGAGTGGGATGGAAATGAAAATCATGTATTTGACCAGGGTAAGCATTGATTTCAGTTGAAAGTTTTGTAAATACTTGTACAGTTGCTTTCCTTTCAGCAGTAGTGTAGTTTGCTTTGGAATAAGAAACCAGTTTTGAGGAGCTTGTTGGACCCGGTTTAGTAAGTTTTTGAGAAGTTGGAGGAATAAAAAGAAATGAAGTTGTATTTGGGGTGGTCTGCTCTTCCAGAAGATTATGGTATTCTTGTGCTGATCTTACGCTCAGCCATCCCCAAACAGAGCCAATGTTGGTACTCAAAATGCAGTTTTGAGGTACCATGTAAAATTCTTGATTAGTGCTCATTTTTGGCCTTGTATTGGATGCTAGTATGGGTGTATTTGGGGTCAAATCTTGAGGTCTATATGTTCATTGATTTGCATTCATCCTATCAAGTTTTTTTGAGTTCTTAGATGGCATTTTCAAATGGGTTGGCGTCGTTTCATTTCTAGGAGGTCATGAATGCAGAAATTGTTAAGTGTGAAGGTCACTGGGAAGGGGTACTTTGTCAGCTTGTAACATGCACCCTGGAGAGCGTCATGAAAATATGAGCCTAGTGTCTTGTTGTACACATTTCATACTCTTTATGTGTCAGGTTTTAGGCCTCTGTGATAAGATTTGACCCCATTTATTTATCCCCTTCCGGAGGTGTTTCCTTATTTTTGCACTTGTGCACTTGTTCAATTTTTCTCGGAGGCCCTATTTGTGGAGCTGTATCTTTTTCCTTGTGATTGATCATTGCATGCTAGTTGTGGCATCGTACTATAGGCATGGGAGTGAGTCATCTTGCTAATTTTTTTTCCCCCCATGCACCTGTTTGACCTATTTGCCAGTGCCATTCCATTTGCAATTTGTTAGAATTCTCTGTGTGCTTTGTTCAGAGTTCTAAGTAGCCTACTTTGTGTTATCCCAGTTTGTGCCCTATGCAAGGTCTGGCATAATTGAATGTTGTTCTATACTGTAGACCTAGAAGACTAAGTGCCTGGTGATTTTCAAGTCCCTGCCAATCCGTTTGACCACTTTCCCAGGCCAATTCTGAATCATATTCATGTGATTTTCCTAGTTTATTGCCCTGGATTTTATTAGTAAGCTTACTTTGTTGATTGAATGTATTTCACCATGTGACTTTCTAAGGAAGCTAGTTATGGATTCATGTTTCTTGTATGAGGGAGAATCAGTTCCTGTGATTCTGGTTCCTAAAAGTTTCAATGGGTCAGTTTTCAAAGCCAGTTCCGGAGCTGACTTGTGTGATTTTGGAAAGTGCGGATAGATAATGTTTTCAAGGTGCCATGTTTGATTGTTAAAATCTTTCAGCTCAAGCCTTTTGGTGCAAACTCTTTTTGCGAGTGTAGACACATTGTGGAGGTGAACTGGTATTTCTGATGGCATATCTTTGAAGGTTTCTTTAGTCAATGTTCAATGTCGTCCTTGGATGCCAGTTAGTGTTACTGGTCAGCTATGTGGGGCACATTATTTCAGTCATATCGAGTGTGCAACATTTTTTGAAATGCCGAGGTTGCTATGTTTTTAGAGTCTTGGACATATCTTCTAAAAGGTGGTGCTAAGTATGCCTCATGGTTTTAAAGTATTTTGAATTTGTTATTAAAAAAAAATAATGGTTGGCCTGAGATGTTGAAGTTAAAAGATTGGCCACCATCAAATTTATTTGAAGAGGACATTGACTTGCATTAAAACACAAGAGGGAGAAAATAGTGAAGCCAGTACAAAGCCATATGGAGGATTTTCAAGACATCCCAAGCACATTGCAAAAGAAATTTATGGTTACAGGCTGAAGAAGCTACAATGGTTCTGCATTTGTACAAGACATATTTGGTTTTAAATAAACCAATATGATGTGTTTTGAGCAAGAAATGAAGGATTCCAATAAACTTAAACAAATGGAAGGAGAATCATACATAGTGATATAAGAAATAGCCATCAATGGATTTTACAAACACGGATTTTTAGAAAAGAAAAACACAGTCATATTGCGGGGGGCATAACTTTTTATTGAACCGTTGGATCGAGATCATTTTCGGATATGTTGTTGCAAACCTAGTTCTCTAGATTCTCATTAGAGCGATTTTGAAAATTCTTCCTAGTTCGCGAGATACGGGTGATTGAGTGCGGCACTGTCAAAACTGCCCATTAAAACTTCACGACCAATTATCCCACATTGGCTGGGTGAGAGTTCATTTTTGTGTTTATAAGCAAAGGCACTTACAATGTAAAATAAGTAAAGAGGCAAG
Source organism: Chamaecyparis obtusa (assembly GCA_027943335.1). NCBI lineage: Eukaryota > Viridiplantae > Streptophyta > Pinopsida > Cupressales > Cupressaceae > Chamaecyparis > Chamaecyparis obtusa. Next base: position 146,226 of record BSBK01006588.1, read on the forward strand.
GGCTCTTGGTGGGCCCCTTGGCTGGAGGTGTCTATGCACGGTGGGCCCCATAAATTTTGAATGAAAATGTGAAGAAGGCTTTAAAACCCTCAGCAGAATTGTCCCACATTGATCCCGGATTGAGAAATTATAGTGTTTATAAGCAATGACCCACACAAGATGAAATAAGAAGAAGTGTTGGAGGCTATGCATGCGGCCCTCAGTGTTAGTGCCTCAGTTTCCGTGCCCACACCCAGAAGGTCATTTTGCAGGAGTGTGACGAGGATGAAGTGGACACATGTCACCTTGTCGCATGATCGCAAGGGCCATTTCTGGCCCATGCGATCATGCGCCTGGCCGCCATGTGGCACTCTTGTGAGGTGGAGGTCTTGTGCAACATAGGCACCCATTCAGCGAGGTCGGCCAGTCATGAAATGACATGTGGTAGGGATGTGGCACGTTGGTGATGTGGCGATGAGGTGGACCGGTGAACCAATAGGGTGTCACCACGTGGCATGGGGCTCACCTAAAATTTTCAAATGCCTGCATAAATTTGATTTTCAAATTTGTTAAAGTTGCACTATTCAAAAATTTCAAATATTTTGAATATATAGTCTGCTCGTAAAAATGGCGCCTAGGGCTCAGTTTTTCACCAAAATATGAAGTGTTATATACTGCCGGAACCGGGAGAAAATGAGGATCTTGATTTTGCAATCAGATTTTGCATAGGTGGCCATTTGCTCGCAATATTTGCAGTTTAAGTTTCAGGGGGGCCAGGAAGATATTTTTGAGATATTTGATTTGTTATGTCTGGTGACTCATGTGTTTTCAAGGGGATAGAGCAGATCAGGTTTGTTGTTCCAGACTTCATGACTCATTCAGTGAGTAGTTCAGAGTTTGACAAGTGTCAGTTGGTAATGCTTTCTGGTGTTTCCCCCTTCTCTTCTTAGTCTCGATTCTTTTCATTTCGAAGGGTTCCAATCTTTTTGCAGGAGCAGAGCTCTGCAAGTTTGAGTTCCATGAATACAAGTTTTTAGTTTCATTTCAGAGTTATGATTTTGAGTTTTCTAGATTGAATGTATAGTTTCAGAATGATTCAATGAAATACAATGAAAATCCTTTTTCATGTTTGTCTGATGTCTCTTTGTGTCTTTGTCAAATTGTTGTATACTGATTTGTAAGGCATATATGTGTACCTGTTTACAAGGTAAACAGTGTAATGATTTTCGAGTTTCTTTCAAGGAGAGTGTAATATCTTGAAGATTATTGCTGACAGTATGATGTTTCATAAGGATCTGATGTCCAGATAGGGGGAAGAAAGAATGATGTGCAAGGTGCATTGTTTGATTTCTAGTTGTATAAGATTTGAAGTTTTCTGTTGATATGCATCTCATGACTCCATGCCCAGGATTAGGCACTGGCTTGACTAGACTTGTAACCAATCAATTTAACCAATCAACTTTCCCTTTCTGTTGATGAGTCTGAAAGATAAATTGAGCATGTGGGTAGGCTTCCCATAACAGAGGTTCATCTCAGTCATGAATCCTGTTGCAAGATGTATTTATTCTATTTAATCCATTGGTGAATCTACTTATTAAGTGTTTGTATTAGTTTATATCTATTTGCATAAGCAGAGGAGTGAGGTACACCCACCTGGGTTTGTGGAGCCCGAAGTGAAGAAGGATTTAATCCTTGTCAATTAGCATTTATTTTTCCAAGAAAAGAGCATCAAAGGGGAGAGATCAGGTTATGATCTAGTTATTTACCCGTGCAAGAAAAACTGCTAACACAACTGACTCGGAAAGAGTTTGTACAAAGAGTCTCACTACAATGTCTTCATGTTGGACTGCAAGAATTCCACAAGTGGTATTAAAAGCATTGAGATGATCTTTGACTGATGTCTTACCATCCCCATATAATTTAGGTAAGCTTTCCCTAGCTCCCTTAGGTAAGTTGTGATTTCCTCCCAAGTTCAAGGCTCCTATTGCTGCTCCCCAAGGCTGGGCCATGATTACTCCAGGATAAATAGTTAAGATAGGGAGGCTTGAATTCATGATAAGGTTAAAGCTTGCCAATCATAGGAATTAGTTGATGAACTGAAAGCTTCTTTTGGAGGATCAGATAGTTTACTTTGGGACTTTTTCTTAGGGGCACAGACTTCTAAGATTTCAAGATTTTGCAATTCCTCAAAAAAACTATCAAAAATTCCCTCCCTTCGATGAGATCTCGTGTAAGGTCTGGGCTCCAATTTTGTAGCTTTAGGGTCTTTGCACTACTCTATCAACTATTGCAGCTTCTTGAGCTACAGGGAAACCTCTGAACCATTAACCAATTTCTTCCTCTTCTCCAATCACCAATTGAACTTGTTGATAATGTTGATTACTTGTTTTTAATTTCCAAGCCAGGTTGTTTAGATCTGCGATAATGTCTTCTTGGGTATCAAGAAAATGTAGATTAGGTTGTAGGACTGGGGGAACTTAGGCTTGATCAGGTATCACATCAATAGGTAATACCATGATTATACATTAAACCAAGAAAAAGACACTGGTTTACTAGTTTAGTCCCCAGCAGAGTCACCAAAAATCTGTTAGTAAATGAATTTGTCTCTTTATTCAATTTTTTTTTCTATACCCTATAACCCACCAAGAAACACTAGCTCTTTACTAACAGTTGGATTAAACCATGAAATATTTAATCCTCTAAATTGTGGTACAGATCCTCCATATATGATTTTCAATGAATTTTAAAGAAATAGAGCAATGCATTTCTACAATCATCATAATTTTAACCAGAAAGTTGATAAGGCATATACAACAATTTCCATCAATATGAATTAATCACTAGAATCATAAATAATTCAATTATTTGAAGATCACAAAGTTCGATTAAAATCCACTACACATATTAAAAGGGGGGACTTTAACTAAGATTTTTTAAAACAAAGATATTTCAATCAAGAAATTTTGTCCAATAGATGATATCCCAACAGAGACCCACTCACACCCATAAAACAATAGATTTATAATGAAAAGTATTTTCCATTCATTGATTCAGAAATTTAATTGAAAGTCTTTACATAAAACACAACTAAAACAACTAAAACTATTCTAATTACTTAGCCAAAATAAAACTATCATCGCCCGCCTAAGACTTTTTTCCTTGGCTATATATAGCCATCAATTACATCATATCAAAAATAATAATGTTTTTGAAACTCCCCAAGTTTTGGTAGAAAACAATTTAGGACAAGAGAAAGCATTACTAAAATTAGCATAAGCTGAAAAACTAGAAATGACCCAGGATTGGTGGGGCATGACCACTAGGTCATGGCTAAGCTAGATGCTATCAGTTAGCCTCGAGAAGAACCAAATGTGCAAGCCTTTTTCCAATCCTCATGTGCAAGTGACACACTAATTATTGTGGCATGGTGTGGTAGGCTGATGCTAATTATCCTCTACCCAAGAACCTTTTTATCTTTACACACTTGAATAGACCTCAACTTATGGGACTCCAGGTGGTCCATGCACACCACCAACATAGGCTTAATATTTTTCACAAATATAAAATCTTTGGTCATGAGGTCCTTGTTGTCCTTGATTTCTGTTATCCCTTTCTCCAACTCTTGGATCATCTTTTCAGCCTTTTTGATGTTCTAGGTCCCTTCATCCATCAAATTAATATTGAGACACTTGAGATCTTTCTGCATCATGTTTGTCAATCCTTTTAACTCATTTATCAATCAAATTTCTCCTTCACATCCTATTCTGATTATAGAGTTTCGACATTCAATGCTCTTAATAGAAACATAGAGAACATCTTCATCCAAATCATGGACTAGTTTTTCAATGAGGAACTTGGATACTCTATATCATTCTATCTCTGCCATTTGATCCATTATATCTATCCATTTATTTTTCTCCTTATCCCATTCAGCTAGTTCAACTAGTATTTCTGAAATGGTTTTTGTAACAATCCCATGAGTTTCAATTAGTTGGCAAATGTAATCACTACCTCGCTAGATCATCCCTGCTATCCATTTTTTGAAAACATCCACAATAAGTTTGTTCCATTGAATTTGATCCAAAGTTTTTCAAACCTCTAGTGAGTGGGGGTCAAATGTATGGAGGATCTAGATCAGAGGGAGTGGAATAGGGTCTCAGACTACTTGGATGAACTCCACCAACCTTTGGATAGTGGCCTTCATCTCCTTTTTATCTTTTTCATCCTTGAAGGTTCTATGCAGTATCTTCCGTGTGGAGGAATCTAGATGTTTAGCATCTACTGCTCTAGTCACAACTCCTAGATCTATTTTCTGAATGGTAGAATCCTTAGCAGAAGCTTATGAGACATCCTTATCAAACTTTGGCACTTCATGCTCTCGCACCCAATGTCTATTTTTCTCATCTATGTCTATCATAGATTCTATCCTAATCTTTTTGGGCTTAACGGTCACTGCCAGACACTTTCTCACCATATCTTCTACTGGTAGGGTAATGGGTAGCACATTTCACTTCTTTTTGATAGAATTTTCCTACCATTTGAGAGTAGGCAATGGAGTTTGTAGAGAGGTATTCATCACAACTATTGAAGGACTCTCGAAATTAGGTTGGCCACTTTTTTGAATTAGTGTATCTTCACCCAATACACCTTGATCACTCTATTGTGACATAAGCCTATCCATATGATCCACATCAATTACCTCCTTTTTCTTAAACAACTTATTATAATCCTTCCTTGCTCTACTTCTTGTGGCTCTTGTAGTTGGTGTGGAACAAGGGGAGGCCTGCTTTTCCAGATCAACTTTGGATATTTTCTTATTTTTAACTTTAGAAGTACTGGCAAGAGAAAAAATTTCATTAGAAGAATCAATAAGCTTTTCAACTGAATCACCAAGTGTCGATCTTCTTGTGTTGTGCCTTCTTGGAGCAAGGGGTTTCTTGCTAATGACCCATCTCTCCATTCTTTTGATTATGCTAAGAGTTTTGATTGTTATATTATCCCTCTCCTCAATACTCCAATCAACTTTTGGTAAAGGTGAACCTCTGACCTTTGCTTCAAATTGGTCATTGATCAATTCTTCATCATTATCTTCTTCCACTATCGTGATATCAATCCCAATATTTAGGTTAATGAATTGGCCTAGAGTAAATCTTGACCAACTCCTCCTCACTTCGAAGTCATCAACACAATTTTCCTAGTAGTCTTCCATTTGAGGAAGATGTTGGAACTCAGAAAGTAGATTGATATGCTAAGCCGCATACCCTTTACTGTCAAAATATTTCCTAGGTTCAAATGTTTTCAGATTGAGTTTCCTCAGTTCATGTTCCAGGTTTAGGGCGCTTGAGGATGTCTTACAAGTATAAAATCCCAATTCAATGGGAAAGTTGGATTTAGCCCTACCTTTCCTCTCTTTCACTCCTTTGTGTACATAGGCCAGCTGACGGGCAACCTCTTCTATAACCAGGCTATCAAAGGCATATTTGGGTAATTTGAAAGGCTCTCCTTCAAAAACCCCAACTCTCAAATATGTGTATCTCCTGAACTGGATAAAGAAACTCCTATAGGTGTTAATAAAAATTTTCACCTCCTCAGACATTCTCTATTCAGTATTTCCTTGAAGTTCGTAAGTCAATCTCCTAAAAAATACTCTATTTAACTTTAGAAAGCTATTTACATGAAACTCCTTCTGTAAATGGGGATAATAATCATACACCTTCATGTTTGGGACAACTTGTTCATGAAAAAGACCCTTAAATTCTCTGGTGCATGCCAAGATATAAAATGGATATGAAGACATATGATATGAAAACTACTACCTCCTAGGAAATTTGCTAACTGGTGATGGAGCTCATAAGCAATAGTATCAACCCAATCAATGTACTTTCCCCCCTCAAGAGTAACTTGGATATAAAAATACATCCATTCATGCCAGTAATACGCATGTTGATTTTCCTTAGTCTTGTTAAGTAATAACACCAAATTGGCTACCTTTGGTTTGAAGTGATCAATAGTAAGGGGTTTAGGGAGTCTAGACCCTCCCTTATGGGCTTTCAACAACTAATTTTGGGCTATCTCATTCCTATAAAGTTGTCTTTTAGTGGAAAAACTGATTGAGAAGAGGGAATGGTCCATCCTTCATACGGATCCTTTTCAGGGATACCCATTGCTTGCAAAATGACATCTTCGCTTATATAGACCAAAGGATTCCCATCTATCTTTTTAATACAATTTTCTTCAAAAATGTATCTTTTAGCACATTCAAACACTACTTCCTGGAATGCAGCTACTATAGGAAAAGAAACCGCATCAGTCAATCCACTCTGGATTTCTTTCTCCATCATGGAACTGAGGATGGGGTTTTTCATTTTACTTATGATTTCTTCCAATGCTCCAGTTTTAATCAAGGTATCCTCATAGTCAGGTAAGGAACATATTAAGGGGGAAGTATTTCCAAAGTTTGGTACTGGGTTTTTCATATTGGCTCAAAAATGAGGAGTGAAATAGGGAAACACAATAGCTTTAAAGGATTTGAAATTTGAGAAAGCAAAGAGTTTTCAACTGGAAATGAGGAGGCCAAATAGAGAAAAACTAACCTATTCTCTTACACAGTGTACTAAACTTTTAGAGGAGGAAAGGTACCTCTTCTGCATTGGTTTCCTGAAATGTCTCCGCCACTATGAACAAAAATGACCAAGTTCCTCAATTTATCACCAAGTAGCTCACAAATCATAGGAGAGTCACAATAAATGGCGAAGTAATGGCCCAAGAGGTTTGATTAATGATGATGGAAAATTTTCTCAATTGATACATTAAATATCTATACTTTCCCATGAGTGAAGCAACATTCAGATTTCATTTCTATTAATTATGATATCCACGCCACCCACAGATATCATAATCACCTACCAGCTATCCTTTCCATCAAATCACCGCCCTCCACTTTTACATATTATGAACATCTATTGAACTTTGAACTTTGAACTAAGAGAGTTCACGGTTCAATTTCAATGAGAAAACGAGAGGACTACCCTTGTTATGTTTCAAATAAATAAAGAAAAACCAATTAATGGAAAGAAAGAATGATAAAATAATAGCACTATATTTTATAAGCTGACAATGTCCGTTGAACTTTGAACTTTGAACTAAGAGAGTTCATGGCTCATAGTTCAATGGGAGAGTGTGCATTGCAAAGACAACATGCGGTTAAGCTCACAATAAAACAAAGATAGCCAAACATACCGAGGGGCGTTATTGAACCTTGAATCTTAAACTAAGGGTAGTTCAAGGTTCAAATTCAACCGACAAGGTGTACATGTAAAAGGAGTGAAAACTTTGAGTAAAATGTACCTGAAAGATTATGGGATGATTTTGAGAAAATTAGAGCCTAAGATAATTAAGCAAAAACCAATGGTAACATAGTAGAAGCTTGATTCTCTATTCACTAAGACCGGGTCTAACATTAGACAATGTCTTCTTATTGATTCTAATGTTGGTGTCTAGACTGGTTCTCCATTTGGTCTGAAGCCTAGAATTTAACTTAGGGAGAAACTTGGCCCTATAGTCCCTTGGAGTTCTATTGTACTGCATAAAAGTTTCTACTAAAGCTGCTATTATAGCCTATTTATCATCTTCATCTAACAGACCATACCACTTAGCAACATTCTCTACTTCTCCAAAATCCATTACTTCATCAACAATATCATTGACATACATGGTGCAAGTCTTACCTTTTTATAAAGAAGTTAGAATAGTTGGATGAGCTGGTTCAATGCCTTTTTCATTGGTGATGTCTACAATTACTGGTTCTATAGGATTCCTTTGATTAACCAGTGCTTCAGCTCCAAGCACCCCTTTTCCTTTTTCGGTGTCAATGACTGGTGGAACTATGGTTTGTTGGCATGATTCCTTTGCTTGCTGCTGGGTCTGAAGAAGTTTGGTCCATATGAATACTCCTTCCTCATGAACCTTTTTGGCTTCTCCTATAAGCATTTGACAAATCCTCTTCTTTGTGAGGAAATCTTGTTGATGCAGTTGAGCTTGTTCATTGGCTTCTTCCACAGTGAGGTGGTTCTGAACCTCTAAAACAACTTGAATCCTCAACTCCTTTTCTCTATCCATTGAAGCTTGCCATCTAGCTTCAAGAATTTGTAAGGGATCATCAAGTACAGCCTTGTGAAGTTTGGTAGGATGTAGATTATACTTATGAATGTAGTACACTACTGATTCTTCAATAATTCTCTCATCTTCTTCATTTCCAAACTGATATCTTATGTCCATTGAACTCATTCCACCAGTATCTTTCAATCCTACCACAAATTCATCGATTGTGGGCTTTCTCCTTCTCGGTGGATCCTCCTTTACTAGTTTACTACAGGTCTTCTTTCTGACTAGAGGTACTATTTCCTCAGTTTTTGTCTCTTCTTGTTCTTCCCCTTGGGTCCTGGGTATCGGTTGAGCTCTCTTCCTTTGAGCCTTGGGTTGTTCTGTCACCGGTTTCTTCTTTGGTGTGGGGGTCCTTTTAGTGTAGACATTTTTTATCGGTGCCCTTTTCTTCAGATTCTCTTGAATCTCTTCGAATGTACCAAACCAGTGGCAGTGAGATCTAGATTAGCTTCAGTCAAGGCATCAGCATATGCCTTCATAATGTCGGTGGTGATCTCATAATCCAGTTCGGGAGCATTTTGTATTCTCGGTTCCACTACTTGAATGATGTAGTGATCGGTGGAAACTAGAAAACATACATCATCCATGTATGAGTCAACAATAGTTAATGACACCCACTCCCTTGCATGCATCCTTAGTTGAAATGCCTCAAAATATTTAGTCATTACTCTACCAAACTAGTTTCCCAGTTGGTTGGCCATTTCACTTATTTGATGCATGACTGGTTGGTATGTTCCCCATGTCACCTTTCTAATTCCCAAAAATAAATTTTGATAGTAGAAGTAGAGACATACCAGTAGGGTCCCATACTTCATGGATTTCTTCTTAACCATGCCGAGCATCTTCATATTTTGAAATATCTGACCTCAGACCATTTCATAGAGATTGTACTTGGCATTTTCATACTTTATCTGGTGAGTGCCATGTATAGCTCCTCTCGATATGCTATTCAAATTGCTAGACTGGTAGATTTTATACTCTATCACCACTGATGTAAACTGAACCCCTTGATCCTCAATGTCGTTTACTATCATAAGTCACCCATCATATTTAGACTTTGTTAGCTTGGTGACAATCACATTGGAGATTGTTCTTAGGGTTAGTGCTTCCCCTTTCTGACTATACCCAATCACACGATGCAAATCCTCCTTTGTGATTTGTGTAGCTACACCCTTTTGCAGCCAAAACCCTGGATCATGCACATGACTGAGAACCAGTCGAATCCAATAAGGTTAGAAGATGGATGGATAGATTCCTCCATTGATGAGACCAGACAAGAGCATCTTTTCATATCTATTAGGAAGCTTTCCATCCTCACATATCGAGAGATACTTGCTTAGGATGTATGTCTCTCCTAATTCTTCCTGCTTGGCGTGAATGAACACGATCATGTCTTCCATCATGAAAACACCATCAGTCATGCTTGATAATGCACCATTCATTTCAATCACCCTATTCTGACTTTCCATGATATCATAGGAAAGTCAGTCGAGTTGATTTGCAGGAATTAGCTTGGCGATTGATGATACATTTGAATTCTTTTATGTATGAGAACTTAGTTTATTCTTATTGTCACCAAGCTATCTCCATTTGAATTCTGAATGCATTAATCATACATCAAGGGTGTTTGATTTGTCTATTTGCATTGCCTACGTGTTTGCAAGTGGAGTTATCTTTGCAGAGGTAACTGGTTTAGGATTAGTGTTTATGCATGTATGAGCTGAGATATCAAGGATAGGTCATGCTTGTCTTCCAGTGGATGCTGGTTAATGTATTGTCCTTTCATAGGTCTCTTCTAAGGGGAGGGTCAAAATCCTTTGATAGATAATAGCATGCTTGAATGCATAGGTGGGTGTTAAGTTAAAGTTTGGTCATGGTGTGTGACTGATGTTAGGCATCAACATATTGAGCATATTTTGTTCTTGTTTCATAACTGTCTCTTGCAGTAGGGTTTTTGACTCTGTGGCCTATTGGAGAAGGTACTGGTCTATCAAAGACTTAGGGCATCTCAGGGACCTTTCAATCCATTTAAAATATTTTCCCTTCAGCTCCACCCTTTCCCTTTCTTGTTGTTAGGATAGGTCTCTAGCTTTCAGTCTCATTCCATGCAAATAGGGCTATTGCATGAGATTTTCTATCATTGGGGTATAGGATACCTATAGGAGATTGATTGTTATTCCACATTAATCTATCTGTAGGCTTTTGGTTTGTCATGAGGTGTCTTGAATGTGCAGATAAGGCAATACCTGCCTGAGTGAATGTGGAGCTCAAAGAAGAAGGAGGATTTCTCTTTATCCTCATCAATTGGTTTGTTTTTCTTGTCAAGCTTGAGTGCCTAACCAATGTTTTAAGCCCAACTATTTGATTCAAGTTTGATCCTGTAAGGAAAAGAGCCAACAAGATGGTGACTCTGCTGGGGAGCCATTGGAAAGAGTCAGATAGACAAAATTAGCATTTGCAAAATCTTCTCACCTAGTTGTGAGTGGTGGCTCTGATTTATCTCTGTTTGATCAGTGCACTCCCTGATAAACAGTGTGTATACCTGGTGTAGTTTTGTGTTGGCTAGAAGAAGAAATAATGAATTATTTTTTCTCTCAAGGAGGTGGTGACTCTACACTACAAAGAACCTGATGGAGCCACAAGGTGAGCTCTAGATCTACCCTGCCTTTTAGTCAACAAAGTTTCTGCTGTAAAATTCTAGATATTCTCTTATTGAAAATGTCTCCCTATTAAGTGTGTAGCACTGTTGTAGAGGGATGAGTTGTAGTGGGCAGTTCCTCATGGAGGAATATAGGCCCTTTTGTTTTGATGGCATTGAAGGTGCCCCTAATGAGTTCTCTACTGAGGATGGGAGGTGCTTGCCAAGATTCATGGCTGGTGGATTTATTTCTGCAAGCCAGCATGTTGATGTTGTCATGGGTATTTTTGGAGATATGGATGTTGAACATGAAATGTTGCCATGAAGTTATTTGTGCACACATTTTCTGATGGTGCAAGGAAGTGGTTCTTGTCCTTGCCCTCATGTTCAATCCCTTCTTGGGATGTGTTGAGAGCTAAGTTTGTTGAGCATTTTGATAAAGTTGCTGCTCTCAAGAAGGAATTAGCGAGGTTGAAAATGGTGAAATGGCAGTTAGTAGAGGACATAAGACTGCTAGGACTGGTGGCTCCTGATGATGTTCATGAGGAGGCCAGTGTTTCTGATGTTGATTCTCACTACGCAGAGAGTGTTGATTATGAAGCTAATTCTGAGATTAGTGCATATGAGGATGATAAATGTAGCACTAGCAGAGAGAATGATGAAGGCAGTGATGCTGAGGTGCCTTCATATGAGTCAAATGTGACATGGGAAGAAGAAAGTAATAATGAAAGTGAAAGTTCATTTGGAAGTGAAGGTATGAATTCTTTCTCTGAATCTGAAGATGAAAATGCATTTCAATTTTTGCATTGTACAAATTGATTTGAATATGGTGATGATGACTATAAATCTTCATATGGTTCTGATCTTTCTTCATATGCTAAGAGTCTCCACAAAAATAAAATGGGTAGTGAGTTTAAGGTGTTTACCAATGCCTTATATGATGAGGATTCTGATGATGATCAGCCCATTTTTTGTCACAATGATCAAAGATGAATGTTACATGGAATTATCAATCCATTGTTTGAAGAGGACATTGAGGTTGCAGATTCAGGTGAACCAGATATAAATAATGGCATATTATCTTCCTACTGTGAGAAATTAGAATATTTTCTTCCATGAATGACAGAGTTTTAAATGATGATGTTGCATCTTATGATTCAGGTGATATGTGTGCTAGTGTGGACTTAGTTTTTCAAGAGCCTAATGTCAGTGGTCCTTGTTTACATTCTGATGCTAGAAAATGTGGTAAGTCTGAAGGGGCTTTCTCAGATTTACAAATGACTAATAATTCATCAGCTGACAATACTTGTTCCCTTTTAGAAGATGCTAATGTAATTTGTGATCAGCAAGATGTTCCCAACTTCGTGCAATCAGATTTTTGTTTTGAGAGGTCCTACCTTAGTTTGCAAAGTGAAGAGATAGAATTGGTTTATTCCTTTTTGTAGACTAATGAGCAATTTGTAAATGTTTCCAGCCATGAGATTGAGAAGCAGTGTTTTATTTTTCAGCAGGTTAGTGATGATGAAGAGTGTGATGTTTCAATGCCACAAAGTGATCAGTATTCATGGCAGTTTAGTGACACTGTCTCCCTAGACGATGGTGAGTATGGTGATCATTTTTTATATAGTGTGCTGAATGTGGATCATAGTGTTTTTGGTAGGATGGATGAGAAATGTATTTTCAGCTTTCCTTTGCTAAGTGGAGATGAAAATTACTTGTTTGATAGAGGAAAGACCTGGTCAAAAGTTTTGGGGCCCTGAGCCTTTTGTGAATATTGTAAATCTCCGTATATAAGTTGCTTTCCCCTGCCTTGTTTTGCCCTGGTCTGTCAATTTTTGGTCCTGTTGCTTGTCTTGCCCTGCTTGTTCCTTGCTCTCTGCAATTTTTTCCTATTGGTGGTCTGCTCTCCTAGAAATCCTAAATTCTCGCATGGGCACAAGTAACCCATCATCCCCAGACAGAGCCACTGTTAGGCCTTTTTTCTGTCATAGAAAAATCTTGTGAAATTGGTCTATTCCCTGCAATGTGTTTGTCAAATGTCCTGCCTCATGCTCTTTATTATTGTCACCTTGCTTCAGTCCAGGTAGCGTCTCCTAATTCACAAATCCTAGTAAAATTTTCAACTCCTAAGGTCTGTAGGAAATTGTCAAAATTTGCCACAGTGTCAAAAACCCACAATGTTTTCAAAAACCCATGATGTTTTCAATCCTTTACCGATAACTTGCATTGTTTTCAACCCTTTGTCTTCTAGCTTTGTGCACCTATCTATTGACGTGTTAGAAAATTTGTGTGTTTTTTATCCTCTTTCATTGAAAACATTGTGTGTTTTTGACCTCGCGCTAGTTCCCTGTTTGTTGGCATTCCCTCAATTGCACAAGTGCGATGGATGGTGGGACCTACATTTCTGAAGGCTCAGTGGGACCTGATAGTGTTAGAGGATCAATGGTTGGCATAGGTTCTCATAGGATTTTTTAGAGCCATGAGATCTTACGCCAGCTGTTGATGTTACTTTTTTTCATAAGGTAGTTCGTCGGTGGGTCCTGTTTGCCAGGTGGTTCTTATGTGTTGCGGTGATCTGAGTTGGCAGGTTTTGATTTGTTCGCATGGTGATGAGTTGGTTTATGTCAGAGGGCCCGTGTTGAAAGCTTCTAATCTAACGATCAGTGTATGATCTCAAGGAATATTCCAAGCCTTTGAGATCATGCGCCATCCGTCAAATTTTATTCCATTTTGCCAGGTTGCCTGTTGTGCTCAGTGGGCCCGGTGTCAGGGGGTGACAGATGGCATGTTCTTATTGGCTATCACATGGCCGCATGTTAGACTTTTTTGACATGCAATCATGAGATCACTTTCCATCTATCCACATGGGGCCCATTGGTGGTTTCTATTTGGTGGTCTAAGGCGATGATGTGACAGCCTATGATTGGCTGTCACATGATCGCATAGCCTAGTTTTTGGCTATGCGATCATGCGACCACTTGCCATGTGTCCTTGGGGCCCGATAGTGGGTGATGGAGCATCTTCCAGATGCGATGGCAGTGTTCTATTGGCTAGTAGGTGGTGGTGTTATCTCCATGCGGTGGCGGTTACGGTAGCGGTCTATGGGTGGTCGCATGTTTGCATAGCCCATTTCCAGGCTATGTGATCATGCGACAGGATGCCACATATCCTAGGGCCCGTTTGTGGCTATTTTTTGGGCTCAGTGATAGATGGTGACGTGTTGTGTTCTGATTGGTGCCAATGTGCCAGGTGGCCAAGGGTTTGCATGTGGGTCCTATGGCAGGTCTGACTCAGTAGGTGCAGCGAGTAGTGGCGTGACATGTGGCGGTGACTTGGTAGATTGTTTGCGGGGCTAAGGCATAGTGTTCATGGGTTGTCATATATTTGCATAGCCCATCCCCGTGCTATGCGATCATGTGACTAACCATCTGATGTCATGGTTGCAGAGTTAGGGTAGGTTCACTATGTGAGTCTTATCGATGTGCTCAATTTCTATTGGTCGGCGATTGGCGGTGGGACCGAGGATTTTTGTGGGTGGTCTATGGTCAGCATTGCACGATTAAGAGGCTGTCATTGCATGATCACAAGGGTTAGTTTGGTGCCTTGCGATCATGCGACCAAGGCACATGTTCAGCTTGGTTTCCTGTGGTGGATAGAAAAATGACCACGCAGCTGCACCACTGAAGAAATTGTAAGGTTACCGAGCCCGCGAATGTGAAGATCTAATGGCAAGGATATAAAGTTGATCTTTTTTTAAATGTGAGTCACTGATCCGAGGGTAAAGCCATAAAGTGACCATTGCTTTTCAAATTCAAATTCTTGCAAAGAGTTTTTGCGACACGAAGGACTGGTTTTAAATGTTTTAGCAACCTGATTGGATTTTTTTGGTGGTTGCAATGTGGTCCAGAGGCCTGTTACTTGATTTGTAGAGAATTTTGTGCCATATGAAGGACTATTTTGTGCTCGACAGGTGTGCTTGCAGGTGGCCGATTTGACTGGTTTTCATGGTTCTTCCTAGTGTTTTATATTGATTGTCATGATTGTTAGATTTGTTTGAGATCTCTTTCTCCAGGTTGCCTATGTTTCCTGCCCCTGTAGTTAATTTCTTGGTTGTCTCTGATTGGCTTGGTTGGTGAAGGCTATGCCCTAGCTGTCTATAGCTTGTTGCAACCCATTTTGGGTTCCCATGGCAGCTAGTGGTATAAATTGTCAAATTTTTGACTTAGAGTGGGTTCTGAATTTTGTCAGTTCCAGTGAAATTTTCTGCTCTACAGATTTCCCCTTCTCTCTGCATATAGGGTGTTCTGTTTCCATTGTTGGTTCAAAGAACACAATACATATTGTAACAGACTTATTTTATGTATGAGATCTCAGTTTATTCTTCCTGTCACCAAGTTATCTCCATTTGAATTTTGAATGCATTAATCATACATCAAGGGTGTTTGATTTGTCTATTTGCATTGCCTACGTGTTTGCAAGTGGAGTTATCTTCACAGAGGTAACTGGTTCAGGATTAGTGTTTATGCATGTATGAGCTGAGATATCAAGGATAGGTCATGCTTGTCTTCCAGTGGATGCTGGTTAATGTATTGTCCTTTCATAGGTCTCTTCTAAGGGGAGGGTCAAAATCCTTTGATGGATAATAGCATGCTTAAATGCACAGGTGGGTGTTAAGTTGAGGTTTGGTCATGGTGTGTGATTGATGTTAGACATTAACACATTGAGCATATTATGTTCTTGTTTCATAACTATCTCTTGCAGTAGGGTGTTTGACTCTATGGCCCATTGGAGAAGGCATTGGTCTATCAGAGACTTAGGGCATCTCAGGGGACCTTTCAATCCATTTAAAATATTTTCCCTTCAGCTCCACCCTTTCCCTTTCTTGTTGTTAGGATAGGTCTCTAGCTTTAAGTCTCATTCCATGTAGGTAGGCCTATTGCATGAGATTTTCTATCATTGGGGTACAGGATATCTATAGGAGATTGATTGCTATTCCACATTAATCTATCTGCAGGCCTTTGGTTTTTCATGAGGTGTCTTGAATGTGCAGATAAGGCAATACCTGCCTGAGTGAATGTGGAGCTCAAAGAAGAAGGAGGATTTCTCTTTATCCTCATCAATTGGTTTGTTTTTCTTGTCAAGCTTGAGTGCCTAACCAGTGTTTTAAGCCCAACTATTTGATTCAAGTTTGATCCTGGAAGGAAAAGAGCCAATTGAGTGGCAATTTGCATGTCTTCTTGAAGTTGCAGAATGACAAGATCATGTGCCCCTACATCTTCCTCTGCCAAGTTCCTTGCTCTCTCAAAGGCTTTTAATGACTTGACTTCTATATTTATTTCATCTTTAACTTTCCTTTTTTTCTCAATTAGTTTAGTCATCCTTAGGGCATTATCTTCTTGCTCCCTCTTACATTTGGAGATCTGATCGGTTAGGATCTGGTTCCTCTCCATGAGCTTAGAGACTACCTCCTCAGCTTCATCAGATCCACTCTACCCAGAGAGTTCATCAATAGTTTCTCAGCCTATTCTCCAGAGAGGCAATGATGTCATTGGCTTCCTCAAGCTATTTCTGATACTTGTAACCCTTCATGATCTTTTTCTCAAGCGGTTAAGCATTATATATTAGAGAACTGAGCTTTGATACCAATTGTTATTCCTAACCGGTTACTAAGAGTGGGGGGTGAGATAGTAAATACTATTTCTATTACAATTCAACACTTGTTTAATTATTCATTCAAGATAAGAAGAATGTAAACAATCATCCACGAGAATAAATAGAAATACAAAAATCAACACATGATGTATATGTGGAAACCCTCGGTTAGAAGGAAAAAACCATGGTGAGACAAAGCTCACAACTTCACTTATGTAGAAATAAAGATGCCCTGTTAGGAGCTTACAAAGAACTTGTGAAGGTGCTACTCGGGTAAGGGATTTGATAGAAGATCGATTAAGATCTTAACTCTATTAGGAGTTTCCTAGTTAGAGGACTTTCAACATCAACAAAGATGTTACCCAGTTAAAGTATTTTTACAAATAACCTATTAAGTTTCACCTTGATTGAGGGATTTCAATATGCTTCATACCTTATAAAAGAAATGATCTTAATTGACACTGATTATCTTATTAGATCATACCTATTGATCTCTTCCCTAGTTTTCTTGGCTATTGAATCTTTTCCACCTCTTTTCCTTTCACCTCTGGTGACTGTAATCTCTCTGCAAATGTCTCTTCTCTACTCTCTCTATTCAATAACTATCAACCACTTCTTTTCTTGCATCCTATGACCTGTATGTATAAAAAAATTCATCTCAATGAAATCCTTAATTCATAGAACCGCCAGGCTGTAAACTCAACATTAATTCATGCAACTAGTAGTAAAGCTTTGCATTCTGATCTGGAGTTTACCTTGAAATATCCACTTAGAAATAAAACTAACTCCTGTTAGAAAGCTAATTTCGGTTCTAAATGATGGATGCTCCCCATATTCTAGTTTTATCCTCAACTGCTTTACAGAATCTAGTGCAGATCTTTATGCAGTTAGATCGGTATACTCTTATACCCAGTCCATCCCTGTACCCAATATAAGACCTGTACAATGTACTTAGTTTATTCTACCTGCGTATCTCCTCTGTTTAGTCTACCGGTGCATACACTTTGTTTTCTAGTCTACCGGTGCCTTTAAAGTAATATGAGTGAACTACCGGTGAACCTTTACCTATGGGAATGGTGTTTGCAACTAATCTACACTAATGAAAAATTAAATTTATAACAATACAATCCAAGAGGAGTACAAAAGAGGGTTTCAACTAAGAATAAGAGATGAAAGTGAACTTGAAAATGTTACCTCTTTCATCTCCTAAAACTCTACGACATCAGGTGCATTCATCAATTCTATAAACCACAATTATTTTTGTATATAGAATAAAAAAAAGGACTTTAAATCAATCTACATGTACACATTTAATCATAATACATTTAAAAAATAAATTTAAATTGTGATAAATTATCTTTTGGAGTTTAGGTGTCTGTGAGGATGTTTTTTTGGTGCTAAAAGATTCCTTTTGCACACAAGGTGTCTTAGACCCAAGTGGGGTGACCTAAGAAAAATTAAATTAACATAAGAGATATGAATATATAATATTAAATATAAGTCAACAAAACCTAAATCTAAATGACTTACACAGGTTTAATAAAAATTGTAAATAAGAGCTATGCAAAGTATGATACTGCAAAGCTTTCTAGTCTAAAGTTAATGGATGAAAGTGTGACATCATCAACTTGGGACATCTAAACCCCTAAAAACCCCTATAAAACAATAAATAAATAAATAAATATTATAAATTTAATAAATATTAACATAAATATTTTAAAATCAAGGTATTATTCTATTTTTAACATTTTAATTATTTTCATCTAGTGTCAAAGCTACATGTGCATGTCGAGTGGAATGAATGTGACATGGTATAATTGCACCACTTGTTGCACCCTAAAATGCATATTATTCATATATCAGTTTAAATTATTCTATAAATAAAAATTTATTTACATTTATAATATTTAAGTAATTAATAAATAACATGTTATAAACATAAATAAACACACATCCATCTTCTCTCCACCAAAAAACTCATGGTCATCAGGTCATCAGTAAGGGCCACATCCTTTGTAGTGTAAGCATGACATCTACTCCCACAATGTGTCCAAAAATGGGATGTGGAAGTATCCTCATTCACATTAGTATCTACCCAAAATATATATTATGGAAGCTGGCACACATATGATTAATGGGTTAGGTTGAGCCAATTTGTGCATTTGATGATAAGGTAAGTGGCACATGTGATGATCCATCCTTCAGTATTAGAGGTTGTACTAACTCTGTGCCATGTTGAACAATGACATTAGTCAATGATGTAGCTTCTTGAAGTTTTTTTAACTCCATAGACTCCTTTGGGGCTACTGGGACCATGATGTGAACCATGGTTTAACAGCTAGAGAAATCCTATGTTAGGGGTCTACCACCATCTAAGCTCCTCTTCTATCATGTGTACAGTCTCTCCCTCTACCCTGGAACTCATGCATGTCAATTTAGTTAGAAGGTGGTTGGTCGAAGACCATATACTAGCTATCCAAAAAATTATTCTCATCCTAGTGTGGTTACACAAATGTATAGGAAACCTCTTCAAATCATGAGATAAGGTCTCATTAGTTTTAGGTTCAGTGAAAAGAGAACATATATCATCTTTACTTATGGATTTTATTTTCACCTCATCATATTAAAAACCATCATAATAAAATGCACAACATCTATCCCTACATGTCACTCATTTAATAACTTGTCTAGATACCTCCTTGGCACCATTGGTCATTGATTCTAGGGTTGTGGAAAGGAATGAATGATTCTCAT
Organism: Chamaecyparis obtusa; assembly: GCA_027943335.1. NCBI lineage: Eukaryota > Viridiplantae > Streptophyta > Pinopsida > Cupressales > Cupressaceae > Chamaecyparis > Chamaecyparis obtusa. The sequence continues at coordinate 165,412 of BSBK01006588.1, forward strand.
GATTAGAGGACCTCAACCTATTCACTATCTAAGAAATTTGAGAAGTATTTTGTGATAGGTGATTTAGAAGATGCTCCTATGTGGCTTACATAGGTTCCATTAGTGGAGACAAAGGGCTTGGGGTGGTGGTTGTTGTTGTTGAGGAGTGGAATTTTGAGGTTTTTCTTGTTGAGGAGTAGTGTTTTGAGAGTTTTCTTATTCTTTAAAGGAAACATTTTGAGGTTTTGGTTGTGTTTTTTGTTTAGGAATAGATTGTTGTTGTCTATTTTTTCGTCGGGCCATGTTTTGAGAATTTGGCATGAAATTAATAAAAAGACTAAAATCAATTTTAAAAAACTCTATTACAATTCAATTTCAAACAAGAAAAAAGAAGGTTTCCTTACCTCTTCGATGATTTGGCATTGTCAAGATTTGTTGAAAACACTAGTAAAATGCAAAGTGAGGTGAAAAATGATCCAATATTGAGTAGTTTGGCCTTCTTTCACTACTAAGACACCATTTTTATTGTGATGAGATGAGGTTTGGCTACGGGCAAGAAATAAATTTAAGTTTTATAAAACCAAATCATGTTTTGTAAAACTAAAAGTCACTTTTGCATCTTGAAATCCCGATCAAGTTTTGTAAAGCTAAAGATGGGATTTGTTTCCTTAAAACCGGATTGGATTTTAAAGAAGTTAGGTTTGGTAAATTCATCAAGCCATAACCTGATCAGGTTATTTCAAATTTTAAGTAACCCAATTAGGTTATTGATATTTTATATTTTTTTACATGGTGACCACTTTTTTGCACACCTTGTTTGTGCATTGACCAATATAACTTCCATCTTGGAATGCATGAATGCGATGAATAATAAGGCTCAAATTGTATTTTCTCAAGATGAATTTTTCCCTAGGGAAATTTAAGATCAATATTATTCTCTCATGGTTGTTGTTCTTATCAATGGTAATCTTATTTGAAGAAATTTAATTGATAATGGCCCAGGGCTTAATTTTTATAGCATTGACTTGTTACAAAAGATAAATGTATATATTTAATCAATCAAACCTAACTCTATTTCTATTCATGGATTTGATATTGTTCTAAACAAACCTTGGGTATTATTACTTTACTTGTTAAGGTAGGTCCTACTATTTTACCCACACCTATTCAAGTCATCCCTAATGCTCTTAATTATTTAACCTTCTTTTAGGAAGACCATGGTTACATCTATGCATGTTGTTCCTTCAACACTTCATCACAAAGTGAAGTTCATATATAAAAACACTATGTATACCCTTGTTGTTGATAATAAGACCCAAAATTGCTTATGAGCTGAATCTAATTCTCCTTCTATTCCTACACAATTTTAAAAAATATATCTTCTTCTAACGATACTTCTTTTGAACCCATAAGTTCCCTTTTAGATGATCATTGAGGGACAATAGACTTTATTCCATCTTTTGTGGGTGAATATAAAGCTCCTATAACACAACCCTTTAGAGGGTCTAGTGTCTCATTTTCCCTACTCGATTCTCAAAATAATCCAAATCATATTCCCAAACATAGTTGAGGATGTGTGCAAAAAATATCTGAGACTCGTGATAAAAATATGAAAGAATTTGGTTTCAAATATCCAACTTTATCCACATCTCCTCCCTTATCATCTAATATTTCTTCTATGTCTTCCTTTAATTAAGAAATCATTTTGCCAAACCTTCTTTGTGCTAAGTTGATTACTTAACATAAATGGAAAAAAAACATAGTTAAAATCTTGTGAATCTCCCTTTTTGCATGTATCATTGATATCATGATCACTCTAATAATGAATTTCAATATTTTCACTACAAAATTAAAAAACTCATTGATAATGATATCATCCACATAACATGTCACAATCAGTTAATTTCTAATTACGATTTCTTTAAATAACACTTAAGTTCCTATTATGTTTCTCTACAATATGTGACTTTGTTAGCCTATCCTTTTGGGCCTCATTGTCATGCATAGTGTGACCATACATGTAGAGTAACATAATAGGTCCTCTTTATCCTTATTCTTGTCTCTACACTTGGGGGGCAAGGGTATTATATCAATCTCTCTCATCCTCCCTTAGGATCCACTTTTTCCTTGGTTAAGTGGCATTTACCTATTATGTGATATCCAATCTTACATAGAAATGTTGGTTTACATTAAAGATTCTCTTCTATAAAAGAGATATGCATCCTTGATCATAACCTTTTTCATTGTTTACAATTGAGTTTCCATGGTAAAAAGATCCCTTACTTTGGGGGCTAAAAGTGTTTCATCCTTCTTTAAGAATCCTTTTACCTAGCAATAGGGAAGGTGTGAATTATTCCCTTCTTGTTCCACATCTCTTTTTAAGCATCCTTCAAAAGGATGCCTTCTACACTTCTTGTATGGTATCTCTTTATGTTTTTCCCTTCCTCAAGATCTCATAGGATTTGTGACATCTTTGGGCTGGGCTTGGTGTTGCTTATGAGATAGCTCCTTTGTGTTAAAGGTTCTTTATCTTTGTTTTTCATTTCCTTAAGATGTCAAAATAATCCTATTTTTCCATCTTAAGGGGGAGCATATATGGTGTCCTTATTGCAAATATTTTGTTTACTTTAAGAATTTTAGGTAGAGTACACTATCATAATACAACTTGCTAGGGCCAGATCACTCTCTTTCACACATTTTTGGCAGATTTCTTTGGATGAAATGCTTTCCTCAGTTATCCTTGAGATTGGTCAAACTATCATAACACAACTTGCTAGCCCATTTTACCTCTCCTTTGTGTATATTTTCAAGATTGGTTAACTAGCATAACAAAATTTTCTTGACCATATGACCTATGGTTTTCATGGGTTGACTAGTATAACATAATCTAATAGACCATTCAACCTCTCATTTACATAATTTTTACATGAGTTGACTAGGATGTGCTAGATCATAAGCTCCCTTTTTACACTCTCATTGATGGGTGGAACTAGCAAAAAAAAAAAATTTATACCATTTCCCATCTCTTCTCTCTTCTTTCTCTCTCATGGATCACCAAGTGGAAAATAATTTCCTAACCGATGTCATCCATGATTGCCTTTCTCCTCCATGATTCCATAGCATGATACAATTTTATATTTAATTGGATCACGAAGTTCTTTATTATATTTGATGTGGGCTCTTTCTCTTTTCAGGTGACCACTTGTGCTTTTGCAATAGCTTTCTAAGTACAATACTAGAGGTTGAGACATTTTCTTTAGCGAGTTCTCTTCAACTAGTTGACTTGGAATCTTAGTAAGCTTTAGGATTTTGTTGTTTTCTATCAATGCATATGGATGTACACGTTAAGATCCATGGTTCAAGGGCTTATGTCCTTTAACTTAGCGATCTTGTTTCTATTTTCCCATGATCTTCATCTTTCTCTCTCTTTATACTATTTTTTCATTACCATGAGGTGGACTCATCCTCCCGCTAAAGTGGGGGGTAAATGTATCATCCTAAAAAGTAAGCACCCTTAATTAGGTGCTCATTTTAGCCTCATTTTAGTATGTATGGGTTCTCACATTGATTTCACGTTCTCCTAATTATTAGTGGACCTTTATTATTTAAATAAATATTGAAATTAATATCACGAGTCCATTCTTAAATTATTTTCACCAATTTATTCCATCTCCCACTCTAAGATGGGTCTTACCTCATTTTAAAGTTTGATACAATGATTTCCACATCTATCAATCTCATATATTTGTGTGGTTTATCTTTTGGGTCTTGGTAGATGTCAACTTTCTCCCCATAAAATTTTGCTGAGTTTTGCTAGGGATATGTTAACTTTTTGGGTACATGTTAAATTTTTGGGGTACATGTTGTGATTCCCAACATCCCCCAACATTTTCGCTTGAAATTTTAAATGTGGGGTCCTATGGTCTCACACTCCCCAAAGATAGCCATGTAGGTCATTATCATATTTCCAAGTTGGCCTAAAGGATATTTTTTCTCTCAAATATCTATATAAAGGGCCCCCTTTTCCATTCTTTTATAACTAGAATAGTAACAATAAGAAGAGATTAAGGGCTAATGATCAATCAATAAAGAAATAAAAAAATCAGATTTTGAGAGCTTCTCCAAAACCTTCAAGGAATTCTTTTTCCTCTCTATCAAGCATTGTGGTAAACTACAACATTCATTACACAAGGCTTATGTTTCATAATTTTAAATTTTGGGCTTTCATGGAGATCGAGCTATTTCATGGTCTTATGATTACATCCAAATAAGCATTGCAACATCAAGGTATAGAATGATTTATAATTTAAATCCTATTTCTATTTCATCTTTCATTATGCACTTTCAATTCATTGTCAAGGTTGATTCCTAAATATAGGTTTGACCAAGGAAAATCCCCTTTTCCCAACCTCTTTTCCATATTTTCTATGTGCAAGAATAGGATACAGAGTCATCACATCAAATCTGGGTAGAATAGGTATAGTCATAGGATCTATGAAAGTTTCCACTGAAAACACCAGTGACACTGCCAAACTAAATGAGTACCCAAGGACACATTGCCAAACTTGATGTGTCCAAACCATTTTGAGCTGAAATTTGGCAGGAAGTTAGTTTACAACCTCTAGGTCCCAGAACCAAAGTTACAACTCATTCTAACATTTTGACAGTAAGAAATTTGTGTCTGAAAACTCTCTTTTCCTATTTCATTTTCAGGTCCATTCAAATTCTTCTCTATTCCCCTTTACATCATTTTTCTTAATTGGTTTAGACCAGATCTATTCTTGTTTAGTCTTTTTTATATCAATATCATTCCTCTCTTTCTTAATTATAAGAAACAAAGGAATAAAAAACCTTCAAGCATAGATATTGCATTGGCATCTTCCAAGTGGTGTTAATCATACTTGTCTTGAGATGACTTTGTATTCTAATGTATCTTATGAATTGGGGAAAATAGTCATTTTACATTATCCCCTTTTTATATTATACAAACATCAAAGACAATGTTAAGTCTGATTTAACTAAAGTATCATATTTTAATTATTTCATTGAAAAGGTCTGAAAAACTTTCTTAATATCTTCTTCAATTTGATTGGCTCGAATGTCTAACTAGTAAAAATCATGTGTACTCTTCCACACTATTTTCTCTTTGCTTCAAATTTTGATGCTTGTTTACCAAATTAATTTGGTAATTTTATGATAAAAAATTGGACTTAATCTTGGTCACCATTTGATTTCTCCTTTCCTCTTTGTTGTCTATCTATTTGTAATTGATCCCACCATAGAGAAGTATGTCCTTGCAACTTTGTACGTGTATATTTCACTGTCTGATCTTCTTTTGTATTATCATATTCAAAGTAGTTATCTATTTCTACAATCTGGAGCCAAATAAAACTTCAGCATTGAACCCTCCTTTATAACTTGGTGGTTTGAATCAAGATCTGGATTTGACTTTTTTAATGGATTTAATAAACCTTTCTTCTCCTAATGCAAGCCTCGATTAGTTCACCTCTTCACCTTGTTTAATAGTATGCTCTTCTCATCATTAATGGCATCTTCAACATGTACATCTCTCTTTTGGGCCATCTCCACAACATCCAACTGTACGATGATACCCCTCATTGCTTAATTTATTATCTCTACAATTTCAAGCTCCAATCCTCTAGCCATTTTGACTTCCTTATTACTTACAAATTCCAATTTCCAAAGGTATTTGAAGCTTCTTTAGTACCACTTTACGCAATAGGGAAACTACTCCTTTCTTATCAAAATAATTTAAAAAAAACAACTTTCTTAACACATACATATATTGCAACAAACAAAATCAAATTCTTTCAATTTGAAAATATTTTATACTTATGTCCTTCATCATCCTTCCACTGTGGCCCACATTCATTAGGTTTAGAACCTGGAGCCTAGACCCACCCACTTGACTGGTTGGATTCAATGATGGAATGACGCCATTAGGCGTACGGCTCATTTCCTGCACATTTATGGTAGGCAATTGGCCAACTATCATCGCAGAGCCCATGATGCCAATACCAAAGCTTTGCATGTTGCCATCGAAGCCTTAGCTCAAAACCCGTTCAATCCAGAGTTGCAGGTCAATCTTGCCAAGTTACGTCACCAGAAGAAAGTGGCCAATAACCATGCTACCAGAGGAGCCCAGATCAAAGCTCAGCTGCACTGGTTAAAGGTTGGAGACCAAGTCTCTAAAGAATTTTTTACTGCCCTCTGGCCTCACCATACCAGTATAGGCATAGCCAAAATCTGGGAAGGTCCTTCCCTTTTCACAGAGCTTCCTCATGTTTTACAACCATTTGTTCGCCACTATGAACAAGTCTTTGCTACTCAGGGCCGCTCCCCTGCTAGTGAGAAAGCTCTCACGGATTGCATCGTAGTGGTTCCTCAGTGTGTCTCCCCTGCTCAGTAGGTCTTTTGTGACCAACTACTTTCCTTGTAGGATCTTCACGAAGCTATGTTCGCCATGGTTGATGATAAAGCCCCTGGTTTTGATGGCTTTCCCTGTGAATTTTACAAAACCCTTTGGGATGCCATTGGTTTGGATCTTCACCAGGTTTACCTGGAAGCCTTTCAAACCCAGTCTCTTGGGGATGTCATCAACCAGGGGAATATCAAGTTTATTCTCAAATCCCGGGATCCTGAAGATATTTGCAATTGGCGACCCATCGCTTTGCTTAATGTCTCCTACAAGATCATTGTGAAAGTGTTGGCTCTCAAGATCCGACACATGCTTCCACAAATTGTTTGGCCTGAGAAAATAGGGTTTATTAAGTCAAGATTTATTCTTGAAAACATCATTGATGTTTGGGAAGGTATGGAATGGGCTCGTAAGTCTCACCAGAAAGCCCTTTTTCTCAAAATTGATTTTGCTAAAGCTTATGATCGTATTGAATGACATTTTATCCTTGCGATGCTTCATGCTATGGGTTTTGGCCCAAGATTTATTCAATCTATCTAGATGCTCTTCAACAATGCCTCCGCCTACATTACCATCAATGGCCGCCAGTCCTCCACCTTTGGGCTTTTTCATTCCATTCGGCAGGGTTGCCCTCTGGCTCCTGCTCTTTACGTGCTAGCAGTCGAAGGGTTTGGCTATCTGCTAGCTCACTCCATTTCCATGGGAACTATTAGGGGAATCTCCTTGCCAGATTCCTCTCAACATCTTGTTAATGGCCATTTCACCAATGATTCTTTCCTCACTCTGGCGGAGGATGAAGAGAATATCAAGGCAACCTTGTAGTGTTTAGACACTTTTTGCTTGGCTTCTGGCCCAGCCATCCACTGGCATAAAACCCTCTGTTACAGACAGTCGGCTATTCCTGAACCTCCCTGGCTCTCTCAATTTGGCTGGACAAGAATTCAACATGGGGAGATATTCCAATTCTTGGGTATCCCCTTTTCTTTTCAAGGCAATCCTACTGATCTATGGAATGCAGTGCTTACTAAAATTGAAAAAAAGCTTACCTACTGGATCACAAAGTCGCTCTCCCTCAAAGGAAAATTCTAGGTCTGCTCCAAAGTTCTAGCCACTACGCATGTTTACTACTCTTTGTGTTGGGCCCCTTCCAAAGCTTCTTACAAATGGCTCGAGAAAATTCTTCGGGATTTTCTCAGGGCCTCTAGCATTGATCACCAGGGCTTTCACAGAGTTCCCTAGGACTTTTGTTGTCTTCGAAAGTCCTCTAGTGGGCTTGGATTAATTGATACCTAGAACCAAGGGCATGCCCTCTGTGCCAAGTGGGTTGTGTGGTGCGTCACTGGTGAGGAATCCTAGAAAATTCTGCTTTGTCACTGCATTTCTTCAGGATTTCCTCTTCACAAGCTAGCCTGGAAGGGGACTGGCTTTCAAACCTTGCTGGTTATGAGGGAGCCTGTCTAGATCCAGGGTTCTTTTATCACCAAAAGTATTTGAAAATCTTGGGAGTCTGTCAAGCCTTGGCTTCGGTGGGCTGGGAATGGATTTTGAGATGGTCTTTCTTTCAACCAACAGAACATTTGGTGGTCTCCTCTTTTTACCTAGCAAGGGATTCCTCTTGCCAAAATTCAAGGGGTTAGTGCTCTTTGGTTTCATAAGCATGGCATTCAAACCCCTAAGGATATCTTCTCCGGAGCCACCATGAGTCTTTGATCCTGGGATCATCTTCGTGTTCAGTTTCAGCTCATCCGCCCAGATCGTCAGACTTTCAACTTGCTAGTTTCGGCCATTCTACCTCACCTCTTTTACAAGTTGGGAATTCAATCTATCAAACCATGGTGGAAAGACTAGAAGTGGTATCATGCTACTCCATTCACTAGCTACAAGCCCAAACTTGGGTATTCTTGGCTTATGCCCCATTTACCCATGATTGACTCTCTCAATCATCACTGGCACCTTTCCTCTTATTAGAAGAGTTGGGGGTGGAGATTCCGTATCATTTGGAATGCTATTACTGAGCCTAAAATTGCTCATTTTTCCTGGTGTTTGTTATACCAGGGCTTGCCCTTGGGAGCTAGGCTTACATATGGGGGTTCCTGACCCTAAATGCTCCTTTTGTGGTCACTCTGAGATGCACATGCATATTTTCTAGTTTTGTCATCGTTCTCAAAATTACTGGAGTTGGATTGATGAATTTTTTGCTCCCTTTAGGCCTGAGCCCTTTTCTTGGCACATGGTTCTTCTTGATGACTCTCCCAGAATGCCTTCCCAGTTCACCCAGATATGGCACTCTTTTCGGCTGGAAATTTTGTTTACTCTGTGGAAAGATAGAAATGTTGTGCTTTTTTCTCATAGTTGCTGGGACAATCATGTTTCTATTTTTGATAAGGCTTGTATTTGTAACAATGTTATGATGCAGATCCAAGTGCAAGCTGACAAGGTGGCCTTGGAGGTTTCCCAGTTACAGGAGTTGCTCCAGCACTGGGGTAATGCCCCTTGCACTATTGCACAGTTTCCTCCAGATTCTCTCTTAGCTGACCGTATGCTGCCCCGAGGCCGATGTCATAGTCGGAGTTCCTCTGCTAGACACTCCAGGACTCCATGATGGTGGTGTCACCATTCCACCTCACCTCCTCTTTGGAGGGATGCGAGGTCTGGGTGGCCTCCTGTGCTTACTTCCACTACTACTGCTTTTGCTCGGCCTTCGGCCTCTGCTCCTATTTATCAGGGAAAGTTCCCTTGCCTGGTGCTGGCTATTTCACCCAGGTAAGAGGAAGGAGAAGTTGAGAAAGATCCTAAAGATGGCTGGGCCATCCCTGATCAGGCTCCTCTGCCCAATGTCTGGGGAAATCTGGATGACAAAGATCCTCCTCCCTCTTCAGCTACTGCTCTTGTAGCTTGAGGGTTTCTAATTTTATAATTTTTTTTGATGAATAGTTGTTTTTTTTCGGCCTTAGTGCCATGTGAACTTGCAGGGTGATTCATTCCTTGGCCTCTTTTTTTGTGAATATTGTACTTTAATATTTCTTATTAATAGTGAAGGCCTCTATTCTTCAAAAAATATTTTAGATTGAGACAAACATTACAAAATAGAACCCCCATCAATGTTATTTTTGTATTCTTCTCTTAGATAAAAAATTCACTATGCAGCTTTTTTCTAGACTGCTTGCAAAAATGCAAAAAATTAGACTTCAAAGGAAAATAACTTTGCAGAATCATCAGGTCAAGCTAGGACTTATTCATCATAACCTAGCGAAAGCCAAAAATCTAGATTCTGCATCGATGAAATTGTCCTCCAAGCCTTCTCAATATTCGGATACCAGATATTCTAGCCCGAAAAAGGAATTCACCAGTTATTGTTTTAATTGTTGGCAATATGGGCACAAACATACAGACTACAAACTCAGGGATGTCCGTCATCTCCATCCCAATTACGATCACCTTAATGAGTTCATTGCGAAGCAGAAGGCAAAAAGTTTGCAGGATGCTCAGCAAAATGAGCAATCTAAGGGCAAGATCATCGCTTCACATGTTAATTCAGTTAATCCCCTGAATAATGGTTAAAAAGAGCATATCGCTAAGAAATCTGATAAGTGTTTAGCAATTAAAACTAGGGTTTTGGAACCTGGTTCTGAAAACCATACTTCCAATGGCTATTGGCTCCAAAACAAGATTATGGATCTAAAGGTTTTCTCTGTCAAATCACTGGATGCACAAATGAATTTTTTTGCTAAAACTAGGTATGCGAATTTGAAGAAAAATAATTTAGAGATGGTAAGGGAAAATTCTATTGAGCAGGTCTCACTTCAAGCTAACTCCAAAGTGGGGAAAGATGGAGTGGCACCTTTTCAAAACCTTACCACTCGTAGTTTGTACAAACCCTATCCACGGCTATCAGAAAGTAAGCAGTATGATCACACCAAGACTGTAAAGGCTCTGTCATCCAGGACATCTCCAGCCAAATGCCCCTATGAACCTCTATTTGCTGCAAGGGGAGGAGGATTGATAGAGACTAAGGCATCTTCTGATGGTGGTAGATCAAGAAAAGAGGAATGGAACATGGTCAAAGGTAGGAAAATGGTAAAATCTTCTCCTATAAATCACAATAGCAGTAATATTGTTCTTAAAAATTCTTTTGAAATACTAAGCAGGGATATTAACCCTAGTAACAAACTTTCACACTTAGTAAATCATCAGAGTAGTAGGTTTTTGGGAGGGGGAGTAGCTTCCTGGGGGAAATCACATCTGGAAGGTGAACCTACACAACCCGATATGAGAAATTCCCCCCTCCCCCTGTCCAAAACTCTAGGCATGGCACATAGAACTTCTAAGGATATTAAAGATCTAGCTTTTATTCATAGATCCCCAAATGCTTATAGCCCTCCTCATCAAAGGAAGGAAAATATGGGTTCTATGAATAGGAAGTCATATAATATGGTTAAACCCTATAATGAGGGTAATCCATCTCATGATAAGTGTAATGATAGCATTTACACCCCACCACATAGGCGTGCAGCTAGCCATAGTCATTCAACACTTTCAAAATATGGTAATCATGGTCCTAATCATCTTAGGATAACATTGGATGAAAAATACATTGTGCAAAATCAGCATGTTTATGTAGAAACAGGTGTCATATGCAAATGGATGGGTACAGGTGCCCTTTTAGAGGATACAATCAAAGGTTTGGCATCACTTCTTCCCTCGGAGGTAAGTACTACTATCATGACAGATAACTTTATTTTTGTAGATTGCAAGAGTAGTAAGCTCAAAAATGATATTTTAGAGAAAGGTTATCTAAAATTCAGAGATATTTCCTTTTTTGTATGCTCATGGTTTCCCTTTTTTAATCCAATAAAAGTAGTGGATTTCCAAGTAGAAGAAGCTATTTTGTTAAGAAATCTGCCATTAGAATTTAATCATCCAGAAATCATTAAAAATATAGGCAATAGAATCGGAATTTTTAAAAAGATAGTTAAAACTAAACATAACAAAATAGATGTGATTATCATAATTAATTTAAATTATCATGATAATTACATTCCTCCCCTTCAGCTATGTTTTAACTCTAATTCCATAATTATAAATCCCTAGATCTTAGATAACTACATAGAAGATTCTGAGAAAGGAGGAAATCCTTTCTCACTTACTCTTAGAGATTGCTCAGATTTTCACCATGGCATAGATAATAGAATAAAATTAAACTTCTTAAACAACAAAGGGGGTTTTGAAATCCTGAATAACGAAGAGGAGTATTCTAAGATTCCTCCTCCCAATTTTTATAAAATCAACACTCCGGTTATAAATGACACTCCTCAGGACTCATCCAATGCTCATGCTTCCTTAAGGAGGATAGAAACCACAAAAATATTGAGCCTGAACATGGAAAATATAACTGAGAATGATAAACAAAAAATTTTGGACTATGGCTATAAAATTAATAATATAGACAAATCAATACCTGATCAACACCCAATTAATTTACCTATGGTTAATCTAACAAACCCCCAAATATCTGGAGCAATGCTTCCAATAAATAATAACCCAGTTAACATTATAAGGCAAGAACCATATGAAAAATTCAATAGGGAGAGTATATTAGAACAAATAGAACTTGGAACAAATAATAATAAAATTTGTTTTCAAGATGAAGGTAATAAGACTAAACTACCAACTAATTTGATTTTGAAGCTGGAATGTGCTGATGTAGTAGAATTAGTTGAGCAGGTAAACAGAACAGAAGAGGAGGTGAATCAAATTATTAATTACTTAGGAAAATCACTAACGGATGAACTTATGGACATGTTTCTTGATGAAACTTGTGACTTCGATGAACTAAAACTCCAAAAGGAAATACTAATTAAACAAATTTGGGAATGCATCCTAGAGGAAAATAAAGAACAAAATAATAGTCTGAATCAACATCTCCTTCCCTCTTCCTCAGAAAAGGAAGCTTCAGAAATTGCACTTTTGGATAACCCTGACAAAAATTCAGACCAATCAAATAAAAAAATCAGTCAAGAAGCTATAGACAGGCATAACGCAAAAGAGAAAAATATAAATGATAAGGAAAACTTAAATGTGCCTACCTGTGTTAATGGGAAGGAACTAACTGTTTATATTCCTCTAGAGCTAGAAGTATTAAATCTAGATTTGGTAGGAAATGATGTAGATATAGTGGAAATTTATGGCAAGGAGATCATAGATAGAGATGAACCCCTAGATTGTTCCTTAAATGAGCAAAAAAACTCAAACAACTAGGTTAATTCTATAATAAGGTTTGATGGAGAAACAACTTTGGTTAAAGAAGCAATAGAAGGCCTTTTCGGGATCACTAATGAAAAGAGAGAATTAGGCATAGCCATAAATAGAGGTAGTTTAAGTACACCCAATATTAATAAACTCAAAAATAAAAGAGGTAGGAAGTCAGCTGTTGAGTTGAGAACGTTGGATGGTAATGCAGGTAACCAAAAAAAGATAGCGGATATTCTGAACACAGGCAAGGGGAAGTTCCTTCCCAAAGAACAATGAAAGTCACTACTTGGAATGTTAGGGGTCTAAATGCCCCTAACAAATAGTGATTAATCAAAAGATACTTAAGAAACTTTGACTCCGAAATCATTATGTTACAAGAAACTAAGCTTAATAAAGATGAAATTAACAAGTTTAGTAAAAGACTAGGTATATGGAAGTTAGAATATGTCCCATTAGTAGGCCTCTCTAGTGGTTTGGTAGTTCTATGGGATCCCCATAAAGTAATGGCCCAACTCGCACCCATTAACGATAGATGGATGACATTAACAATTAATAGCCTAAAATCTGATTTAAAATTTTACCTGATCAACATATATGGGCCAATCCCTAATGAGGAAAAAAGAAAAGTTTGGATGGAAATACAAAATCTTCTAATTGAAAAATGAGAACATCCCTTCATCATCGGAGGAGATTTCAATGCTATCTTAAATCTAGAAGAAAAATTTGGAGGCTCTTAGTATATTTCACAATCTCATAAAGACTTTGGTAAATGGGCTGAGGTTAATCATCTAATAAGCATAAATACTATTAATGGAATCTATACTTGGAATAATAGAAGAGCAGGCTTCAGCTACATAGCTGAAAAATTAGATAGATTCTTTACTAGAACTAATTCTGAAAACTTTAATCAAATAGTCAGTGCGGAGATACTTCCTAAAGCAGGATCAGATCACTTCCCTGTCAGGCTTACCATAACAGAAAATTCTAAACCCTCAAGGAATCTGTTTAAATTTGAATTTATGTGGTTCCAAAATCCAGAATTCATAATCCTTCTTGAGGATTGGTGGAAACAAACCTCAGTCAAAGGATCGAAAATGTTCTGCTTAACAGCTAAATTAAAAATTATTAAAAACAAAGCGTTAGAATGGAATAAGAATCACTTCAATGATATATTCAAAGAGAAAACCAAGGTAGAACAAGAAATCTCTGACCTTAACAACATAGTAATAGAACAAGGTATGAATGATCTTAGTTTCCATAAGGAAAAAGAGTTGATGGCTAGATACAATGATATCCTTCTCAAAGAAGAAATCTTCTGGAAGCAAAAATCTAGGGAATCTTGGCTTAAGGAGGGTGATAGTAACACTAAATTCTTTCATAATACAACTAATTTTAAAAGGAGCATCAATAGAATAACCAAAATTAAGTCAGCTAAGGGACTTATTACTGAGGATCCTATACAAATCTCAAATGTACTAACGAATTTTTACAACTCCCTACTCAACACTACGGAAGCTTCTGACCTTCATGCCCAAAATGAAATGCTTAAAGCTATTCCTAAGCTAATTACGGATTCTGACAAAAAAATGATGAATAATAAGCTCTCAATAGAAGAGGTCAAAGCAACAGTGTTTCAACTACATCCAGATAAAGCACTAGGCCCAGATGGTTTCCAAGCCGGCTTCTTCCAAAAATGTTGGCATTTCATTGGAGAAGAAGTATGGCAAGTTGTGGAAGCTACTAGAAATTTAGGATCTTTATTAAGTGAAATTAATAATACCTTCTTTACTCTTATTCCAAAGAAAGATGAGTGTTTAGAACCAGGGGATTTCAAACCTATCTCCCTTTGTAATACCATATACAAGATCCTATCAAAATGCTTAGCTAATAGAATCAAATCCATCCTTCCAATGATTATCTCAGAAGAGCAGATGGGCTTTGTAGAAAATAAATCGATTCTGGATGGTCTTATTATAGCACAAGAAATAGTCCATAGCGCTCAGATAACAAAGGAACCTAGTATGTTAATGAAAATTGACATTCAAAAAGCATACAATAAAGTAGATTGGAGATTCCTGTGCAAATGTATGGAAGTGTTTGGTTTTTCTAAACAATGGATTAATCTTATCTTTAACTGCATCTCAACTCCCAAGATTTCTATTCTTGTCAATGGTACCCTAGAAGGCTTTTTTAGTATATCCAGGGGCATTCGACAAGGAGATCCATTATCCCCCTTTCTATATGTCATTATGGCAGAAGCGTTGGGGAGATCAATTACTAAGCTTCATTTAGAAGGGAAAATCCTGGGATTGAAAGCCTCAGAAAATGTGCCAAATATAACTCACCAACAGTTTGTGGATGATATGATTTTACCTGGATTAGGTAGTAGATAGGAAGTGAGTGCCTTCAAAAGCATTCTAAGTCTTTATGCGAAAGCCTCAGGTCAACATGTCAACCCTTCTAAGTCAAAAATTTACGTTATTAACACTAGCTCAAAAATTGAAAAAGAAATTTGTGGTATGATGGGATATAAAATTGGCAAATTTCTGTGTAAATACTTAGGTATTGATCTGGATATAGGTCTCTTATCCTCAAAATTATGGCAACAAGTCATATAAAAAGTTTAAAACAAGAAAATTTCATGGGAAGGAAAGTGGTTAACTAAAGCAGGTAGAATAACTATGATTAAATCTATCCTTTGAGCCATTCCCACGTATCATTTATCGGTCCTACCCCTCCCAATTTGTGTTAAAAAGGAATTAGACAAAATTCTTCAAGAATTCTATTGGCAAGGTCCTTCCGAGAAAAAAAAAATTTCCCTTATCAAATGGGATACTCTATGTAAACTGATTTCTAAAGGGGGCCTAGGCATTAAAAATCTATTATGGCAAAACCAAGCCCTCGGGGCTAAACTTATATGGAGAATGTTCAAAGAATCAAGCAGTAAGTGGGCATCAATTTTATTACATAAGTACATCCTTGATGTGGATCCCATCAACATTTTCAGGTCTCAATCACATGTTAAGGGCTCACGGATATGGAATTTTATTAAGGACTACAAAGGGATTATCAACAAATTCCTTTCTTGGGATGTAGGAGTAGGAGATCAAGCTTTATTTTGGGAGGATTCATGGGTAGGTCTTCCCTCCCTTAACAAACTAGGTTTCTCCAAGGATTTTATGGAAGAATGCAAAAGAGTCATTGGCCCTTACCTTAAGGACTACCTAGGCAAGATGGAAGACAATAAATGAAATGTTACAAATATAATTGAGGATGTTTGGCCAGAGAAGAACAACCTCCTAACAATATTAAATGATAGAGAAGTAATTCTTAAAGATAGACCAGATACTTTAATATGGACAGGATCTAACAATGGAAAATACTCTGTTAAGGAGGGTTACAATACAATTATTAAGAACCAAAATATGGATAACATCGATATACCTTTGAACCTTTGCTAGAACAAATCCTGCCTCCCTAAAGCTGGATTGTTCTTATGGGCAGCATTACAAAATAGAATTCTTACTGCAAACAAGCTTAATAAATTAGGTTTCAAAGGACCATCTAGATGCCCACTATGCAAAAACCATTCTAGGGATGCCAATCACATTCTCCTTAATTGTCCTTTTTCTCAAAATTGTTGGAATTGGCTTCATCAAAGTTCAGGATGGAAATCTGCTTCTCATTGTGATTTAATCAGCAACCTTAAAGCATGACCATCTCTATATAAAGACAATCTCTTCAAGGACATATGGACAATAGCACCTTCTATATTAGTATGGGAATTATGGAAAGAAAGAAATAGAAGGATTTTTATGGACCAAAAATTAACTTGGAACTCAATAGCTAACAAGATAGAAGCATCCATAGTAGAAATTATTAACAATAAAATCAAGGACAAATAGAGCTATGAAGATTCCTTTAAGAGTTGGGATAACAGAATCAGGTGCAAATGGCCAAAACTAGCTATCCCTCCCCTCTATGGTAAAGGGGGATCCAAAACTAAAATGGACAGAGCATCCTGTAAATGGATACCACCAAAAGCTGGTTGGTATAAACTCAACTTTGATGGAGCATCCCAAGGCAATCCTAGGGTAGCAGGTATAGGAGGGATCATCTGCAATTGGAAATCAGAAGTGGTAGCAAAATTCTCAAGACCCATTAGCCCTACAACCAACAATATGGCCAAATGTGTAGCGACATTAGAAGGGCTTAAATTATGCAAAAATCTTAACATTTCAAAAGTAATTGTTGAAGGAGACTCCCAAATTATTATCAATGCCATCCACACTAAAAAAACTCCTAATTGGGTTTTAAATTCAAAAATAGAAGAGATTAATTTATTAATGGATAATACTCCCAATTATGAAATCAGACATACTTTTAGAGAAGGAAACACATAGGCTGATAAGTTAGCGAATCTAGGTGCTAATGGAGTAGTAACATTGGAACAGCATATATAATAGTTTAAGAGGTATTTTAATGATAAGGTTAAGGTAGAGACCTTACCCTATGTTAACCTCAGTGGGAAGATTGGGAAACTGACTCTCCTATGAGGATATAGGATCCTCATATAGAGACATTCTAACCATAGGAACCCTTCTTACTTATAAGAATATAGGAGCTCTTTGGGGAAGATAGCTTACTAAAGAATCATATGGGACCCTTAACTAATAATAAATTAGATTAATCAGAGATTATGAGTAGGTTCGCAAACTTAGCCTTTTCCTTTTAGACATTGTAGCTCCACATTCCTTTAATCTCTTGTCCTTTTAAAATACAATATTGAGTCTCTTGGCTAGTTCTAGCAAGAGAATGGAGCAAATTTTTTGCTTTGACCTTTGCAGCAATACAATCAAAAGATCTAGCACAGAAGAGGTTTAATAACTATCATAGGTGAACATCAAACCCAGTATACTCTTAGCTAATATACCTTCTTGCTACTAGATTATAAAAAATGAATCTAACTCGTTAATTACTTCCATCCCAGTAATCAAAACATAAAATCAGCTATTCTAATTCTTGTTCCCTCCTACCCCACCAAGTATGTATACTATAATAACCGGAACCATGGTATATTGCCTATTTATTTAATGAAGATACTCACACCCACCTTTCTCCTCCCTGAGTTGAACAATACTCCCCTCTTAGAGTAATACTCAAGCTATGGGCTCATTTAAATAATAAAGCAAGGTGTCCCTTGATATCGATTCAGAGATTATATCATTAACTATAACATATGTATCTCAGGATTTCAATTACGACTCTAGCATATTCACCTAAGGATTGTATCCTTTCCTTCATCTCTACCCATAGTAGATGGGTTAGATATATTTTGATGAACTATCCCTTCTTTTTATTGATTTTTTTATATTTCCTCCACTTAGCACCTTTCAATATCATGATTGCTACAGATTTCCCTCCTGGAAGCAGACTGAGGGATAGCTATCATTATCTAAGTTGGGATGAAGGTGTCTCTACTGGGAATGGTAACTTGGTAGTCTCAATACAACCAGTCAAGCATTTATGTTATTACAGCCACTATAACTTATATATCTTGGTTCCTTCTTGTCATCATGATAATAAAGTTTAGAAGATCCATGGCTTTAGCAAGGCTTCCTCCATTAAAGATGAATTTTATCCCCTCATCATTTTTACCTACCAAGGATTAATATACATCCAGGTTTGCATAATGCACTTTATCAGTCTATCCTTGGAGATATCTAGATCCATATAATATCTAGACATAATTACAAGTCCCCCTTTTTAGAACACGGATATCATCTTTCTCGAAGGTGCTTATCTCTACTCATTATCATCATGACCTACATCAATTACCATCGATATCTCTCTAGATTAGTTGTGTTCTGGTTCTTTCTTTTTATCCATTTCTTCTTTCGATTTGTAGTGGGTCTAGGGTTAGACTACTTTCTCTTTAGCATTACATAGTAAGAACTCTAGCTCTGGTTTGTCTGGCAAGCCTACTCAGCCACTTACTGGTCCAAATATGGATACTAAACTACTTACTTTCTATACTAAAGCAGATAGAGCCATGGCCTTTAGAGGCCCGATTTTCCCTGAGAGATGGAATCAAATGCTGACACCACTCCCAAATTCAACCAAAAGAGCACTGGTGAAGGCTATAGGGGATCAACACTTTGACAACTCCTTTACCTATAGAACAAATGGAGGGGTCATTGGCCAGTTTATAGCCCTTTCTTCCTTTGTAGGTAGGAAGGAAGAGGACATAATATCAGTAGCTAGGGAAGTGTTCTTAGCAGAACATCTGGGTGGTTTGGAGAAGATGGTCCATTGTATTGACCAAAACCTCACAATCCCTTACTCGGATCAGACTATGTGAACCTGCATTAAGGAATTGGATACTATCCCTTAGTCTGACAGGATGGCTCTCATGACTTTTAAGGATGAAGATAGTTTTGATGAACACTGGCTGGAGATGGAGAGAAATATTGACTACCTCTACAAAGAAGTACTAGAGGAAAGTATGGATACGAAGTGGAGGTTGAACTATTGGAGGAACAAAGGTTTTGATCTTCCGACTCTCCTAGATGATAAGCTTCCTGAGCATATCTATATCATAGCCTCGATAATGCCCAAAAGTACCAGGAAAGTGAACAAAGGTAAGGATAAGGAGGAAAACATTATAGTTATGATTAAAGACAATAATGTCTGGAAAGGTACTGCCGTTCAGAAGGCCCGCTTGGAGTAAGTCACTTTGTTCATAATATATACATAGCATGTACATAGTAGCTTGGAAAGATGAGCACTATGTACATAGTATGTGCAAATTCTGTAAAGATCTAGAATATTTTAAAGGGTTATTAGTAACAAAGGCAAGTTGGGATGTATTTCAGTATTATTCACTATAATGACTGAAGATAGACTGTAACTAACAATTTTGGTGTCTTTAGTTACTTTAAAGAATAGCATTATGTTAAGGAACAGTATATGCAAATTTGATGTATATACAATATCTACCTACAATTTTGATGTAAATACTATTTTCATGGTTATGAGTACAATATTTTCATTTGTAAACAGCATATGCACTCTGTATTTAGTCTTAAGGTTAATATTGTCAGGATGCCTGCTCTATTTTTTCTTTTTGGATCAAGCCTCTTAATTTCTATGGCTTATCAAAGTATTTAAAGAAATCTCATTTATTAATCCACAAACAGAGCATAGAAACTAAAGTGGCTCCACTCTACTGGAGTTAATCTCCACATTCAGAATTAGGGTGGGTTTCTTTCATACAATAGACAAATAGCAGAGCGCATTAATAAGCCTAATCGATTTGTAGAAATTCCCTGTGGAGATAGCCAATTCTTTTAGCAGTGGATTCCTTTCATGCCTGGTAAGTCTGTAAAGCAGATATTGGACAACTGTATGCCTTAGAATAGTAATTTAATGTAATTAGTTCAAGAATATATTCCTCAGTCAGTTCTGGAAGCATATGTGTCAAGCAATAAAAGGAATCTTTAATGCAGAATTTATTCATGAAGCCCAATATAGTCTTAGAATACTATAAAATTGAGTTTTATATAAAGGAGCTCATGGTTACTAATGGCATTAAAATTCAAAAAAGTTTTTTGATCAAGTTGATCTGTTAGTCACCAATCTTGAAATCAACATAAATAATATTAACTTCAGATTGGTGATTAACAGGAGAACTCTCAGATCAAGCTAGAAATTGAAAAGAGTATATAGTATGTATATTATTTCATCTGAGTAGTGCAAAGCATTGCAT
Organism: Chamaecyparis obtusa; assembly: GCA_027943335.1. Lineage (NCBI taxonomy): Eukaryota > Viridiplantae > Streptophyta > Pinopsida > Cupressales > Cupressaceae > Chamaecyparis > Chamaecyparis obtusa. Next base: position 185,850 of record BSBK01006588.1, read on the forward strand.
ACACTGTGTGGATTTTGGCATCTTATCTTATTCCGCACTATACATAGTAAATGTATATAGCATAGGCACTATGTTTTCATGTATAGATTAGCTTCTGTCATCAGATTTAGATGTAGCATAGGATTTGTATGGAGACCTATAGCAAGAAATGTACAAATAAGAGTAATTAAATCATATTTTAAGTTAAATCTTCATCCTTTCTGTCTCTCCCTAATATCTCCTTGCTCAATGGTCGCATGATCGCATGCGGTTAGAAAGCCACATGCGATCATGTGACAAGCCTTTACTATTTGTCTTCTTTGCTTGCAAGACACCTCAGGCTAACCAAAAATTCAAACTGCTGGCTAAAAACTCATGCTCGAGATCTGACTGCAATTTTAACCCCAGCTTCACCCTGGGTTTATTTTCCCTCTTAGTCGCCAAGTCGCTTAACTTTTTCTTAACCTTGATTACATCTAGTGACCACATGAAATCTCTTAACCGTGCAACCGCGAATCCGCTTTACCATCCCCGGGCCCACAAATTGAGATTCTAATCTAATGGTGGGTGCGTGATCTCATGGGGTCAGAAGATCCCATGAGATCATGTGACTGTCGTTGATCCTAACCACACGGTCATCGCAAACTAAGACTCCATCAGACCCATGAGCCATTGAGATCCTCATCAGACAGTTGTCGCATGATCTCATGGGCTCGGAAGATCCCATGAGAACATGTGACAACCGTTGGATATTCACTACACTGGCACTTCACTTAAGTAATCCAGACCCGCCTACAAATGTTCGTCACCACTAGTTAGTGAATGAGAAACTAACACATCTCCCTAACCTGGCACTTCGGACCCAACAGCTTGTCACATGATCACATGTGGTTAGAAAGTCGTATGCAATCATGCGACCAACCACATGATGTCACCCTACTAGTCCGCAAACCACCGGTCAGCTTGTTGCATGGTTGCATGCGGTCTTGAGACCGCATGCGATCATGTGACCAACATAAAAATAGCTTTTCTTGACTGTTGATCGGCCCCACTTGGTCGGAGTTGTGCACATAAAAAGAATGTTGTCATTAGGAAGAACTGGTGCGAAGATGTGAAGAGGTCAAAAACACAGAGGATTTTTAGGCTGAAAGTTGAAATCATCTTGAGCTTTCAAGGTGAAGGTTGAAAACATCCTGAGCTTTCGGACCAAAAGGAAGAAAACACAGAGGGTTTTCGACACTGAACCTTTTTTTGAAACCCTGCAACAGTTTTTCCTGCAACCATTCAAACTTGAATATCTTTGAGGGTTTTGCGAATTAGGTCATGCAATCTGAACTAGGGCTTGACAACATATTGAAGAACATGGGGCTTAGATCACAAGCCATGAAACTTTGAGGATCTACTTCACAAAAATGAAAACAAGTTACAGCAGGGTGGGATAAAAATAGAGACCTGGAAACTTGGCCAAATTTGCAGAATATGAAATTTTGGGCAACAATACTATCCTAATTCCTTCTCTATCCTAAAGGCCTAAGCAACCGATCCTCAGAACACACAAATATAAACATATTTTACAAGGATTTCATTAGGTATAATATGTATACATCTGCAGTCCTCTGCACATATACATATATGCTCAAATATGTGTGAATACACTCTTATATTTCGAAGCACCTTATGAACGCATCAACAGATGCCTCTTATCTATCTCACCCTCTCCCTATGTGGTTTAAACAAACATTAACAACCTAATAAGGAAATTAGAATATTAGTGCCGTATGGCAATATTGGCTCTACAAAGAGGAAAACATATATTGATGTAAGGTACATATAAGCCTTTGTATATTATGTTTAATGATATACATATAAGCCTTTGTATATGTTTAGTGATATACATATATAAACATGTATATATATATAAATATGTATATACATATTTATATATAATCATTTATATACATATAAGTAAATATAGATAATCGCTATATTTACATATATGTATATAAAGAAGATCAAGGTATATACATATATGTAGATAAGCATGTATTTATCTCTTTACATAAGCTTGTATATATCTTTTTAGCATAAGTCAATTATTACAATGTTGAATGATAGATGATCTCTTTAGTATTCGACAAGTTGTAACTCTTCTGTAAGATCTCCTTGTTGAGATAGATGGCTGCCTCTCTCAACAAGTAAGAGAAGCTTGGTTGACTTAGAAAATTTCTATCCAGGATTTTAACCAGTTTGGCTATCAGAATTAGTAGAAGCACCTTAAATGAGCACAGATAAGGGCATATCCTCATAATAGCAGCAACACTTCTATATGTAGATAATAATAAAGAAATAAAAATGGATATGATGATGCTTCTATTCACTTTAGATAGCATCATTATCTAAAACTTTTGCCCATGTCAGCATCATATATATATATATATATATATATATATATATATATATATATATATATATATATATATATATATATATATATATATATATATATATATATATATATATATATATATATATATATATATATATCTGTGTGTGTGTGTGTGTGTGTGTGTGTGTGTAGAATGCGTAAAAGATATGCTCAAATAGTATACAGCACAGGCCTTACTTGAATTGCTAAATAACATTTGAGCATATATCCTGAGATGGGAGAATCAAATTATATTAGTTCAAGAAGCTGATGTTAATCCAACTAAAAGTAGATTCATAATCTTTAAATACTAAGTGAACTTCATAGGATATGTTAAATATAATTGGAGGTTCTCCTTTTTACTTATATGATACATTGGAATGTCAGGTTTAAGTTATGAAAAGTCTAGCTTATTTATGCATTAATTCTTACAGTACATCAGATATCTCAGAGACAAAATAAAAGAAGGTTATAGTATTTTTGCTATCTTTACATAGTCTCTTTTTTAATATTAACCCTTGATTAGTTGGAGTGGTAGAGTTTTGCTACATATTTCAAACATATTAGGGATGATTTTAGTTGGATTCTTTCAAACATTTATGCTCATAACAATAAATTTGCTAGAAGAATATTTTGGTGTAATATGGTAGTCTTTAAGAAGAGTTGCCGAAATGATCATTAGATTATTATGGGTGATTTTAATACCCTCTTCCAAGAGAAGTTAAGGTTTTGTGGCTTTCAAATTCAGTTGGATAGTAAGTTGGATCTAATAGCTTTCACCAATGATAAGTATTTTCATGATATTATTTTGAAGGGTGCCTTGTTCACTTGGACCAACAGAAGAAATGGTGATGAGTTAATTAAGTTAGGTGGGACCGTGCTCTTGTTTCTTTTGTTGGCTTCTTCACTATTTCTTCTCTCTGAATGTCTTATCTAGAATAGGATATGATCATTATCCCATTATCTTTGTTTTTTAATCTATTAAGGGTATCTAATGAATTTTCCTTTTAGATTTGAAAAGATGTGATTGTTTCACCCTAGCCTTTATGATTGCATAAATAAGTGGTGGAATACCAAATATGATGGTACTACTATGTTTAGAGTGGCCAAAAAGTTAAGAGAAGACAAAGTTAATGTCAAAAAATAGAATAGAGAGATCTTTGGGGAAATTTTTTCTATTAAGTCTATTGTTCAAATAGATTTAAAAGAGAACCAGGATAAAATCCAGCAGGAGGAATATGTTGAAGATTACTTGGCTAAGGAAAATGAAATCCTCTCAAAATATCACAATATCATATCCAAAGAGGAAGCATTTTTGGAATAAAAGATCGAGGTGTTTATTGTTGTCCTTAGGGGATAAGAATACTAGATTTTTTCATATAACTACCTTAAAGCATAAGGAAGATAACTAAATAGCTCACATTATGAAATATGGAAAGAAAATTGATAAAGATGATGAGTTCAAAAAGGAGGTGGTCTTCTTTTTTGCAGACCTTTTAAAGGATGACAACAAGCTAGATGTGGAGGCTCATAATATCCTTGCTAATTTCCTTTCTAATTTCATCCCGAATATTATGAATAAAGATCACAATAAAATGTTGGTGGCCATTCCCTCCATTGAAGAGATTGGAAAGGAATTTCTCTCCTTGGACATGAACAAAGCTCCAAGTTGTGATGATTTCCCCTTGTTCTTCTTTCAGTCATTTTGGATGTGTCTAATGTTGTCAAGGAGTTTTTTAGTGCTAGATCTATGCCAAAAGAGATAAACTCTACTTTTATAGTATTTGTCCCTAAACATTATGGGAATGAGTTTTTTGAAGCTTTCATACCTATAAGTCTTTTTAATTATTTTTATAAAATCATTTCCAAGGTTCTTACTTCTAGAATGCTACAAATTCTTCCCTTGCTTATCTCCCCACAACAAAATGGTTTTGTTCCTAGGAGGCAAATTCATGATTTTATTATTATGGTTCACAAGAATATCCACTTGTTAGAGGTTTTCAAAAGCCAAGGATCCCTTCTTAAGATTGACATTTCCAAAGCCTATGATAGAGTCGACTGAGATTTCTTGTTGAAGGTTCTGAGAGTGTTTGGTTTTTTAGAGAGAGTTCTCCAACTCATTTCTACCTCTTTGATGGTTATGATTGTTAATGGATCTCCATTCTACTTCTTCGAGGTGTATCGGGGTCTAAGGCACTAGGATACCATATCCCCTATCCTCTTCAATATTTTGGCTAAGAGTTTGGGAAGATATATGCTTAAATAGATTAGGATTGGCTCCTTGAGAGGACTCAAACCTTCTTGGCTGACCTGACTTGCTCACATCAATAGTTAGTTGATAATATTATTATGATGGGGAGCTCTATGATTGGAGAAGAAAAAGCTATCAATAATGTGTTGAATCTCTATGAGAGTGCTTTTAGACAAATGATGAATAGATAAAAAAAAAAGTTCTCCATTTTTATTAGCATGCTTGAGATTAGACATAAAAGAATTGTTGTGATTCTGGACTTCTCTATTAGGACTCTCCCTTCTATCTATCTTGGTCATCCCCTTGGTAGAAAGCCTCCAAACCAAATTTGGATATCGCTAATTGACAAGTTTAATAGAAATTTAGCCAGCTGGAAAGGTTCTTTACTCAATCAAGTTGGTAAGATTCAACTTCTCAAGTATTCTCTTTAAGAATTGTTTGTCTATGCCGTGAGATTGTTTAAAATTCCTTCAAATTATGTTGATATTATTGAGAAAATTCAAAAGTGTTTTATATGGGCTGGTGTAGAGGAAAGAAAAAGGATTCCCCATGTGGCCTAGGAGGTTGTTTGTAGACCAAAAAGGGATGGTAGACTTGGTTTGAGAAACATCAATATATTTGACAAAGCTCTTTTGGTGAAGCGAGTTTGGAGAACCTCCAACAAAAGGGGTGAATGGAATATTATTTGGCATAACAAATACCTTCGTAGTATTAATAATTTAAAGGATTCCTTTCATTCTCTTAATCTTCCAAGTGGCTCTACCCTTTGGAATAATATCATCGAAGCTAGGGAGATTGCCTGCCTGGGGGCTTCTTAGAAAATTGGTAATGGCAGGAATACCCTCTTTTGGGATGATTGTTGGATTGGTAGGGAGCCTTTAGTTAATGATTCTAATTGTGGCCCTTTCAAAGATGAATGTATATCTAAATTTGGGCAGTTTGTTTCTCACTATTAGGTGAATAGTCATTCCGTTGACTTGAACCCGATTAATCGTTTACCCCTACCTTTGCAGATGTCCTTAAATTCTTTCTCCTTAGAGAAAAATAGAGATGATGATATGATGGATTAGAGAGGTTCTTCTTTTGGCTAGTACCATGTGGCTTCTATTGTAGCGTTGTTGTCTCATTCCTCTTTCCCCTCCCCTTGTTGGTCTAAGGCATGGATTAAAAACTTGATACCAAAAGTCAGCATCTTTCTGTGGCTTGTGCTACAAAACATAATCCTCACTATTGAAAATTTATGTAAGAGAGGAGTTTTCATTCCTAGCAGGTGTTATATCTATATTGCTAGTGGAAAAATAGGTTAATCATATCTTTCCTTATTTCCCATTTGCTTCAAATATTTGGAGTCATGTATTCCAGTTTTGGAACCTCTCTTGGGTGATCTCTGATTTAGATAAGGACTTCTTCTTATAGTGGAAAGTGCCCTCTAAAAATAATGTCTTGAAATTGCTTTGTGTGTATACTTTCCCTCATGTGGCCTAGGGGATATAGAAAGAATGCAACCATATCTCCAAAGAAAACTATCTTCCTCCTGAGATTGTCTTCAAGAAATTTTTTAGAGCTATCAAGGAAGATATTAACATTTTGAATGTTTCTTTGGGGTCTAAGGGAAAGGTGAGTTGTAAGGATTATGGCTACAGGGTTGTGAAGGGCTGGCAAGTCCAATTGGACATCACTACAACTTTGAATAAGATGAAGAGTAGGGAGAATTGTGTTTAGATGCATCCTCCTACAGGCTGGGTTAAAATTAACTTTCATGGGGCAGACAAGGGTAACCCTAGGCCTACTAGGTGTTGGGGACTGATTGGCGATGAGAATGAAAATTTAATTTTGGTAGTGGTACTCCCCTTGAGTAGCTAGACCAACCACTTAGCCAAAGCCACTAGTGCATTTTAGGGTCTTAATTTAGGTCGATAATATAATTTCAAAAATATTTGGCTTGAGGGGGATTCAAAGGATAGAATGTAATGTCTTAAGGGTACTCATATACCCTCATGGACCATATAAATTTGGATTAATAAGTCCAAGGAGATAATTGCTTCATTTGAAAAAATGCTTCATATCCCATGCTTATAGGGAGATGAACATGGTTTTTGACTACTACGCGAACAAAGGGGTTGTTAGCAAGGAGAGTCTTATGTAGAAGGTAGGGGGAAAGCTAGAGGCTAACATCACCATCCTCCTTCATTACCACATAACCCGTGGGGGAGGTTTAAGAAAGTTTATCATACAATTATTAATTTTTCTATTATAAGGTAGCGTGGGAGATTTTCCCTTTGGAAGTACATACCCCTCATTATTTTTTTGTATGTTGGAGATTTGAAGGGAGCACAATGTCATTATAACTCACATGCTTTGTGGGCATTTGGGTCCCTTCATGGTATCTTATCCCTATTTCTTTCTCAATTCTCTCTACTTTTTGTAAGCTCTACAAGGTATTTGATTGAAAAATGCGTGATGATAGATGTAGAATGGAGACTTTAGATTGTAAAAAAATAGAGAAGGAAACCCACTATTTGGTGCATTGTGAAGAGGGGAAGGCTTGACTTGTACCTTGAGAGTTTGCATGGGTGGAATAAGAAAGTGATGGAGGCATTTTGTCAAGCATTGGAAGGATGGTTGCATCACCTTGCATGGAAGGAAGGTTATTATTGATTAGAAGTTGATTGCAAAGGTGACAAGGTTATCTTTGGAGGGTATGATGCTTTATTGAGAGTGGAAGTACTCTGAGCTTGCAGGGCAAAAATTTCCCAAATCTGAGGAAGAATGAGAAAAGTTTGAGCAGTGACACAAAGATCATCAAGATCATTTGGAGACAAGTTTTGAAGGTAATTATAGGATATGTAATCCTTAATGGTCACTTTACTAGGCCTTCAGCCACCATTGGTTTTGATAAATCATTTTAGGTATCATTCAAGGGTTTCTTTGCCTTACTATTTGTTGTCTTCTCTTATTGCAAGTATCAATGACCATAGGGAGAATCTGGGAAAGTACCATGTGTTACATGAGGGTTTTATTATTTTAATTGATGACTATTTCAAGGCCCTCCCTACCCCTTCTAATTTTATTTCTATCTTGGAGGGGGAGGATACTAGTGTGGGAAAATCAAGTGATAAGTCATAGTGGGAAGAGTACTTAGATACTAAGGAGGAAGAGTTATCCCCCTCCAAAAAACTAAGAGGGAGGTCAAACCTAATAAATTTGTCAAAGAACCCATTACTAAAGGGAAGGGTAAGAGGAGAAAAGTTGTTTCCTCTAGTTCTACTTCGACTGCTAATACTAACAATATGGGTAAGTCTGACCCCCCCCCCCCCCCCTTCTGGAGTCTCCAAAAAATGATAAGAAGAAAGGAAAATGTGTGGTAAAGAGCCTTGAAATTATTGTTCAAACCCCTCCTATCCCTAGTCATTATATTCCTACCCCTTCCCTCACTTCTAGCAAGGATCTCTCAAGCAATGTGGGTACGGCTGGTGCTAATTCCTTGGAAACCTTAATGTTGAACTTCTTGGTATAAAACATGAGTAGTTGTCTAATGTCCTTCTAATGGAAAAAGTCAATGCTTTAGACTCCTTTAGTATATTCAAGTGGGTTTTTCATGAGTATAAGGGAGTGCAAGTGAAAGAAAGAGCTATGAGTAGCAAGATAGAGGTGATGGAGTCCTCTATTCTATGTAAGAACAGTGGGGAGGATACTATAGCTACTAGCTAGTGGGATGGCTTTTTTTTAGTGGACAGAGGCTGAAAAGAAATTGGTTTCTAACTACCTCTCCAAATCCTTCAAGGCTATTGAGAAGCTTAAGGATACCTATGGGAAAGGATTTCTAGGGTTGAAGAGGATATCGAGAAAATTTAGGTTTCCCTCTGGACAATCATGCTCACAACCATAAGATCATTAAGAATACAACTCAAACAATGAAGCTAATGGTGGGCAACCTGGACAAAATGCAGCAAGAGAAGGAGGTTGTGGACCTGGAAGCTAACAATGAGAAAGGCTAGGGGGAATCTAGGCCTAGAAAAATAACTAGAGGGAACCTTGAGAAGAAAGCCCCATACCCTCTTGATCTGCAGGATTTGAAGTAAGAAGCTCTAAACATGATCCAATTGGAAGTTTGGGTCTCTGAGACTCTCAAAAACCTAGCTTAGCTAGTGCTGCTCTTGGGTTTTTGGTTCTTTCTGTTGGTCTCTATGTTTTTTGTTGGTCTTTGACTGCTTCTTCTTCTGTGTTATCTATTGCTTCTTCTTCTGTGTTATCTATTGCAGACTTTTTTGTCTTAGTTTTCTTTGGAGATTATAATGTCTTATCTAATTATGTGTGAGAATATTTTGTAAAAAGGGTTTCACATCCCTTCAAAACCTATTTTTTTCCATAGTAAAAAATGTAAAAGACAAAATATTACAATATTGTATGTTTTTTATTTTCTTTTCCTCTTGTCCTAATGTTAGTGATAGTATACTTGGTGTTGGTGTGGGAGAAGTTGTCAATGACTCAATGGATAATAAATTCATTGCAGAGGATCTTTTTGTATTTTCCATTGTAGAGCCAGGGAAGAAACTTTTGGAGTTTTCCTTGTTTTCTTATGGTGGCATTGGCACTAGTGTTTTCAATATTTCACCTAACATTAGTGTTAGTTAGAATTAGGAACATGCTCTAGCAATAGAGTGGATGTCGATTTGCTATTTTGGCTTCTATTATCAACCTTTTGTGTGATATTCATGATAATTTTTTTCACATTCATCCTTTTAGTGATGGGGCTTCCATTTCTCTTATATTGCTAGGGTTTTCTTGTCTTCCCCCTTCATGATTCTCTTTGTTATTACCATGGTGATTTTTTCCTTGGTGGAGGGTTTCCCTCTATGCCTTTTCTGCAAGATTTTGCAGTGTAGTGGAGATTGGTAAGTTGTGGACTTTTTTTATTTGATTCTCCTTCACCTTTCTACTGATTTTTAGGGATTTTTTTTGCATTTATCCTTTGAGTGAGCGGGCTTTTGTGGCGCTAATATTGTTGGTTATTTCTTCTCTTTTCCCCTTTCTGCTTGCCTTTGTTTACACCATGGTGAATATATTCATGGTGGAGGTTTTCTTCTCCAATGCCTTTTCCTCTTGCACTGTTGTCACTTTTTTGTGTTGGCTCCTTCCATTTTCTCCCATTTTTCTTGATGTTTTCCTTGCATGTTTAATTTGATTGTTAATGGCCTTTAAGAGAAAATTTGTTTATGTACTATCTATTGGTGTCATCTAGATAAAACGTCTCTTTCTACCTAGGATAATATGTCTGAGGCCCTCTTTATTGATTTTTTTATGAGTTTCTGGTGCTATTATGAGGGGGATTTCACTATCCCAATACTAGTTACTACTCGTACTAGTCCTATTGAGGTAGATTCTTCTTTTATGGATTTTTCTTTGGTTTTGTCTTTGTATTGGATAGAAGTGGTTGGTAGGCCTTTCTTTTCCATTGGCCTTTATATAAGATCTATTTTGGCTCAAAATTTTGGTTATGTGGATGTTGATTCATTTGTCTCTTGACAAGATGTCTTGTTTCTATTCACAACCAACTTCTTTTTATTTTTTGTTTTCTTTCTTGTCTTTGTCTCCCTCCCTATGAGATTGGACCTAATTGCCTATTGGTTTATCTTGGTTACAATCCAAGGTGTTTCTTATAATAAAGGTTTTGGAGGTCTTTAAAAACCTATCCTAGTGCCAATTTGTGTTGTAATACGAATAATTAAGTTTAGGTTCAGACCTTTGTTACTTGCCAGTACTTTTCTTTGGGAAAAGCTTTTCTTTCTCTTTGTAGTTCTTTTAATTTCACTGTTGTTGAGACTCTATCTATTTGCCTTGGTCCATAAGGTATATGCCAACCCATAGTTCACATGGTATAGTGATTGTACCCCTCTCAGGATGATTTTCTTAGCAATCTCTCTTAATGACAACTTGAATGCATATAATCACGGTGAAGGAAGGAACTATATCAGCCTAGGAAATAAAACAATATGTTTTTTTGCCAATATGAGAAAGTATTAAAATTAAACTATCTCATCATACTAATTAAAAGAAAATTGTTAATGTTAAACACCAAGTATAGGTATGTGTATCAAAATATAGAAAGACAATCTAGGTGAAAATATTGGGATAGAAAACAAAATTTACAGCTATGAAAATTTGTTTTCCACAATGTATACTAGCTAATGTTGTTTCTGGTTTAGATTGCGTATATTTTTTTGCATCAATGTTTTAGATCACACTTTATGTTCTATCATCTTTCTACTCCATAAATTTTCTATCTTCCTGATGCTGGATCACAATATGATAAAAAATGTTGGTACAAAATAACATGCACAATCTAAAATAGAAACAAGAACAATAAAATATACTACTTCCAAATTGATTATGGAGGGGAATTTTCCTATTGAACTATGGAAAGGGAAGGGTAGAAATTTTTGCTCATTATTCCAATAGATGACATATGAAAACTATGTAGCGCACAACTATATGTTGAATCCACCTTAGACTATGGTAGATCACATGGTTTTATCAACTCCAACAATTGTCGTATCAATAGATACAGGGAACTTTTCTTTGGCTCATTTTGATTTGTAAGTAGGAAAACAAGATTAAGGAGGAGAATGCAAGACTTCCCCTGTAGATAGATATGTTTTCTCTAATTGACATTTCTATTTCTTTGCACTGCATTTCTTCTGGTTGATTGAAACAAAGGTTTCTACATGTTGAGCAGCTGAAACAACGCTTTAATTTGGAGAATAATATTGCAGTGGAATCCTTTTTGATTGAGCCTTTGGAAACTCGTTATCATTCTCAGTCATTGGAAAGTATACATTACTTTGACACTCCCATGAGCCAACACAAAACAATCATTATTCAACACAATGAAGCTTCAGACACTTCCTTGCAGTTGGGGTAGGCTACTTAGACTTTTTATATTTTGCTTGATTGGAATTACTAGGCTTTATTGACTGTTGATAAGATAACTAGACAAAAGCTGTTTGCTATTTTAGGTTCTCCATCTGAAACCCAGTTTGGTATTCACTCATGAAACCAAGCATGCATTCGTCATCAACACTTCTGATTCAATCATATCCCCTATTGATTGATAATTGATCAAGGAGATTATGACCTTAGTTATGATGAGAATCATTTCATATACTTGTTTTCGACGATGAATGGTACCATAAAATCTTGTCAGCTCCATGTGTCCATTTGAATTATCTTTTGTCTCCTCTCATAGTCTCAGTCATAGCATTACAAATTGAACTGAAATTCCTTATGAACTTTTGGTAAAAACTTTCCAAACTATGAAATGATCTTACCTCACTAGAATTCAGAGGTGTAGGCCAATTCAAAATAGCTTCAACCTTTTCAGGATCCATCTTCAAACCATCAACTGAAATAACAAATCCCAAATACACAATTTCTTCTTTCATGAATGAACACTTTTTCAAATTTATCAAAAAATTTTCCTATTTTAGCCTCTGCAAAACTTGTCTAACATGCAACAAATGTTCTTCTCTGGTCTTACTGAATATCAGAATATCATCAAGATATACAATCACAAACTTTCCCAAGAATTTCTTCAAAATCTCATTCATTAACCTCATAAAAGTACTCGGTGCATTAGTTAAACCAAAAGGCATAACCAACCACTCTTACAAACCTTCTTTTTTCTTGAAAGTAGTCTTCCATTCATTACCTTCTCTGATTCTAATTTGATGATACCCACTTTTCAAATCAATCTTTTTGAAATACTTTTCTCTAGTCAAACTATCCATTATGTCATCCATTCTCGGTATAGGAAACCTATACTTCACTATTATCTTGTTGATTGCTCTAGAATCAGTACACATTCTCCATTATCCATTCTTCTTTGGTGCTAATATAGTAGGTACTACACAAGGACTCAAACTTTCTCTGATCAAAACTTTCTCCAGCAACTCTTGAATCTGTCAGTTCAATTCCTGATTCTCGGTAGGTGTCAACCGATGAGGTGCCTTATTCATTAAACTAGCTCCAGGCATTAGATCCATACAATGGTCAATGCTTCTTTTCGGTGGCAAACTATTAGGTACATTATCATAAATGATATCACTGTACTCGGTGAGTAACTTATCAATCTCCTTAGGGACATTATCCTCTATTTTCTTACTTGGCTTATTAGGAATCACAACAAAAGATACATCATTCCTCTTCAATGAGTTAAAAAACTTCCTTCCTTCCATCAAACAAACCTTCACAGATGTACAAACATTACTAACAGGTTCTTCCATCAATGGTAACAAGATTTGTTTCTTTCCATCAGCCACAATGGTATACTTATGCAATCTCCCATCATATATAGCATGTCTATCATATTGCCAAGGTCTACCCAACAAAATATGACAACAATCCATAGGCATGATATCACATCACACCTTATCATAGTACTTTCCAATCTTCAAATTCACATAACATTGTTCACTTACCAGGAGTGTATGCTCATATTTGATCCATGAAATTTGATAGGGCTTCAGATCTACCAACCTTTCCAACTGTAGTTCCGTGACCATCTCTTTAGATGCCAGGTTCTCTGAGCTACCACTATCAATGATTACCTTCCAAACTTTGTCAAAAAATCTACATTTGGTCTTAAACAAACTTTTCCTTACCGGATCTTCTTTCTTTCTTTCATTCCACAGTGCTCTCCTTACCATCAAGTTATTTTCTTTCTCAGGTTCATTCGGTGACTCTTCTTGCACTAAAGCATTTCTACTGCTACCAACCTTCTTACTAGCTTGTGTACATTCAAAAGATCTATGTCCTCCATAATTATAACAAGTTCCTCAAAAACTTCCTCTGCCATAACCACCTTGGTAGTTACTGCCTTTGCCTCTAGAACTTTCACCTTTCCACTCGGTCTTTCCTTTGTCTAGATTTGTCTTTTCTAGTTCAGATCTACCAATTTCACCATTAGATCTACCTCTTCTCCTAGCGAATCTACCACCTCAACTTCTCTATCTTTTCTCATGTCTTTTGTTCAATTTATCCTCGGCCTTCAAAGCAAATTGATAAGCCTCTTCAATGTTCTCGAACTTGACCATACTAATTTCATCTTGGATGGAAACCCTCAAACCATTTAGGTATCTGTCGATTCTTTCCACATCATCTTCATCATGTCCAGATCTGATATCTAATCTATAGAAATCCTCAGTATACTCTTTTACCCAGCTATCTTTCTATCTCAAACTTTGCATTCATCGAACTAGGTTAATCTGGTAATCATAGGTTAAGAATTTTCCTTTCAATTTATTGACCATTTTACACCATACCTTGATTTTGTCCTTGCCTTGAATCTTCCAATCTAATTAGAGATGTTCCCACCATAAGGATGCATGAATTTTCAACTTTGTGCTTGCAATCTTCACCTTCTTATCCTTGAGGATATTTTCATATTCAAAATATTTTTCCATCTCAGTGATCCAGTCCACCAATTCATCAGAATCCAACTTTCCACTATACTCAGGGGGATTGAAATGTGGTGTTGACTTCAGACTTGTCAAAGCCTTCAAAAATCTTTCTTCTCCTTGATCCATAAGAGGAGCAGGTTCTGCATTAGCATGTTCTTCTTCAACTTCATCATCACTAACATCTTCAAGATGTCTGCCTCTTCTTTGGGTTGCTTCCACTGCTTCTAACCTAGCAGCAATCTGTCTTAGCATATTTTCCAATCCTGGATCTGCATCTTACCTCCCATGAACCATCTTGATAACCCTCTACAATTGCAAGTCAAATCATAATCTGGTACCCCACAACAATTCAATTAGGGCTTCAAGAGGAACTTGTAAACCTAGATCCGCAGAACTAGATCAAGATATCACCTCGCTCTGATACCACTTGACGTAAGGCATGGAGCAAGAGGGGCCAAAGGATGACGCACCCTAATGATCCAAGCCTACAACACACATGCAAAAGAAAAAAACACAAGAGTGAGAGGGAGAATGCCAGATCCTTTCATATATTATCATCAATTTGCACCATACATGTCGGGTTGTAAGGCCTTCCCAGTTAGGGCCTGATATTACAATGAATTGTAGAAGTCCTCAAACATGTGAGGATTTGTAAGAAATCTCTAATCTAATGCCTTCTATCTTCTACCAAAAATTGACTCCCTAAACTATGACCAAACATCTACATTTATACAAGAAGCTACCAAACTGATTCGACCTTCAGATCCACAATTAATAGAAGTAATGGTCAAATCTAGGACCACACACTTCCCAATGATGGATGCAATCATTAATTCTGCAATCCAATATAAATGCACAAGTCGGCTACAACAGGAAACAAAATTGAACCCATCGGTAAGCAAGATAATTGACCAATAGACAGACAACACCGAGTGCCAGAGAAATAACCGACCGCCCAAGAGAGAACCGACCACACTTAGTAACCAAAGGAAACCAACCAACTACCGACCAACTCGGTCAAAGAAAAAATTGAGCAACAAAGACAAAACTCCAAATTCTTTTTGGTGACATAGGATTGCCAAGGACCTGAGATGCTCCTACAACAGTCTTTTAGAAAATAATGTTTCAAATTCTTCATGTTCTCTTTCTTCAGACATGAAAAATTCATAATCGTTAGAGTAAAATGTTGAAGAACTGTTAGATGATTCCTTTCCTTTCCTAGATGGTGCAATAGTCAATGATGACTTGGAGGAAACTTCAACTTTAGGCATACTATTGTCATAATTTCTTAATTCAAATGTTGTCAACTTTCCTATTAATGCATCAAGAGTAACAATAATAGTTCCTAGAGATTTGAGGTCTTGAATATCTAAAACTCTAATAGAATATTGAGGTAAAATATTTCTCAATAATTTTCTTACCAAATCCTCCTCAGGAAGATTACCTCCAACACCGTCGATAGAAACAACAACCTCTTCAATTCTTTGACTATATTTCTCAATGTTCTTATTATCTTGCATTCTCATTTCATCATATTTACCTCTCAAGCTATCAAGATTTTCCTTCTGCACATGTGGATCTCCACCATAGAGAGTTCTCAACTTCTCCCACATCTCATGTGCAGTGTCCAAGTCTTTGACATATATAAATCTTGCATCTGAAAGAGTACTTGCAATGGCTTCAATAGTAGCACTATGTTCTTGTCTTATCTTCAATTAATTTGTAGTTAGGACTTCTGAAGGGATAGTATATTTAGTAACTACATGATCTCAATAATGATCACCCATACCTTTAAGATATAGCTTCATCTGGCCACATCATACTGAATAGTTCTATCTTGTGAACTTGGGACATTCCTTTCTCATCATCTTTGGATCTTTACCTCAACATGTTAAGCTTCACCATAA
Organism: Chamaecyparis obtusa; assembly: GCA_027943335.1. Classification (NCBI taxonomy): domain Eukaryota; kingdom Viridiplantae; phylum Streptophyta; class Pinopsida; order Cupressales; family Cupressaceae; genus Chamaecyparis; species Chamaecyparis obtusa. The sequence continues at coordinate 201,870 of BSBK01006588.1, forward strand.
TAGAGGAACTCATCTCTGATACCAATTATTAGTCCTAAGATTAGATTGAGAGGGGAGGGGTGAATCAATAATCTACCAATTTTCCAACTTTATCAACCACTTAAACTTTATAACAACATTCACAAGATTCACTTTAATAGTAGCAAATAAAAATCATAACCATAAGAAAATATACAAAATAATGAAACACATGACATAGATTTTTATTTCGTGGAAACCCAAATCAAGAAAAGAAAACCATGGTGGGGATTAGTACCCACTATATGATGTACTTTTCTAAAGTACACCCTATGAGGAGCTTAACCTTGTTAGAATCTTACAAAAGCACTATTAGGTGCTACCTGGTTAATGGATTTAGCTCTAGGCCTATTAGGACCTTTATCCTATTAAGAGTATCCTTGTTAGAGGACTTCAAACACAAGTTTATGTGCCACCATATTAGAGGATTTATAATACAGACCTGCTATGACCCACCCGCATTACAGGAAACACCAAAGATATGACAACCCGATCAAATCACCTATCTTTTGTCACTTACTATTTTAGCAGTTGCACTATTATGCTTCATTTGATCATAACTTTCTTGCTAGTCAATATCGATTGTAGTAGTCATGCATTTAACATTCTAAGACATCCCTAAGCCTCCCATAAGAATCACTACAATTGAAACTTATTCTAACACCTTGATCATCATCCTTATACTTAGCAACATACTAGCAACACTAGGTCAATACTTGACATCAATGACAACTCAATAAATCACTTACCATCACAACATCAGTCAGCATCAATTATGCCAATATATATATATATATATATATATATATATATATATATATATATATATATATATATATATATCTATATATATATATATATATATATATATATATATATATATATATATATATATATATATATATATATATATATATATATATTTATTTATTTATTATGTATGTATGTATGTATGTATGTATGTATGTATGTATGTATGTATGTATGTATGTGCATACCTCTCACCCTGTCCTACTTCCTCTTTGTTTCTCATCATCCTTCCCCATTACCATCTCTGTCTATTCTGATCTCTCTCTCTCTCTCTCTCATCTGTTAATGTTATACCTTGCACTGAGAAGAGGGATTAAATCAGTGCTACCACATATCTATATAAACTTTTACTTAACTTGCGGATTATTTCTCTAGTTTCTCTTGTGTGTCCTTTGGAGCTTCTACCAGTTCCTCTATTGTGTACTTTTGTTCGTCATGAGCCTCCATGACTGAAACATCACTTGTAGTATTCATTGCATCCTTCGGCTCATCTAGGAGAGCATTATCAAGTGTGACATTGACACCATTAATTGTCTATCCATCATTAGTGAGAGAAATCACATCTTATTCCTCACTCTCTTCTCCTTTTTCCACTTCATCCTTCTTGTCCTCTATAATGCCAAAATATTTCTTCAAAAGAATTTCCATTTCATCCTATACTAATTGAGAGTCACCAATCAATAGTATTTTAACTCTTATTTTTGTCTTAAAATCTGGTCTAACTTTATCTAAAATTTATTTGATCTCTTATGCATTTAACTCGGTATTTAAATGCATCAAGACATAATCAATCAATTCTTTGTCTTTATTCAAAGCTCCCTTCCATCTAGCTTCAATTTTTCTATATAGGGAAATAGGAATTTTTCCTTGCAATTGCATAAGGGGTAAAAGTACAAACCTATGTCATACTTTTATAAAGGAAAAGGATGACAACATGAAAATTTTTCAACTTTAACGACATAAAAGTGGCATTTGTGTTTAGAATTTGAAGATAATGTAAACTAATGAAATGTGTAAAATTTGATGAAGTTTATGCTTATAATTTTTTTTTAAAAATTGAACAAAAATTGACATAGTTTTTTAATTTTTGAAGTCCATTTTTTTTATTGTTGAAATATGCTGAAAATCTAGGGTCTAGTTCCCACCAAAAAACTATATGCATTTGACATTTTTTTCCTCTGATTTTAGAATATGTTTTAGATGACATGTATAGCTAGTGCATAAAAGAAAAACATTGTATTTCGGTATCTATTTTGTCTGTTATAACTATCCAAAGTCAGTGTTACTTGAAATCAATAGTTTTTTATTTCCATCAAATTTTTCCCTATCAAATCTACACCATTAAAAAAAAATTATATATTCTTGAAGAGGACTCTTTCCTCTAGTGTTAAACATAAGTTTTAAATTTTTTTGACATGATTTGTTATTTTTATATTTTTTCAAACAAACGTGTTCTTAAATGTTAAAATACCTACTTGAATTATTTTCAACTTATAATATATTATATGAAATCAAAACATAATAAAAATTACATGACCATAATCTTGACTCCGAGCTCTACAAAAGGGTATTTTTAGATTTTACAGAAAGTTAAATTTTGATAGAATTTAGATACAGAAGTGAGAACTTTTGAGACTCATATTTTTTTTCTTATTTGGCTGCCACATGGGATGCCACTTAGATAGGTTCGGCTAGAACTTGTTCAGCCAGAACAAGTTCGGCCAAAACTATGGGTGACCAAACATAGTCCCGTGAATGAGCCACCCAACCTATTTTTTGGGTTTATATAGTTTTTCATGGAATGGTTTCGGCCGGAACTCCCCCCCACATCGAGGCCATATGGCACCTCATGTGCGCCATGTATATCCAGCCGAAACCAGTCTGACCAGACCCATTACGGCCAAAACCATTACAAATGTCCTCTAGTGCAACATAGCTTTGTACTTTTACTCTAAGAACCTGACTAAACTTATCCATACCTCCTATAACATCTTTAAGTTTTCTTTGATCTTCTTCATTAAACTTATCATAATTCTTATTCACACCAGCAAGTATACCCCAATCCATGACTTCATTAACTATTTTACAAATAGGGATAAACTTGCAAAGATCAGGCTTAACAGTTTTAGTGGTAGGAGCACTAACCACTTTGGACTTCTTACCTTGTGCATTAAGCTCTCCCCATTCTTGTTCAGACTTTGTTCCTTTTTCTTCCTCTTGTGCTTCCTTATACCCTTTTTCTTTTTCCTTCTTCCTTTTACTACCAACAATTGCAACAGTAGCTTCTTTTCCCTTAGTTCGCTTAGGCTATGTCTTCTTTATAGTTTTCCTTATTGGAGTCTTGGCAGGAGAGGATTTTTCCTTCTTGATTGTTGTGCTTCTTGTTTGTCTACCGATTAAGATTGTATTCATTGTAGAAGAAACTACTTCTACATCTTCTTTTGTAGTAGCAGTAACTAAGGATCCATCTTTCTCAGCTTCATGTTTTTCTCTTTCTTTATCAATAGCTTCCTTAGTGAAGCTATTTTTTCAAAAATAATTTCTCTACCTCTTTTATTACTTTCTTTTCAATGTCAGTGCATTCAAAGTATCTTTAACTTCAAGATACTTTTCCCTGTAAGTTCTAAATCTCTTAACATTAGGATCAATGGGGCTCTTTAGTAGCTCATATGCATAAGTAATAGCTAAATCATCTTCTATCTCATAACCCATAGGTAAGGCCCATGAAGTGCTAGGGACTACTACCTCCAGTTGACATGTATCGGTATCAGCCATAAAAGATATATCATCCTTATACTTCTCAACAAGATGTGATGAAATCCTTTCTCTCTCACGCATTCTCTTCTGAAAATATTTAAAGTATCCTCATACTTTCTCTAAAAATTAATTCCCAAGCATCCTAGCACCCCATTTGAACTATCATCGATGTATCTTCTACCCAATTAATCGGTCTAACACTAGGAAATGAATTTTGAAAATATAAGAAAAAACCTACAAGAAATTGGCTATGATTAAACACTTTCCTTTTGTCTTTCTTTATCTTTTCCATGTTAAGAAAGAATTGATCTCTCATCATGCCACAAAAAACATACTCTTCATTCTCTTTTACCATCTTGTATGCACTATGAATTCCTATAGTAGGCACACTATTTATTCTACTTGAATAGAATACTTTATATCCAACCACCATGGATGCAAACCTCACCACTTCATCTGTGATATCAATAATGGTCATCGCTCACTTTTCCCATTTAGATTTTGTCAGATATTCGACTACATCTTATAAAATGGATCTAAGTTGCAGTATCTCTTCAGTAGCACAGAATCATGTCACCTTAAATGGATTCTTTTGTAATCTTGTATGGTTGATCCAACCACATAAACTTATCATGCACCCTTCTCAGCACATATCTAATATGATGTTCAAATTTCAAAGGAAATTAAATTGCATTCTCAAAACCCTTATCTATAATCACTTTGTGCTCATTCTTCAGTACTGAATCCTTGAATAAATCTATGTAAAGTGATTGGATGTGGGTTTCTCCTAGGTCTTTGATCTTATAATGAATATAAGATATAATTGTATCATCTAAAAATGGAAGCACTTCCATGTTAAGAGTGTTTAGCCCTCCGAGTAAGTGGTTTAGGGTCATGATTGGCATCTTTGCATTCTCCCTTGTCTTCCACTTCTTCTCTACACTCAATTTCTACATTCTAGGTGAAATTAGGGTTAAGGTCTTAAGGACTTTCCTAATTTTCCTCATTCCATAACTCCATTTTCTAGGTAGGATTCAGAAATGGGACTTCCTATTCCTTTATCACATCATTCCAAGGATTTTCTATTTGTTCTTGACACTGGGTCCTATTTAGACATCAATTTCTAAGTTCTTGGCACCCCTGGAACTCCTATTGCAAAATCTAGCAAAGTTAGGGTTTGAGGTCAAAGTCGACCTCAACCCTGACTAGGTCGAGGTTGACCTTGACCTTGACCATGTCAAGGTCAACCTTGACCTTGACCTCTTCCTACCAGTATTTCATAGTTTCATTTGCCAATAATTTATCTTTCCGGATAATTATTTCCCGCTTTCGGGTCAGTTGTTTCAAGCTCCGAAACAGTAGATCCTTTAATGGTATTTAATCAAGGTATATTTTCTAAAGGTGAGGACCTAATTTGGATTTAATTCTCCAAGGTGGCCCATCTCGAGGAGTGTGCCCTAGATCACTATAAAAGGAGGCCTTCCTCTCTCATTTTCATATCAAGTTTTCATGCTCAAGCTCTCAAGCTCTCAAGGTGATCAAGCAAGCATTCATTCAAGCATTCAAGTCTTCTTCTTCATCCAAGTTCTCCATTGAAGATCAAGGATTTAAATAATTCAAGCTATTGAAGGGATTTGGCTCAAGCATTCAAGATCTATCATTCAAACCCTAGATCTAGCCACCATGGTGGTGTGATCTTCCTTCAAGATCCTTTATTCATCTTCAAGATCCATATCATTGATTCCTCAAGGTGGATTTCAAGCATACAATCATGGAGGTTTGATAATGTTATGTTCAAGATTTCATATCAATATATTTGATTACATTCCAAATACATTAGCATATCTATTGAATTGCATAGCTTCATTGTTAGATTCATTTCTACTACTTGCTAGCATTCTCCTATTTCAATTTCATTATTAAGGTTGATTCCGAATTGAGGTTTGACCAAGGCAAACCCCCCAAACAAAAAATAAAACCATTTTTCTTGCAGGTACAGGTGTGGAATCTTGGATCTTAGAGAAAAATTGGATACCCTTTTTGGCAATCTTTCAGGATCTGTGAATAGAATCAGAATTAGACTTCAAATAAATAATGTGGTCTTTGACCTTTTAAATGGTCAAAGTTGACCTGTGTTAATTTGGAGAAAAGATTTCTAGGTTTTGTCCGCCTCGACATTTCCAGTCTAGAATAGGTGACAAAATCTTCAGAAAGTTCATACAAAAGCCAGAATTCAACATTTTCCAAATCTACCCTAATTCAAGGTTAGTATTTGCACTTCAATTATTTTAGATTTTAAGCTTAATCCAACTATAGGGAAGTATAAGATTTATTCTTTCTTTCATATTCTTCATAGATTGATTCGATTGTGTATTAACCACTTGGTTGATCAAATTGGATTTAGGAGTGAATCTTACATTTTCCTCACACACATACACAAATAGTGGTGATTCCAAATTACCACTATTCATTTTGGTGAACCCCACTAGCTTACTCTCTTTCTTTTTGGTGTTAGATTTCCCTTTGTCTTATTGTGTGTGTGTTCACCTTCACTATTCATTTTGGTGAACCCAACTAGCTTACTCTCTTTCTTTTTGGTGTTAGATTTCCCTTTGTCTTATTGTGTGTGTGTTCACCTTCACTATTCATTTTGGTGAACCTGACTAGCTTACTCTCTTTCTTTTTGGTGTTAGATTTCCCTTTGTCTTATTGTGTGTGTGTTCACCTTCACTATTCATTTTGGTGAACCCGACTAGCTTACTCTCTTTCTTTTTGGTTTTAGATTTACATTTTGCTCTTGCATCTATACTTCAAAAATTCAAAAAAATCTATATATTAAATACAAAAACATATTTCTTGCATTTTTATCATGAAGATTGTTAAGATGTTTTGGTGCATAATCATGTTTGTTATTACTCTTCTTCTAGCATCTATTTATAATGCATATGATGTTTATGAGGGTATTATTCATTTCATAACATTGATGACCCTTCACTTTACTCTTGCTTATGCTTTTGTGAAGTTGACTGATACTAGTCTACCTACATTTAAAAGTTTTCTTAGGAATTTATGTGGTAGCCTTATTCATCTTTTGGATTATGTGAAAAATTTGGTAGATGATACACCATCTCCTAATCTTCCTAATCTTCATCCTAATCTTCCTATTCCGATACCTGATTCTCCATCTATTAATCCTCGCTCTTCCCGTACTTACGATGGGATTCAAGCTATAGTGTAGGATGCGGATGTGCAAGATTTCTTTGATTTACCTTCTCCTCCTAATCATGATGATCTTAAAGGAAAGGATAAGGAAACTTCTTCCAAACTTATTATCCCCCCTTATACAACCTTTACTTATGAACATGATAAACAATCAGCTCCTTTACAAGCTTTGCATGATATGTACACTACTGGATATAATATGGTGAATAAACAAGGCTATAAAGGTTTAGGGTTAGGGGTTAATGAACATGGTATTAAATTTCCCATTAATATACCTCCTAAACTGGATATGAGTGGTGTCAGAACTTCTAAATCTCAAGTCAAGTTAAGTGGTGTGGATCTTCATCCTCCCCTTAACGTTCATCTCTCTACACCTCTAATGGATAATCCTAACACTCGTCAAAAATTGCTAAGATAGTATATGTAGAGCTAATGAATTCTAAGAAGGAAAGATTTAGACCTATGCCTATTGATGCTTTGTACAAATTTAAATGTCCTTTCCACTATCGTAATACTCATTTTCTTGTCGATTGTAAACACTTCAAATTATATGTTAGGAATAGGGCTGCACGTGGTATTATACCTTTGTCTCATGCCATCTTACAACTTCTTCATAATTTTGATATAGTGGATTCCCCTCCATTAGAGCTGGAGTAAATGTTCCTATCCTCTTGTCTCATGACTGGGGGGCAAGAGGCATCATTTTATCCAGTCTCTTAGGATCCATTAGGTCTTTTTATTAAGATTTAATTGGTATTCTTTATGTTTCCTTCTTCCATAGTCTTGCATGATGTTTTTATCCATTCCTAGGAATTATATTTTCTTCTTAGGAAATCTTTTCTAGGACATCTGTTTTGTAAAAATATCCCTTGTCTTTCATCCCTCGGGGGGCAAGGTTCTTCTTTCTCTTTTTCTAGGGGAACTTCTTTCCTTAGCTTAGTGGTATTTGTTTATATTGCAATATTATTTCATCATATTGATAGATATCTTGACTATGGATAACCTTCTTACATGAGAAGTTGTTGTCCTAGGTCGTCACTTCTTCTCTATGTTGCAAATTATGTTCTTTATAAACTCTCACCCTTGCTTTAGTGTTAGAGTTGTTTCCTTCATTCCTAAGATTCCTCTTGCTCTTCTTCACAGGGGGCTTGATTATTTAGGGTCCTTTTCCATAAGTGACATATCCTTTTCATGATTATTTATACTCTTGGATGTAGGGGTCAATATCTCTCGCTAAGGATATATTAGAAATTGTTGTAAACAGGATATCTCCTTGCTTTGTGAAGTAGGTATCCTCTTCCATCTTTGTTCCTACACTTGGGGGGAAAGGATGCCTTACCCTTCTTTTCTATCTTCAAACATTCAAACATGGAGTCACAAATATGGGTTGTGATTTTGGTAGAAGTACTTTAGCCTTGGAGGCTTGGTATGATTTTCTATCTTATTCAAATCTATGCATTGTTATTTCATCCGGTATTCTCTTCTTTTCTAGGGATTCACCTCTTTCCTTGGTTGAGTAGTATCTATCTATTATGTGATATCCAATCATACATGAAAATTATGGTGTGCATTTTCAGACCTATCTTTTATACAAAACCTTATTTTTTGTTTGACATTGGGTTTCCATGGTTGATACATCTCTCACCTTGGAAATTGAATAGTGTGCTATCCCTCATTAAGGGTTACTTTCTTTTCACTTCTTGCATGATATCTTTTACATTCGTCTATTCCATGGCCTCATAGGAGCTATGACCTTCTTGGCTTGGACTGGGTGTTGTCTATGGATATTGCCTTGATGCTGAGGAAGGCTTTATCCTTATTCTTTCTTTCCTTAACATGACAAAATAAGTATGTTTTTTTCCATATTAAGGAGGGGGGCATACGCAGGGTCTCCCTTGTACTATAGTTTTTATTTTTATATGCTAAATCTTGGAAAGTAATGCACATAAGTTGCTAAATCCCAAAAAGACATGCATCCATATGCTAAATCTTCTGAAGGTAATGCACATAAGTTGCTAAATCCTAAGGAGACATGCATTTTTCAAAATTTTCAATATGATAAATCCTCTGAAGGTAACACACATAAGTTGCTAAATCCTGAAAGGACACGCATTTCCAAATTTAAATATGCTAAATCTTGGAAGGTAATGCACATAAGTTGCTAAATCCTGAAAAGACATGCACCTATATGCTAAATCTTTCAAAGGTAATGCACATAAGTTGCTAAATCCTGAGGAGACACACATTTCATATTCATAGTGATACAAGAAGGTGGATCTATGGGTATTCCAGAAGCTGTCAGAAGATGCATTACAATTGCAAGGATAGTTTATGGGTGAACCTGTTGGGCTCTCCCTCCAGGTTGATTCACGGTAAGGTGGGCATCTTACCGGGCGAGGTAATCACTTTCTCTTTTCTCTCTTTTCACTTTCATGCTAGCAAGACTGGATCCTGAAGCTATGTTGTCTATAGTGTTGCTCTTGTCTTTCTTATGTAATCATTTATGCTTTTATGATAGCTTTCAAAATATGATATTGGTATGAGAAATATTTCTTAGCAAGGTTTCTTATGCTAATTGATTTGGGTTGTTTAGTACTAACCCTTTTTCTTTTGTTTACTCTCATGTATGTATGTTGAGTTAGAATCCTTGGTCTGGGGGCTTGTGTCTTCAGCTAAGTGTTATTTTATCTCATTTTGAATCCACTGGGATCTCTTCTCTCTTCTCCTTTACCAAGAGTTTCCATTGAATCCATACTCTTGCTAAAGTGCGGGCTTAATGTATCATCTTAAAATGGAAGCACATACATGTTAAGAGCATTTATCCCTCCAAGTAAGTGGTTTAGGGTCATGATTGGCATCTTTGCATTCTCCCTTGTCTTCCACTTCTCTGCACTCGATTTCTACATTCTAGGTGAAATTAGGGTTAAGGTCTTAAGGACTTTCCTAATTTTCCTCATTCCATGACTCCATTTTCTAGGTAGGATTTAGAAATGTGACTTCCTAGTCCTTTTATCACATCATTCCAAGGATTTTATGTCTGTTCCTGACACTGGGTCCTGTTCAAACATCAATTTCTAAGTTCCTAGCACCCCTGGAACTCCTATTGCAGAATTTAGCAAAGTTAGGGTTTGAGGTCAAAGCTAACCTCAACCCTGACTAGGTTAGGGTTGACCTTGACCCTCACTAGGTCAGTGTCAACCTTGACCTTGATCTCTTCCTCCCAGGATTTCATAGTTTCATTTGCCGGTAATTTATCTTTCAAGATAATTATTTCCCGCTTCTGGGTTGGCTGTTTCAGGCTCTGAAATGGTAAATCCTTTAATGTTATTTAATCAAGGTATATTTTCTAAAGGTGAGGACCTAATTGGGATTTAATTCTCCAATGTGGCCCATCTAGAGGACTGTGCCCTAGATCACTATAACAGGAGGCCTTCCTCTCTCATTTTCATATCAAGTTTTCATGCTCAAGCTCTCAAGCTCTCAAGGTGATCAAGCAAGCATTCATTCAAGCATTCAATTATTCTTCTTCATCCAAGTTCACCATTGAAGATAAAGGATTTAAAGAATTCAACCTATTGAAGGGATTTGGCTCAAGCATTCAAGATCTATCATTCAAACCCTAGATCTAGCCACCATGGTGGTGTGATCTTCCTTCAAGATCCACATCATTGTTTCCTCAAGGTGGATTTAAAGCATAAAATCATGGAGGTTTGATAATGTTATGTTCAAGCTTTCATATCAATATATTTGATTACATTCCAAATACATTAGCATATCTATTGAATTGCACAGCTTCATCGTTAGATTCATTTCTACTACTTGCTAGCATTCTCCTATTTCAATTTCAATATTAAGGTTGATTCCAAACTGGGGTTTGACTAAGGAAAACCCTCCAAACAAACAACAAAACCATTTTTCTTGCAAGTACAGGTGTGGAATCTTAGATCTGAGAGCGAAATCGCATACCCTTTTCGGCAATCTTTCAGGATCTGCGAACAGAATCAGAATCAGAATTCAAATAAATAATGTGGTCTTTGACCTTTTAAAAGGTCAAAGTTGACCTGTGTGAATTTGCAGAAAAGATTTCTAGGTTTTGTCCACCTCGACATTTCCAGTCCAGAACAAGTGACAAAATCTTCAGAAAGTTCATACAGAAGCCAGAATTCAGCATTTTCCAGATCTACCCTAATTCAAAGTTAGTATTTGCACTTCAATTATTTTAGATTTCAAGCTTAATCCAACTATAGGGAAGTATAGGATTTATTCTTTCTTTCATATTCTTCATAGATTGATTCGATTGTGTATTAACCACTTGGTTGATCAAATTGGATCTCTCTTTTGGGAAATTGGATTTAGGAGTGAATCTTACATTTTCCCCACACACATACACAAATAGTGGTGATTCCAAATTACCACTATTCAATAACATCCTTCATATGCATTACATCGTAGAGCATGTTGGATAGGGTACCCTTTGGATGATTTTCCATTGATTTATCAAGATGTCTCTTGAATGCTGGCCTATATTTCTCTATGATCTCGATAATAATGGGAGTATCCATTATGAAAATAATTAATTATAAGTTTGGAGAACTAATAAATACCTTTTAAGTTACTGCACAATGAGTTATGAAAATCCTCACAATTTTCTTGACCTAAATCACTTCAACACCTTTTGCAATCACTTCAATCACTGACAATCTGGTCTTACTTTGATTCTTTTACTCCTAGCTTAAGATCTTGAATGTGTGAGTGAAAAATAAAACTTAAAATAACCTTTTATCTTCTATCACACTCAAGCATTAAATGCATCACTAGTTGACAAAAAAATAACACACGTCTCTACAAATCATGTTAGCGGTCAACCAAAACTTCATGAGTTTCACCAAAAATTTATACAACACTTCAAGACAACCAAATGCATCTAAATATGAAAATATAACTTACCACACATGCACCTAGGGGTCTCTAATGGATTAAACAATGTTTTCTCCCCCTAAGTTAAAGATGACTTAGTTTGATGATGAATTCTCCACATAGGATGGAGATGCAGATCATTCATATGATTTCTCATCCCTCTTTTTGATCTAGACTTGATTCATCTTCTTTCTTGTCTCTTCAACATTCACATTTTTCTTGTTAGACTAATTAACTGGTTGGTTCACCTTATTGCTCTTTTCTCTATAAAACCTTGCAATGTTTCATATCTTGTGACAATGATAACATGCTATACCGATTGATTTCAAAGGTCGTTCATTACCTCTATTGGTCCTCAATCTACAATTGATCACCATGAGACCATAGTTATGACAAATTGAGCATAAAACATCCCACTAATTCTTATTTTGATAGGGACTTTGTTGGTTCACATATGACCTCTAATTTTTCACTTGTTTCTTGCACTCATTAGCTCTATGACCATATTTGTTGTAATTGTAATAATAACCATGAAAATTTCTTGGTCTTTCATTTGGACTAATACTTGGAACACTAGATATGATATTATTTCATACACTAGCAGTATGTCCAACTTTATGACAATTGAAACAAACTAGTTTATAGGGTTTCTTAATAGATTTCCTTTGATTCACTTTAGGTGCATATTTTTCATCTTGTATGGCCTTCTTGGTACCTAAAGATTCATCAACCTCATAACTTGTGTATCATAATCCATATATCTCTCCCTATATCCTCTGATTCTTCAATTATTCATCAAGTATCACAACACTCTTGTTGAATTTCTTGAGAAAATCACTTGAAGCATTCAGTTCTCCTTTCAGTTGCTCTTTTTTTCCCCATATTTTTAGTCTCTATTAGGGCTTCTTGATTATCTTCATTTGTATCATGTAGTTGTGCATGAAATGCACCAAATTCTTGTTTAGATTTGAAAAGATCATCCTCCTTGGCTTTAAGGGCTTCATCTTTTTATTATAGGGCTTCCTCTGCCATTTTCTTTGCAACTTCTACTATCTCACTCACTTCCATTTCTTCACTCATTTTGATTGACAAAACTTCTAACTCTCTTTTGATGTTCTTCTTGTCTTGATGTAGTTACTCATTCTCCTTAGACAAGTCTTCCAAGAGTTCCTCAGATTCCTCAGATCCACTTTGTTCAGATAGTTGTTCAATGAGGTTGTCTTTCATTCAATTGTTAAACAAGTTCTTATCTTTTTCCTTTTGACTGCTCGAGAGGATCCTTCAATTTTTCAATGAAATCTTTTGCATCTTCAAGTCTCCTTTTAAGATTCCTTTGATATCTCAAACTCTCCATATCTATCTCAAGGATCTTCCCCAAGCTATTAGACTTCTTCAAGGGAACACATCTCTGATACCAATTGTTAATTCTATATGGCACTAAGAGGGGGGAATGAATCCACACAACTACACATCTGTATAAACTTTTACTTTACTTGCAGATTATCCAACATACAAGAGTAAATATCACATACAAACATAACACAAAAAATCCACACAATCACAAACATAATGACACCAATATTTTACATGGAAACCCTTGTTTGAGGGGAAAAACAAGGTGGAAATCATCACCCCCTGATGCAAGAGGGGATAGGAGGGGCCAGAAATGACACACCCTAACCAGATCCACCTTGCTCAACAACACGTGAAAGAAACAACACATAACAGTGAGAGAGAGAATGCAAAAACTTTCATATATTACCTTCAAATTAATTCATACATGTCAGGCTATAAGGCCTTCCCAGTTTTAGCCAGATATTACAATCAAGTATAGAAGTCCTCTAATATGCGAGGATTTGCCAACAATCTCTACTTTCTATCTTTTATCTTCTATCCAAAAAAAAACTTACATCTAAAGTCTAACCAAACAACTACATTTATACAAGATGCTACTAAACCAAGTCAGCCTTAGATCCATAATCAATAGAAGGAACAACCAGATGTAGGTCCACATGCTTCCCAATGATGGATACTAACATTAAATCCATGACCCAAATTAACTGCACGAGTCGGCCTCAAAAGAAATCTAAAACAAACAACTTGGTAAGCAAGGAAACTGAGTGCCAAACAAGCATCACCAAGCACTAGGGAAATTCATCGAGTGCCAAAGAGATAACCGACCAACACCGGTGAACAAAGGAAATTGAGAAACACCGAACCAACTCGGTCAAAGTAGGAACCAAGCAACACAAACAAACTCAAATATGTTTTTGGTGACATGAAATTACCAAGGACCTGAGATGCTCCTGCATCAAACACCTGGGGTTATTTGAAATGATTCTTCAAATCATGAAATAGGTATGATCTGAGCTGCATCCAACTCAGACTGTGAAATCCAAGAATTGTTTGCAATCGGTCTATTCTTCCACTTTACCAAATATTCCATATACTATTTTCCTCTTGTACTTCTACCAATTCTTTGCTCCAAAATCTGTTCAACTTCTTCATTTTGTTTCTTAGGATAATCCATCGATACTGCCATGTCTTCTTCAAGTTCATGAAACTCATACAAATCAATAATTTTGAATATAGGTGATATATTCATGTCATCAGGTAACTCAACCTCATATGCATTTCAACTATCAAATTTTCTCAAACTCTTGCAAGGTCCAAACTTGTTCATCTTCAGCTTCCCATATGTTCCAACAAGAAATTTGTCTCTCCTCAAATGATCCATTACTTCATCACCAACATCAAAAGTCTTATGTCTTCTTGATTTATCAACTCTGTCTTTGTATTTCTAATTACTCTTTTCTAGTTTAAGCTTCACATCTTCATGCAATGTCTTCATGTACTCATCAAATTTTACTCCTTCAACACTTCTCTTTCTTTCATCAGCAATGTCTCTTAAATCTGATATACCTCTCAATTGTATGCCATTTACAATCTCAAAAGGCATTTTTCCAGTACTCCTATTCACTAAATTATTGTATGCAAACTCTACTTGTGCCAACATAGAATCCCAATTACTAGGTGTGTCTCCAGCTCAACATCTCAAAAGATTACCCAAGCTTCTATTCACAACTTATGTTTGTCCATTGGTTTGTGGGTGAAATGTAGAACTATATTTCAACTCAGTACCCAACTTTCTCCAAAGAGTCTTCCAAAATTATCCAACAAATTTACTATCTCAGTCAGAGATAATACTCCTCGGTAATCCATGCAATCTAACAATTTCCTTAAAGAAAATATCTGCTACATGTACTACATCTGATGTCTTTCTACAAGGTATAAAATGTGCCATTTTAGAAAATCTATCCACAACAACAAATATATAATCATTACCTCTTACTGTCTTCGGTAAGCCAAGAAAAGAATCCATACTAATGTCAATTTGTGGTTTCTTAGGTACAACAATTGGTGTATACAATCTAGTATTCTGACTAACTCTTTTTGCAACTTGATAAAATCCACAACTTTTCACAAATTTCTGAACATCTTTACACAACTGCAGTCAAAAGTATTTCTCCTTAAGCAAATTCAATGTCTTGTCAACACCAAAATACCTAGCCAAACCACTACTATGTTTCTCTTTTATCAAATTAGTTCTCATTGCTCCTCTCTGTATATGTAACTGAATACCTTTAAAGAACATACCTCCTTGCATAAAATATTCATCCCATTTAGTACTCTGTTGATCTTGAATAGGTGCTCTGCACTTTCTCCACGACACAAAAAAATTAGGATCAAATTCATAAGAATCTCTCAATATGTCATCAAAGCCTAAAATTCCAATTTTCATCTTGGTCATCAAAGATATTCTTCTACTCAATGCATCAGCAACTCGGTTAGTGACTCCACTCTTATGCTTTATCACAAATTTATAACTCTACAAATACTCAACCCATTTCATATGTCTTTGATTCAACTTATTCTGACTACCCAAATACTGTAAAGCTTTATGATTGGTATACAACACAAATTCATTCGGCATCAAATAATGTCTCGATTTCTTCAGTGCTTGAACAATAACATAGAATTCTTGATCATACATAAAATATTTCCTTTTTGCATCATTCAACTTTTCACTAAAGAAAGAAACAAGTTTACCTTCTTGACTCAACATAGCTCCAATTACACTTCCACTTGCATCACATTCTACTTGAAATACCTTACTGAAATCAGGCAATGCCAAAATAGGCAATTCAGGAACCTTCTACTTTAGAGTCTCAAAACTTTTATCAACTCCATGTGTCCACTTGAATTCTCTTTTGTCTCATCTCATAGTCTCAGTCATAGCATTACAAATTAGACTAAAATTCCTAAAGAACTTTCGGTAAAAAATTTCCAAACCATGAAATGATCTTACCTCACTAGCACTCTCAGGTGTAGGCCAATTCAAAATAGCTTTAACCTTTTTCAAGATCTATTTTCAAACCATTGGCTGAAATCACAAATCCCAAATACACAATCTCCTCTTTCATGAATGAACACTTTTTCATATTTATCAGCAACTTTTCTTCTTTCACTCTCTACAAAAATTTTCTAACATGCAACAAATATTCTTCTCTGGTCTTACTGAATATCAAAATATCATCAAGATATACAATCACAAACTTACCCAAGAATTTCTTCAAAACTTCATTCATCAACCTCATAAAATTACTTGGTGCATTAGATAAACCAAAAGGCATAACCAACCACTCATAAAAACCTTCTTTTTCCTTGAAAGCAGTCTTCCATTCATCACTTTCTCTGATTCTGATATGATGATACCCACTTTTCAAATTGATTTTGGTAAAATACTTTTCTGCAGTCAAACTATCCATTATATCATCCATTCTCAGTATAGGAAACCTATACTTCATTGTTATCTTGTTGATTTCTCTGGAATCAGTACATATTCACCATTCTCCATTCTTCTTAGGTTCCAATACCATAGGTACTACACAAGGAATCAAACTTTCTCTGATCAAACCTTTCTGCAACAATTCTTGAATTTGTCAGTTCAATTCTTGATTCTCGATAGGTGTCAACCGATGAGGTGGCTTGTTTTGTAAACTAGCTCTAGGGATGAGATCCATGCAATGATCAATGCTTCTCTTCGGTGGAAAACCATAAGGTACATTATCAAAAATAATTTCACTATACTTGGTGAGTAACTTATCAATCTCCTCAGGGACATTATCCTCTATTTTCTTACTCAGTTTGTTAGGAATCACAACAAAACATACATCATTTCTCTTTAAAATATACAAAATGTGATTACCAGATGAGCCCACTGCCCAAACAAGTAATATACAATATTCACTGATTATAAAAATAGGTCAAGGTACATAACTATACATAACCTTATACTGCTTGCATCAGTATCTCTTCGCTACTCTTTCACTTTCGCTATTACATTCACATATTCATTACTTCTTTTTACAATTACATCTTTACATATCTTTATACAAGTTGTTAAGATTAATAACTTTCCAGTCGACTATCATATTAAAAAAATATTTATCTAAGGGTTAACATCTAGGATGTTGTCCCTTTATATTTTTAATTCATTATTTTGATAAAAAAAAAATAATCCCTTAACTCTTTGTCAATTCTGTCTTCATATTATGTCATATCGGCTTAACATTGTCTTTAGTAAAACTGTCATAACTTCTTCCATACATGTCGTACTAACTTGCGCTCTGAGGTGAGTCTTAAATAGTCACCATAGTGTCTATGTTCAAGTGTGCAAAAACTGAACTTACTCCAATCAACATCGCCAATCAAAATTGTCTTCGAGTTCACTGGCAAAAACACATTGTCTTATACTTAGACAATTTTGCATTGCACTTTGACATACTAGCTCTCTGACCTGTGCAATCTTCATGTGTATCATATGTTGCCATAATGACAACATCTATGTAACCAACTCAGCCAAATTGCCAACAACCTCATCCCCTTTAGAGTCAAATTTTTTGTTCTTATCATCTTTCAGAATAAAAAAATTTCTACCAAAAATTCTGAGGTAACTTACACTTGGTGTGTATCCAAACCATAACTCATAGGGTGTCTTGTTTGTGTCTTTCTTTAATTGAACTCAATTTAGGATATATACAGTTGTGCCAACTACTTCTCTCCAATACATTTGTGCAATATTTTTCTCTATCATTAGTGTTCTTGCACAATCAACAATGGATCTATTTCTCCTTTCAACAATCCCATTTTGTTGCGGTGTTCTAGGTGCATAAACCTATCTTTTGATGCCATGATCATTACAATGGTTAGTGAATTCATCAAAAATAAACTCACCACCTCTATCAAGCCTCAAGAATTTCAATTCTTTTCCAGTTTCTTATTCTACTTTTGCCTTGTACCATTTAAACATTTTAAATGCCTCAGATTTCTCTTTTAAAAACATGATAGTCATCAATCTAGTATAATCATCAACAAATAGAATAAAGTATCTATCTCCATAGTAGCTTTGTGTTCTCATGGGACCACATAGGTTAGTATGAACTAACTCCAAGATTCCTTTTGTTGAATAGTCTTTACTTTTAAAACTAGATTTTGTCATCTTCCCTTTTTGACATTCATGACACATAACATGATCAGGTTTAGTTAGGCTAGGTAGTCCTCTAACTTTTCTTTTTCTACTGATCTTAATCATGTTATCAAAATTTACATGACATAACCTTTTATGCCATAACCATGCATCTTCATTTTTCACCAGTAAACAAGAAGTCTCGGCATTGTCAAGATAAAATAAGTTACCTTTTGATTGTCCTTCTATTCCGACAAGCTTTCCACTTTCATCATAGATTATCACCTTCTTTCTTTCAAATGCCACTCAGTGACCTGAGTTATTAAGTTGTGCTACACTTAGAAAATTGTAATTTAGTCCTTTTACCCAATAAGCATTATCACATCTAATTTTATCATTTATCAATAAAGATCATTTTCCTTTAACCATGCAAGGTGTATCATTACCCATTTTTATTGATCCTCCATTATAATGCTCAAGATGATCAAACTTATCTTCATCACCAGTTATGTGATGTGTACAACCACTATCAATGATCCAAGTATCATTTTTACTAACTTAGAAATGAGTGCTATTTCTACATACCTTTCCTCCTCTTCAGAATCATCCTTCATTGCAACAAACACTACCTCAACATCATCATTAGTGTCAGTGTCGGTGTCCTCTTCTTCAACCAAATAACATGCCTTTTTTCCCTTATCTTTGTGACCTTAGTTATTTCTATTGCAGTGTTAGTAACCTCTATTGTTTCTCCTTCCATAGCTTCCATCACCAGATCGGTCATTGTCTTTATCTTCCTCTTTCCTGTTCGGGCATCTAGCAACAATATGGCCAACTTCTTTACAATTAAAACAAGCTAAGGGTAATTTTACCTTATATCTATCTTTATCTTTAGGCAGTCTCCTGGCCATAAGAGCTTCAAGTTCATCAAGCTCATCATCAATATTACTATCACTATCATTCCTTATAATATGTCTACTGGTAGATTTACTAATCTTCAGAGAAGACATAAAAGAAGACTCAACAGATGGTACAACACTATTATCAAAATTATTCAACTCAAAGGTTGTTAGCTTACCAATCAAACTATCAAGAGTAAGAGTGCTGCTAGGTGCAAACCTCATTTCATGTATAGCACATATTCTGATAGCATATGTAGACAATAAGGTTCTTAGAATCTTACATACCACTATATCTTCATCAATGACACCACCAGCTCCTTAGATAGCATTGACTACCTCTTTGATTATGTTTGAGTACTGTACTATGTTTTCTCCTTCATTTTCATATCCTCAAATCTGCCTCTTAAGCTTTCAACTCTAGCTCTCTTTACATTTACATCACCACCATGGACTAGAACAAGTTTATCCCACATTTGCTTTGCAGTAGTGCAAGTCTTGACATCCTCAAATTCAACATCTGATCGAGTAGTAGAAATCTCTATCATGGTAATGTTGTGTTCATGTCAGTTTCTCAACTGATCAAGAGTTAAAGGTCCAGTTAGTGGTTGCATGTAGCCATTTTCCAGTAAAGTTATAGCAGAATCACCAATTCCAGATATGTCTAGTGTCATGCGGCTTTTCCATTTAGTAAAATTGTCCTTATTAAGCTTTGACACTACCCTCTCATACATCTTATAATATTTCAGTTGAATTCCTTAAAACTTTGTTCCAAGAAACCAATGTGATATGATACCAATTGTTAGAATCACTGAGAGGGGGGGTTAATTAGTTAGATTAGTTATCCTACAGTCCCAAATACAAAGATGTAACACTTAAAACAATTTCAATAAATTCTACAACTCGGTAACATAAACTATTAAACTATCTGTTCCTTTTACCAATTACTAGTTAATTAACTCATTGTGATTACCTACCAAATCAAATATGTAGTATGTAAAGTATGAGAATAAAAAAATCATCATAGAAACACATAACACAATGATTTAATGTGGGAACCCTATTAAGGGAAAAACCACCTGCGGCTGGTAACCCAAAATAATTTTCACTCTTCTGAAGTGAGCTCGGTGAAGAGCCAAACCTATTAAAGGTTACAAACACATTGTTAGGTGTGACCTTGTTAGAGGATTTAAGAATAATAGTTAACTTTGACCAACATTCACTATGGGGTCAATAAGATAACAATTTACATTCCTTGAATGACATAGGGCCATAATATAAGATGGTTAAGTCCACTCGGTTAGGAGATTTTTTGTATCAATGGTTAAACTAAAATAGTAGTTGATCTGATTATAATACAACTCAATTTGCAGATGTTCAAATCTATTCTAAGTCCATAAAAATCCTCCAATCAATATTTCAATTCACTTCCTTAACTTACTTTCACTTGGTAATAGCTCTCTGGTGCTTGGTTATGTTCTGTAGTTTGGTTCTCCTTCAAACTGTCTGATCAAGCATGCATGAAACAATATTCATGCGAAAACTCTATAGTCTTCTTTCTTCCAGAATATTTCAATAAAGAAACTCATATCTCTTAAATAGATAGATAAACTATTTTCATATCAACCATCATATTTTGCCGCTTATCCTTCTTCATTGATTTTGCCTCTTAAACCTTCCTTAACAGTTGTGTCAATAACATGTTTCAATTCCATCCTTTAGATCTTCTTCAAATTTTGTCAATCGTGGATCTTATAACAAACTTTATCCTCAATCTCAAAATCATAGCAATTTCCAACTCATCATTTTTTGTCAGCTAAACTAAGCATTTAAGACTTTCATCCATACTCGATTAACAAAGAAATGCATTGGAAAATACAAGCTCAGTTAATACTGTCACTTGGTATACACAACACTAGCTCAGTGTATACTAAAGTCTTCATTTACCGACCACATTGTCTTGTACAATTTTGCTTCCTTCTTCATAAAATATTAATGCAACATAATCAAGTCAGCAATATGAAATCATAGACTCATCAATAAGTTACCCAAAGTATTCCTTATCCTCATTTGTCATATCCATCTTTCTCCATATAGATATCTCAGTGCTTCATCTTTTCTCTCCTTTTATAGATGTTTAGATGTTTGTAACTTACATGATAAGTACTGTCAAAACTAGTTGACATCAATGACAACACAATGACTAATTTAATTATCTTACATATCATTTCAGTAACTTGGTGATCTCTAATCATTGATCTTCAAGTCATTTAGGTATTCAATCAGTTGTAGTTCATCAGTTCTGTAGCTATCCTTGACCTTCTAACCATTCTGCCCTTCTATTCTGATATCTTCCTTCTTCCCCTTTTTTCCTCCATTGGACAAAGGGTTTAGCTTCACTTTTTTTTTTATATTTGTATCTTTGTGAAGATATCTTTATAAATATTCCTTCCTGAATGAAGAAATTATGCCCATTGACCGGTTACATATTCAAGGTTCTTCTATGTTTCTTTAAGAGAGACAATAATGATCTCCATGTCCTCTACAGTTTTGTAGTCAGGTTCTTTGATAAAAATTTCAGCCAATGATGCAGTTTGTTGCTTTGCATCAAATGTGGGGGCCAAAAACAATTGAAATCCAATGATGTTTTGGATTCTCTTAGTTTTCTCTTTAGAAGCCTTTCTCAGAATAAGAGCAAGACTTGTCATTTCTCTGCTGAAGTTTGTTGCAGACTTATTCTTGATGTCAAATTGAGAAGACAAAGCTCTTATGTCTTCTGAAGTCTTTTCTTACTTCTCTGTTAGATCTAGCAAGAATGTATCAAAATTGGAAGTTTTTATCATCAAACTTCCTACCACTTGAATCTGTTGTTGAAGAATTCTCAAATTTGTTGTCACAGTCACCTTTATTTCTTCAATTTTTTTATGGAGAATCTCTATTCTCTTCTTTTCATAATGATCTATTGCTATAGTCTCTAGATCTTTCAGGTCATCACCAATTTCTTGTGCCAATACTCCCAGCTGATCTATAACTGGTTAATCTTCATTGATGTTAGCATCAGGTACAAAGTTGCACAAAATATTCTTGATAGTGGTCAAGACCATGTCTTGTTTCCTCTTGGTTATCTCCTTTAGCTGTCTTGTTGAGAATCTTGGAAACTCTACACTTGGTATCCAAGTTCATTGATGCTTCTCCTAGAATGTTAGTAAATGAATTTGTCTCTTTATTCAATTTATGTTTCTATACTCTATAACCCACCAAGAAACACTAACTCTTTACTAACAGTTTGATTAAAACATGAAAGATTTAATCCTCTGAATTGTGGTATAGCTCCCAATATGATTTTCAATGAATTTTGAAGGAATAGAGCAACACATTTTTGCAATCATCATACTTTTAACCAGAAAGTTGATAAGGCATATACAAAAATTTCCATCAATATGACTTAATCAATTATAAACAATAGAATTATAAACAATTCAATTATCTGAAGCTCACAGACTTCAATTAAAATGCACTACATAGATTAAAAGGTAGGACTTTAACTAAGATTCAAGAAGAAGAAGAAGAAGACATTTCAATCAAGAAATTTTGTCCAATAGATGATATCCCAATAGAGACCCACTCACAGGCATAAACCAACAGATTTATAATGGTAAGTATTTTAAATTCATTAATTCAAAAATTTAATTCAAAGCATTTACATAAAACATGACGAAAACAACTAGAACTATTCTAATTACTTAGCCAAAATAAAACTATCATCGCCCTCCTAAGATTTTTTCCCTGGCTATATATAGCCATCAGTTACATCATATCAAAAATAATAATGTTTTTGAAATTCCTTGAGTTTCCGTAGAAAATAGTTTAGGACAACATAAAGCATTACAAAAATTAGCATAAACTGAAAAACTAGAAATGACCAAGGATTGGTGGGGAATGACCACTAGATCATGGCTAAGTTGGATGCTATCAGTTAGCCTCAAGAAGAACCAGATGTGCAAGCCTTTTTCCAATCCTCATGGGCAAGTGATGCATTGATTATCATGGCATGGTCTGGTAGGCTCAAGAAGAACTAGATGTGCAAGCCTTTTTCCAATCCTCGTGGGCAAGTGATGCCCAAGAACCTCTTTATCTTTACACACCTGAATCAATCTCAACTTATGGGACTCCAAGTGGTCCATGCACACCACCAACCTAGCCTCAATATTTTCCACAAATGTAAAATCTTTGGTCGTGAGGTCCTTGCTTTCCCTAATTTCTGCTATCCCTTTCTCAAACTCTTGGGTCATATTTTGATCCTTTTTGATGTTCTAGGTCCCTTCATCCATCAGAGTAATATTCAAACACTTGAGATCTTTCTGCATCATGTCTATTAATCCTTTTAACTCATTTAGCAATTGAATTTCTCCTTCACATCCTCCTCTGATTATAGAGTTTTTCCATTCAATGCTCTTAATAGAAACATAGAGAACATCTTCCTCCAAACTATGGACTAGTTTTTCAATGAGAAACTTGGATACTCCATATTATTCTATCTCTACCATCTGATCCATTATATTTTTCCATTTCTTTTTCTCCTTATCCCATTAAGCTAGTTCAACCAGTATTTCTGAAATAGTTTTTGTAACAACCCCATGAGTTTCAATTACTTGGGCAATGTAATCACTAACTTGCTAGATCATCCTTGATATCCATTTTCTAAAAACATCCACAATAAGTTTGTTCCATTGAATTTGATCCAAAGTTTTTTGAACCTTTGGTGAGCGGGGGTCAAATGTCTAGGTGATCTGGGACATAGGGAGTGGACTAGGGTCTCAAAATTCTTGGATGAACTCCACCAAACTTTGGATAGTGGCCTTCATCTCTTTTTTATCTTTTTCATCCTTGAAGGTTCTATGTAGTATCTTTCATGTGGAGGACTCTAGATGTTTATCATCTTCTATTCTAGTCGCAACTCCTAGATCTATTTTCTCAATGGTAAAATCCTCGGTAGAAGCTTCTGAGACATCCTTATCAACCTTTGGAACTGCATGCTCTACCACCCAACATCCAGTTTTCTCATCTATGTCTATCATAGATTCCCTCTAATCTTTTTGGGCCTAATGGTCACTCCCAGGCACTTGCTCACCATATCTTTTACTGGCAGGGTAATGGGTAGCACATTTTGCTTCTTGCTGATACAATTTTCCAACCAGTTGAGAGTAGGCAATGGAGTTTGTAGAGAGGTATTCATCACATTTGTTGAAGGACTCTTGAAATCAGGTTGGCCACTTTTTTGAATTAGTGTATCTTCACCCAATACATCTTGATCACTTTCCTCTAACATAAGGTTATCCATATGATCCAGATCAATTACCTCCTTGTTCTTAAAAATCTTATTAGCTTCATTCCTTGCTCTTCTTCTTGTCACTCTTGTCTATTGGTGTGGAACAAGGTGAGGCCTGCTTTTCTAGATCAGCTTTGGATCTTTTCTTATTTTTAACTTTAGAAGTACCTGCAAGAGAAAAAATTTCATTAGAAGAATCAATAGGCTTTGGAACTAAATCACCAAGTGTCAATCTTCTTGTGTTGTGCCTTCTTAGAGTAGGGGGTTTCTTGCTAGTGACCCATCTCTTAGTTCTTTTTATTACATTGAGAGTTTTCATTATTATATTATCCCTCTCCTCAATACTCCAGTCAATTTTTGGTAAAGGTGAACCTCCAACCTTTGCTTCAAACTAGTCATCAATCACTTCTTCATCATTATCTTCTTCCACCACGGTGATATCAATCCCAATATTCAGGGTAATAACTTGGCCTAGAGTAAATCTTGACCAACTCCTCCTTCTCACTTCAAAGTCATCAGCGCAATTTTCCCAGAAGTCTTCCATTTGAGGAAGATGTTGGAACTCAGCAGGTAGATTGAAATGTTGAGCCACATACCCTTTTCTATCAAAATCTTTCCTAGGTTCAAATGTTTTAAGATTGATTTTCCTCAATTGATGTTCCAGGTTTAGGGCGTCTCTAGATGTCTTACAAGTATAAAATCCCAATTCATTGGGAAAGCTAGATTTATCCCTACCTTTCCTCTCTTTAACTCCTTTGTGTACATAGGCCAATTGACAAGCAACCTCTTCTATAACTAGGCTATCAAAGGCATATCTGGGTAATTTGAAAGACTCTCCTTCAAAACCCCCAACTCTCAAATATGTGTATCTCCTGAACTAGATAAAGAACTCCCATATGTGTTAATAAAAATTTTCACCTCCTCAGACATTCTCTGTTTAGTATTTCCTTGAAGTTCATAAGTTAATCTCTCAAAAAATACTCCATTTAACTTTAGAAAGCTATTTACATGAAACTCCTTCTATAAATGGGGATAATAATCATACACCTTCATGTTCGGGATGACCTATTTATGAAAAAGACCCTTCCATTCTCTAGTGCATGCTAGGATATAAAAAAGATAGGAAGACATATGATATGAAAACTACTACCTCTTGGGAAATTTGCTAACTGGTGATGGAGCTCATTAGCAATAGTATCATCCCAATCAATGTATTTTCCCTCCCAAGAGTAACTTGGATATAAAAATACATCCATTCATGCCAGTAATACACATGTTGATTTCCCTTAATCCTGTTAAGTAATATCACCAACTTGGCTACCTCTAGTTTGAAGTGATCAATAGTAAGGGGTTTAGGGAGTCTAGACCCTCCCTTCTGGGTTTTCAAAAACAAATTTTGGGGTATCTCATTCCTATAAAGTTGTCTTTTAGTGGAAAAAATTGATTGAGAAGAGGGAATGGTCCATCCTTCATACGGATCCTTTTTAGGGATACCCATTTCCTGCAAAATGACATCTCTTCTTATATAGACCAGAGGACTCTCAACTATCTTTTTAATACATTTTTCTTTAAAACTATATCTTTTAGCCCATTCAAACACTAGTTCCCTACATGGAGCTACTATGGTAAAAGTAGTCGCGTCAGTCAATCTGCTTTGGATTGCTTTCTCCAACATGGAACCAAGGATAGGGTTTTTTATTTTACTTATGATTTCTTCCAATGCTCCAGTTTTAATCAAGGTATCC
The DNA here is from genome assembly GCA_027943335.1 of Chamaecyparis obtusa. NCBI lineage: Eukaryota > Viridiplantae > Streptophyta > Pinopsida > Cupressales > Cupressaceae > Chamaecyparis > Chamaecyparis obtusa. The sequence continues at coordinate 228,096 of BSBK01006588.1, forward strand.
TCACAGTCAGGTAAGGAACATATTAAAGGGGAAGTATTTCCAAAGTTTTGGATTGGGTTTTTCATATTGGCTCAAAAACAAGGAGTGAAATAGGGAAAACCAAAAGCTTTAAAGGATTTGAAATTTGATAAAGCAAAGAGTTTTCAACTAGAAACAAGGAGGCCAAACAAAGAAAAACTAACCTATTCTCTTGTGTGGTGCACTAAGCTTTGAAAGGAGGAGAGGTACCTCTTCTGCACTGGTTGCCTAAAATGTCTCCACCACTATGAACAAAAATGACCAAGTTCCTCAATTTATCATGAAGTAGCTCACAAATCACAGGAGGTTCACAATAAATGGCAAAGTAATGGGCCAAGAGGTTTGATTAATGATGATGGGAAATTCTCTCAATTAATAAATTGAATATCTATACTTTCCCATGAGTGAAGCGACATTCAAATGTCATTTTTATTAATTATGATATCCATTCCATGTGCAAATATCATAATCACTTGCCAACTATCCTTTTCATCAAATCACCGCCCTCCACTTTTACATATTATGAACATCTGTTGAACTTTGAACTCTGAACTAAGAGAGTTCATTGTTCAAGTTCAATGAGAAAATGGGAGGACTACCCTTTGGTATGTTTTAAATAAATAAAGCAAAAACAATTAATGACAAGAAAGAATGATAAATTAATAGTAAGACATTTTACAAGCTAACAAAATCCGTTAAACTTTGAACTTTGAACTAAGAGTGTTCACGGTTCATAGTTCAATGGGAGAGTGCACATTGCAAAGAGAACATGCTGCTAAGCTCACAATAAAACAAAGATAGCCAAACATACCAAGGGACGTTATTGAAACTTGAATCTTGTACTAAGGGTAGTTCAAGGTTCAAGTTCAACTGACAAGGTGTACATGTAAAAGGATTGAAAACTTTGAGTAAAACATACCTGAAATATTATGGGGTAATTTTGAGAAAATTAGAGCCTGAGATAATTAAGCAAAAACCAATGGTAACAATGGCTTTGACTAGGGACAAGGACTCTTGAGGATGAAGGATGAACTTATAGCTTTGGCTTCATAGACCAGGGGGGAAGAAAAAAAGAAGGATGACAAACAAAAATGACAAAAACAAAAAATAGCACAAAAAAACAATATGTACAGAAGATGAGACAAACTTCTTAAAGTTTATACAACTTGAGGTCCTGGCCATTAAAGGTCAGGGGCAGAATAGTACCGTCTAAATGCTCTAGCTTGAAAGAATTTCTTCCCAATGCTCTACTGGCGATGAATGGACCCTTCCAAAGTTATTCAAATTTTCCATGGGCACCTTTAGGTTCTCTTCTTTTGTCCCACAACAATACCTAGTCTCCCTCCATAAAATTTCAAGGCATGGCCCTTTGATCAAAAAATTTCTTAACTCAAACTTGGTGCAAGGCTATCTAGCTCACCATTTCTTCTCTCTCTTCCTGTATCTTATTGAGATATAGAACCCATTTCTCCATAGCATCTTGGAAAACTTGATCTTCAATTGTTTTTTGTAGTTTCATAGTGGCTAGTTCCAAGGGAAGTGAAAGATGAGCTTCAACACCATATACTAATTCAAATGGTGACATGCCAATTTCTCTTTTTGGAGAAGTACTGCCCAAAGAGCTTCAAACAGTCTTTTATGTCAATCCTTAGCGTTGTCACATACTAATTTCCTCATTATCCTTATCAAGTTTTTATTACTTGATTCTACTTGTTTGTTTCCTTGGGGGTAATAATCATATGTATGGGATAGGTAGATGCCATGATCATAGAAAAAAAGTTTCAACTCTTGAGAAGATAAATTAGTGGCATTGTTTGTGACCAACTTGGTAGGAACTCCAAACCTGACTAGAATATAATTTTTTAGAATCTCGCATACCACCTCAGATGTAGTCTTCTTGACCAGAACTTCCCCCACCCATTTCACAAAATAGTTCATTGTAGTGAGAATGTGTGTGTGACCAGCACTTGATAGGGGGTTAATTTTTCTAATGAAATCTAATCCCCACTGCTTGAAGGGTTCTTCAATGATCACTGGTCTCGAAGGAAGTGTTGCTAGTTGTGGCTTTCTACCATACAACTTACATTTTTTAGAGATTGCGGCCCACTTGTAAGCATCACAAAACATTCCTGGCCAGTAATAAAAATTTCTAAGAATCTTAAAAGTGGTCACTGTGGAGGAAAAATGACCACCGCAAGCCTCATTATGGAACTTCATGAGTAATTTTTCTTGTTTTTCTTTATCAAAACACCTCAGAAAAGCTCCATCTAAACCCCTTTTGTACAATATGTCATCAACAATAACATACTTTGCAACCTTTAACTTGAGATTTCTTTTTTATTTTGGGTTTAAATGAGGGGGATAGTCTCCATAAGTGACGTAGAAAGCTACATCTAAAAACCATGAATCATGAAGACTGACAAAGAGGACTGAGGGCATACTGCTGTCAGGCACCTGCTCGGACATAAGTTTGCATAAACCTTGACCTTGACCCAACTTAGTGGGATGAATATCTAAATCAAACTCCTGAATCCTATAAATCCAAGTTACTCAGTTGTTCATGCCTATTTCCTACCAATTAAGGACATCTTTGACAACAGAAGCAAGGACATAAACAATTGAGTGAGAATGTAAAATATAGAACCTGAAAGATTTCACCACTTTCACCATTGCATATGCTTTCTTTTCAACCAAAGGATAGTTCAAATCATGCTTTTTGATAGGCATACTCATAAAAGAGATTGGCACCTCTTCATATTTATCATTCTTCTACAATAATATTCCAGACACTTTGTGTTTACAGGAATAACAATATATTATAAAATCCTTCTTGTAGTCTGGATTTATCAAAGTGGGGGCAGCTGCTATAGCTTTCTTAACTTCATCAAATGCTTTGAAAGCTTTCGTGCTCCATTTGAAAGGGTTCTTCTCACTCAGAAGACTTACCATGTGTTTGGTTGTTTTAGCAAAATCAAGAATGAATCTTCTGAGGAAATTGGTTTACCCCAAAAAAGATTTAATGATAGTCCTATTTGAAGTCAAACCAAGCTGTTGAATTGATTTAACTCTCTCAGGATCAATCTTGATCCCTTCCTTTGACACAATATGGCCTAATAATTTCCCCTCTATGACTACAAAGATAGAATTTTTAGGGTTTAATGATATACCATGCTCTCTACATCTCTATAGAACTGATCTTAGATCCCTTAACTTATTTATACGCCTTTTGGAAAAATCATCAAATCATCTAGATAGACAACTATTACCTTATTAAGAAAATGACTGAAAGAAGAATTCATTGCACGTTGGAATGTGGCACCTATATTTATCAAGCCAAAAGGCATCCAATTATAAGCATATGTACCCTAAGGAGTGGTAAATTTTGTTTTGTGTTGATCTCCATCAACCACTTTGATCTAATTATAGCCAGAGAAACTGTCCAACATAGACATCATTTCTAAACCTGCTACAGTCTATAAAATGTGATCCATGACAAGAAGTCTATAATTATCCTTTAGGCTACATTGGTTTAAATCTCTAAAGTCTACACAGATCCTTATCTCACCATTTTCTTTCTAACAGGAACTATATTCACAATCCAGGTGGAATGGTGAATTGGATAAATGATACGAGCCTGCAAAATTTTTTCTACCTCTTTTTGAATTGCCTCAGAAACTTTTGGATTGTAGTTTCTTAGATTCTTCTTAAAAGGTGTAGTGCCCGGATTGAGAGGGATCTGATGCTGGAATTTTCCTCCTATGAGATTTTTGAGATCATGGTATGACCAACCAAAGGTATCCTTATATTCCCTCAATAGACTAACAAAACTCCATTTTTCATCTGGAGCACAACGTTTAACCAAATTTATATATTTGGGTTCCTCTTTTTCCCCTATATCTATTTTCTCAAAGTCACCTTGGTTTGTGTCTTCTTGAGGGAATGGTGTATGTTTCATGGCATCATATCTGTCAAATTGGCTCTCAAGAGAAACAAGATCCTTTGGAATACGCTTTCCCTTTAATTGAAAAATCCCTTCATCCATAACCTCATTTGCACAAAACTCATCACAGGTCGATGAAGATCCTTCAAAGAAGGTTGTACTAAAAACTTCTACCAATTGCAATAATTTATCAATCTGTTTATCATCTTGAAAAACCTACCAATGCTCAACATTATCTAGAAATTTTTGTCTATACACCATTTCAATTTTGTAAGAACTTTCCTTGAAATCTAAATGTGGCAACAACGAGGAAGAAACTACTAGGGATTCAACTCTGCTATTAAAATCTTTGGGAATGGCTTCTATAGAAAAGGCTTCGAGTTCTTCAATTTCATCCCAAACATGATTCTTATAATGTTTGAGCCTCTCATTCTTTTCTTAATACATCCCTCTCACTTGTCTCACAACTAAATCTGCATCTCCTCTAGCTCTGAGTATTTTTATGCCCATTTTCTTGGCTTCCTCAATACTAAGCAAGAGAGCTTCATATTCAGCAATGTTGTTTGTATTATTAAATTCCAAATTAAAAGCTCATGGGAAAAGGTCTCCTTTTGGTGATATCAACACAACTCCTTCTCCAGAACCAGCTGAGGAAAAACTACCATCAAACTCCAATGGACAAAGGTCATTAGACTTGTCAGTTACTTCATCAGCCATGTTTGTTGTGGATGAAATCATATAGTTTCCAAATTCAGATTCTTGATAGAGTATCTAAGATTTAGGATCTTCAGATGGAAATACAGTATATTTTGACTTTCCCTCTGGTTGTAAAAAAATCTTCTTATCCCCAATTGGAATAGTTACATGGGACCAGTCAAACTTGATTTCTCCTCCAAGATCCTGACAGAATGTCCTGCTTAGAAGCATTTTGTAACAAGCTGGGATGTCAACAACAAGTATGGTAAGTTTGATCTTTTTACTAGGGTATGTTGCAAGGGCTACTTGGGCATCTTTAATTTGTCTGACTAATGGGACTTGTTTTTCATCCAGGGCATAAAATTTACCAAAGGTCGCAGTTAGGGAAAGATCCAAAGCTTTGGCAACAAAAGCAGGCATGATGTTGTCAGACGCCCCTGAATCTATGATACAATTATTCAACTTAAAGCCATGAATAAACAAGGACAAATAAAAAGGCTCTGGTTTTAATCCTATAGGAGGACCCATATCTTTGGTAGATTGGTTAGCTAAAGTAGCTTGTTCTGACAAGGCTGCATTGGTCGTTTCATTGTTCAAATGATCTATAGGGGATTTTCCTGATTTAACATATTTGATGAGTCTTTCCAACTCTTTTGGATTCATTCTAAGATATTCAGCAAGGGAGACTTGAATCTTGGAATTTTCACAAAAATCAACAATGTCAAAAGAAGTACTAGAACTGGTTTTATTCAATGGTTCATCTTCTCTAGAAATGGAATTTTTAAAAGTTGATGATTTTTGCAAATAATCTTTATCTTTATCCCATAGTTGTGATGTTGATGGCATGTCATTGGTTTGAGAATTACGACAACCTCTGGTTAACATATTACATGCAGGGTCCTGTAGAGTTTCCAGAATATCTCCTCCTCACTCAGAGTTAGATTCATATTATATACAATAATTTTCGGAGCCACCAGGTAACTAAGGACTTTTTGTATCTCTAGGTGATTCTTCTACCAATTCCTTGTTCACATGCATCTGCATAGACCGAATCATTTATGGACAGAAGGTGCCATTGTGATCATCGGTAAGATGGAAGGTACACATATTACCTCTTCTAGGAGGAGCTTCTAGTAGTTTTTTTAGATGAGAGATAACTTTGAGTCCTATGACTAGGTCCAACTTGATCAGGTATTCCTCTGGGAATATCTTGATACATAGGAGAATTAGTGTTTCCTTTGGGAAGTTGTCTCTTGATGGTAATCACATCATTTACTAATCTTTGTAGCATGGGATTTGAGGAAGATACATTTTGTGTATTGGGTATTTGAACAGCTTTCCTCCATTTCCCTACGGTGATTAGGTCATCTTGTAACTCAGCGGACATATCCTAAGCCGCTTGAAAATCAGCCACTCTTTCTCTTCTTAAATGAAAACCAATGTCAGGAGGCATGGCATTCTAAAATAGATCTTTCTGATTCTCAGTGGTAGGTCTCTTCACCTATGGGATTTTATGGATGATTTTATTGAATTTAGCTATGAATTCCCTCATAGGTTCATGCACCTCCTTTTTGAGTTGAGTTAATTGTGCAAGAAGAGAATGTTCATCTGAAACACTCTTGAGATGAGCCTCAAAATCATTCTTCATACTATTCCAATCCATAATTTGACCATTGGGTAAATGATAAAACCAATCTACAACTGACTTGGAAAGAGTTTGTACAAAGAGTCTCACTGCAATGTCTTCATGTTGGACTGCAAGAATTCCACAAGTAGTATTAAAAGCATTGAGATGATCTTTGACTGATGTCTTCCCATCCCCATATAATTTATGTAAGATTTCCCTAGCTCCCTTAGGTAAGTTGTGATTTCCTCCCAAGTTCAAGGCTCCTACTGCTACTCCCCAAGGCTGGGCCATGATTACTGCAGGATAAATAGTTAAGATAGGGGGGCTTGAATTCATGATAAGGTTAAAGCTTTCCAATCATAGGAATTAGTTGATGAACTGAAAGCTTCTTTTGGAGGATGGGATGGTCTTCTTTGGGCCTTTTTCTTAGGGGCACAGACTTCTAAGATTTCAAGATTTTGCAATTCCTCAAAAAAACTATCAAAAATTCCCTCCCTTCGATGAGATCTGGTGTAAGGTCTGGGCTCCAATTTTGTAGCTTTAGGGTCTTTGCACTGCTCTATCAACTATTGCAGCTTCTTGAGCTACAGGGAGACCTCTGAACCATTAACCAATTTCTTCCTCTTCTCCAATCACCAATTGAACTTGTTGATAATGTTGATTACTTGTTTTTAATTTCCAAGCCAGGTTGTTTAGATCTGCGATAATTTCTTCTTGGGTATCAAGAAAATGCAAATTAGGTTGTAGGACTAGGGGAACTTAGGCTTGATCAGGTATCACATCAACAGGTAATACCATGATTATACATTAAACCAAGAAAAAGACACTGGTTTACTAGTTTAGTCCCCAGTAGAGTCGCCAAAAATCTTTTAGTAAATGAATTTGTCTCTTTATTCAAATTTTTTTTATATACCCTATAACCCACCAAGAAATACTAGCTCTTTACTAATAGTTGGATTAAACCATGAAAGATTTAATCCTCTAAAATGTCGTACAGATCCTCCATATATGATTTTCAATGAATTTTAAAGAAATAGAGCAATGCATTTCTGCAATCATCATACTTTTAACCAGAAAGTTGATAAGGCATATACAACAATTTCCATCAATATGAATTAATCACTGGAATCATAAATAATTCAATTATTTGAAGATCACAGAGTTTGATTAAAATCCACTACATAGATTAAAAGGTAGGACTTTAACTAAGATTTGAAAAAAAAAAGACATTTTAATCAAGAAATTTTGTCCAATAGATGATATGCCAATAGAGACCCACTCACACCCATAAAACAATAGATTTATAATGAAAAGTATTTTCCATTCATTGATTCAAAAATTTAATTGAAAGCCTTTACATAAAACACAACTAAAACAACTAAAACTATTCTAATTACTTAGCCAAAATAAAACTATCATCGCGTCCCTAAGACCTTTTTCCTTGGCTATATATAGCCATCAATTACATCATATCAAAAATAATAATGTTTTTGAAACTCCCCAAGTTTTGGTAGAAAACAATTTAGGACAACAGAAAGCATTACTAAAATTAGCATAAGATGAAAAACTAGAAATGACCCAGGATTGGTGGGGCATGACCACTGGGTAGTGGCTAAGCTAGATGCTATCGGTTAGCCTCGACAAGAACCAAATGCGCAAGCCTTTTTCCAAATCCTCATGCACAAGTGACGCACTAATTATTGTGGCATGGTGTGGTAGGCTGATGTTAATTATCCTCTACCCAAGAACCTTTTTATCTTTACACACTTGAATAGACCTCAACTTGTGGGACTCCAGGTGGTCCATGCACACCACCAACATAGCCTCAATATTTTTCACAAATATAAAATCTTTGGTCATGAGGTCCTTGTTGTCCTTGATTGCTGTTATCCCTTTCTCAAACTCTTGGATCATCTTTTCAGCCTTTTTGATGTTCTAGGTCACTTCATCCATCAAATTAATATTGAGACACTTGAGATCTTTCTGCATCATGTCTGTTAATCCTTTTAACTCATTTATCAATCAAATTTCTCCTTCACATCCTATTCTGATTATAGAGTTTCAACATTCAATGCTCTTAATAGAAACATAGAGAACATGTTCATCCAAATCATGGAATAGTTTTTCAATGAGGAACTTGGATACTCCATATCATTCTATCTCTGCCATTTGATCCATTATATCTGTCCATTTATTTTTCTCCTTATCCCATTCAGCTAGTTCAACCAGTATTTCTGAAATGGTTTTTGTAACAATCCCATGAGTTTCAATTAGCTGGGCAATGTAATCACTACCTCGCTAGATCATCCCTGCTATCTATTTTTTGAAAACATCCACAATAAGTTTGTTCCATTGAATTTGATCCAAATTTTTTCGAACCTCTAGTGAGTGGGGGTCAAATGTATGGGGGATCTAGATCAAAGGGAGTGGACTAGGGTCTCAGACTACTTGGATGAACTCCGCCAACCTTTGGATAGTGACATTCATCTCCTTTTTATCTTTCTTATCCTTGAAGGTTCTATGCAGTATCTTCCATCTGGAGGAATCTAGATGTTTAGCATCTACTGCTCTAGTCGCAGCTCCTAGATCTATTTTCTTAATGGTAGAATCCTTAGCAGAAGCTTATGAGACATCCTTATCAAACTTTGTCACTTCATGCTCTGGCATGCAATGTCTATTTTTCTCATCTATGTCTATCATAGATTCTATCCTAATCTTTTTGGGCTTAACGGTCACTGTCAGACATTTTCTCACCATATCTTCTACTGGTAGGGTAATGGGTAGCACATTTCACTTCTTTCTGATAGAATTTTCCTACCATTTGAGAGTAGGCAATGGAGTTTGTAGAGAGGTATTCATCACAACTATTGAAGGACTCTCGAAATTAGCTTGGCCACTTTTTTGAATTAGTGTATCTTCACCCAATACACCTTGATCACTCTATTGTGACATAAGCCTATCCATATGATCCAGATCAATTACCTCCTTGTTCTTAAACAACTTATTATAATCCTTCCTTGCTCTGATTCTTGTGGCTCTTGTCATTGGTGTGGAACAAGGGGAGGCTTGCTTTTCCGGATCAACTTTGGATCTTTTCTTATTTTTAACTTTAGAAGTACCTGCAAGAGAAAAAATTTCATTAGAAGAATCAATAGGCTTTTCAACTGAATCACCAAGTGTTGATCTTCCTATGTTGTGCCTTCTTGGAGCAGGGGGTTTCTTGCTAATGACCCATCTCTCCATTCTTTTGATTATGCTAAGAGTTTTGATTGTTATATTATCCATCTCCTCAATACTCCAATCAATTTTTGGTAAAGGTGAACCTCTCACCTTTGCTTCAAATTGGTCATTGATCACTTCTTCATCATTATCTTCTTCCACTATTGTGATATCAATCCCAATATTTAGGGTAATGACTTGGCCTAGAGTAAATCTTGACCAAATCCTCCTTCTCACTTCGAAGTCATCAACACAATTTTCCCAGCAGTCTTCCATTTGAGGAAGATGTTGGAACTTAGAAGGTAGATTGATATGCTAAGCCGCATACCCTTTACTGTCAAAATATTTCCTAGGTTCAAATGTTTTCAGATTGAGTTTCCTCAATTCATGTTCCAGGTTCAGGGTGCTTGAGGATGTCTTACAAGTATAAAATCCCAATTCAATGGGAAAGTTGGATTTAGCCCTACCTTTCCTCTCTTTCACTCCTTTGTGTACATAGGCCAACTGATGGGCAACCTCTGCTATAACCAGGCTATCAAAGGCATATTTGGGTAATTTTAAAGGCTCTCCTTCAAAACCCCCAACTCTCAAATATGTGTATCTCCTGAACTGGATAAAGAAACTCCTATAGGTGTTAATAAAATTTTTCACCTCCTCGGACATTCTCTATTCAGTATTTCCTTGAAGTTCGTAAGTCAATCTCTCGAAAAATACTCTATTTAACTTTAGAAAGCTATTTACATGAAACTCCTTCTGTAAATGGGGATAATAATCATACACCTTCATGTTTGGGACAACTTGTTCATGAAAAAGACCCTTCCATTCTCTGGTGCATGCCAGGATATAAAATAGATATGAAGACATATGATATGAAAACTACTACCTCCGAGGAAATTTGCTAATTGGTGATGGAGCTCATAAGCAATAGTATCAACCCAATCAATGTACTTTCCCCCCTCAAGAGTAACTTGGATATAAAAATACATCTATTCATGCCAGTAATACGCATGCTGATTTTCCTTAGTCTTGTTAAGTAATATCACCAACTCAGCTACCTTTGGTTTGAAGTGATCAATAGTAAGGGGTTTAGGGAGTCTAGACCCTCCCTTGTGGGCTTTCAACAACTAATTTTGGGCTATCTCATTCCTATAAAGTTGTCTTTTAGTGGAAAAACTTATTGAGAAGAGGGAATGGTCCATCCTTCATATGGATCCTTTTCAGGGATACCCATTACCTGTAGAATAACATCTTCATTTATATAGACCAAAGGATTCCCATCTATCTTTTTAATACATTTTTCTTCAAAAATGTATCTTTTAGCACATTCAAACACTACTTCCTGGAATACAGCTACTATAGGAAAAGAAACCGCGTTAGTCAATCCGCTCTGGATTTCTTTCTCCATCATGGAACTGAGGATGGGGTTTTTCATTTTACTTATGATTTCTTCCAATGCTCCAGTTTTAATCAAGGTATCCTCATAGTTAGGTAAGGAACATATTAAGGGGGAAGTATTTCCAAATTTTGGTACTGGGTTTTTCATATTGGCTCAAAAACGAGGAGTGAAACAGGGAAACACAATAGCTTTAAAGGATTTGAAATTTGAGAAAGCAAAGAGTTTTCAACTGGAAACAAGGACGCCAAATAGAGAAACACTAACCTATTCTCTTACACGGTGTACTAAACTTTTAAAGGAGGAAAGGTACCTCTTCCGCACTAGTTTCCTGAAATGTCTCCGCCACTATGAACAAAAATGACCAAGTTTCTCAATTTATCACCAAGTAGCTCACGAATCATAGGAGAGTCGCAATAAATGGCAAAGTAATGGCCCAAGAGGTTTGATTAATGATGATGGGAAATTTTCTCGATTGATACATTGAATATCTATACTTTCCCATGAGTGAAGCGACATTCAAATTTCATTTCTATTAATTATGATATCCACGCCACCCACAGATATCATAATCACCTACTAGCTATCCTTTCCATCAAATCACCAGCCTCCACTTTTACATATTATGAACATCTATTGAACTTTGAACTTTGAACTAAGAGAGTTCATGGTTCAATTTCAATGAGAAAATGGGAGGACTACCCTTGTTATGTTTCAAATAAATAAAGAAAAACCAATTAATGGAAAGAAAGAATGATAAAATAATAGTAATATATTTTATAAGCTGACAATGTCCGTTGAACTTTGAACTTTGAACTAAGAGAGTTCATGGTTCATAGTTCAATGGGAGAGTGTGCATTGCAAAGACAACATGCGGCTAAGCTCATAATAAAACAAAGATAGCCAAACATATCGAGGGGCGTTATTGAACCTTGAATCTTAAACTAAGGGTAGTTCAAGGTTCAAATTCAACCGACAAGGTGTACATGTAAAAGGAGTGAAAACTTTGAGTAAAATGTACCTGAAAGATTATGGGGTGATTTTGAGAAAATTAGAGCCTGAGATAATTAAGCAAAAACCAATGGTAACATAGTAGAAGCTTGATTCTCTCTTCACTGAGACCGGGTCTAACATTAGACAATGTCTTCTTATTGATTCTAATGTTGGTGCCTAGACTGGTTCTCCATTTGGTCTGAAGCCTAGAATTTAACTTAGGGAGAAACTTGGCCCTATAGTTCGTTGGAGTTCTATTGTAGTCCATAAAAGTTTCTACTAAAGCTACTATTATAGCCTATTTATCATCTTCATCTAACAAACCATACCACTTAGCAACATTTTCTACTTCTCCAAAATCCATTACTTCATCAACAATATCATTGACATACATGGTGCAAGTCTTACCTTTTTATAAAGAAGTTAGAAAAGTTGGATGAGCTGGTTCACTGCCTTTTTCATTGGTGATGTCTACAATTACCAATTCTATAGGATTCCTTTGATTAATCGGTGCTTCAGCTCCAAGCACTCCTTTTCCTTTTTCGGTGTCAATGACCGGTGGAACTATGGTTTGTTGGTGTGATTCCTTTGCTTGCTCCTGGGTCTGAAGAAGTTTGGTCCATATGAATACTCCTTCCTCATGAACCTTTTTGGCTTCTCCTATAAGCATCTGAAAAATCCTCTTCTTTGTGAGGAAATCTTGTTGATGCAGTTCAGCTTGTTCATTGGCTTCTTCCAAAGTGAGGTAGTTCTGAACCTCTAGTAGAGCTTGAATCCTCAGCTCCTTTTCTCTATCCATTGAAGCTTGCCATCTAGCTTCAAGAATTTGTAAGGGATCATCAAGTACAACCTTGTGAAGTTTGGTAGGATGTAGATTATAATAATGAATGTAGTACACTACTAATTCTTCAATACTTCTCTCATCTTCTTCATTTCCAAACTGATATCTTGTGTCCACTGAACTCATTCCACCAGTATCTTTCAATCCTGCCACAAATTCATCGATTGTGGGCTTTCTCGTTCTCAGTGGATCCTCCTTTACCAGTTTACTATAGGTCTTCTTTCTGACTAGAGGTACTATTTCCTCAGTTTTTGTCTCTTCTTGTTCTTCCCCTTGGGTCCTGGGTATCGGTTGAGCTCTCTTCCTTTGAGCCTTGGGTTGTTCTGTCACCGGTTTCTTCTTTGGTGTGGGGGTCCTTTTAGTGTAGACATTTTTTATCGGTGCCCTTTTCTTCAGATTCTCTTGAATCTCTTCGAATGTACCAAACTGATGGCAGTGAGATCTAGATTAGCTTCAGTCAAGGCATCACCATATGCCTTCATAATGTCGGTGGTGATCTCATAACCCAGTTCGGGAGCATTTTGTATTCTCGGTTCCACTACTTGAATGATGTAGTGATCGGTGGAAACTAGAAAACATACATCATCCATGTATGAGTCAACAATAGTTGACGACACCTGCTCCCTTGCATGCATCCTTAGTTGAAATGCCTCAAAATATTCAATCATTACTCTACCAAACTAGTTTCCTAGTTGGTTGGCCATTTCACTTATTTGATGCATGACCGGTTGGTATGTTCCCCATGTCACCTTTCTAATTCCTGAAAATAAATTTTGATAGTAGAAGTAGAGACATACCAGTAGGGTCCCATACTTCATGGATTTCTTCTTAACCATGTCAAGCATCTTCATATTTTGAAATATCAGACCTCAGACCATTTTGTAGAGATTGTACTTGGCATTGTCATACTTTATCTGGTGAGTGACATGAATAGCTCCTCTCGATATGCTATTCAAATTGCTAGACTGGTAGATTTTATACCCTATCACCGCTGATGTAAACCGAACCCCTTGATCCTCAATGTTGTTTACTATCATAAGTCAACCATCATATTTAGACTTTGTTAGCTTGGTGACAATCACATTGGAGATTGTTCTTAGGGTTAGTGCTTCCCCTTTCTGACTATACCCAGTCACACGATGCAAATCCTCCTTTTTGATTTGTGTAGCTGCACCCTTTTGCAGCCAAAACCCTAGATCATGCACACGACTGAGAACCAGTCAAATCCAATAAGGTCAGAAGATGGATGGATAGATTCCTCCATTGATGAGACCAGACAAGACCATCTTTGCATATCTATTAGGAAGCTTTCCATCCTCACATATCGAGAGATACTTGCTTAGGATGTATGTCTCTCCTAATTCTTCCTGCTTGGCGTGAATGAACATGATCATGTCTTCCATCTTGAAAACACCATCGGGCACGCTTGATAATGCACCATTCATTTCAATCGCCCTATTCTGAGTTTCCATGATATCATAGGAAAGTTAGTCGAGTTGATTTGCAGGAATTAGCTTGGCGGTTAATGATAAAGATTCCTTTAATAGAAAGTAGCTTGATCGGTCTAATAGACAATATATTTTGATGATCAAAGCACAAGAATTTTACTCAAGCATGAAAATTTTTAATCACAAAATTGCAAAGTAAAAATGAATGATTAATCCTCCTTTATTTATATAGGGTTAGGGAATAACGGTAATTACCAAATGGTAACTATTGTTAAATGGCTACAACATTAATTGCCTTACCTAACCTTTCTTTCCTTTTTTTCTCGCCAACCGGTATTTTGGCTTTTTCAATTGTGCATATCCCGATTGATCATTACTTATTTGTCCAGTTGAATTTCCTTGCTGAGTGAGTGAATTGCTCACCAATCCTACCGGGAATAGTAGACAAGCTACCCGTTCTTCCTAAGCCCTGTAGGCTTAGTTAGCTAAAGATATATCACCATCGGTCGATGATGATCTTTCCCTTGTATTCTCCTTAGTGAAGCTATTTGATTCCTTTTTGAACCAAATGTTCTTGACTTTTTTCTCAGTCTTCTTTTCTTTATTGTTCTTCTCATTTGAGAATGAGGTCTTCTCCATCAGTTTGACTGATTCTTTCCTTTTGTTCATTGACCAATTCCTGCAGTCTTTAGCTAGGTGTCCAACTTTTTTGCAGGAGTAATAGACTATCTCAGTTTCCTTCCAAGGAATCATTGTGACTATGCATGCCATAGTTAGCACAATTGGTTGTGCTCTGGTTCTTGTTTCTCTTAGCGAATACTAGTTTCAGTGGGGATTTGAATGCCATTGTCTTTCATCTACATTCATTGGCTTTGTGTCTGAACTTGTTGCATGCATAGAAATAACCCTTGAAGCTTCCCCTTCTTCCATTGGACATAGTTGTGGGGCTCGATCAACATTCATTGGTCTTGTGGCCATACTTGCAATAGTTTTTATAGTAACTGTTGTTTGGATTTACCGGTGCATTCTTGTAGTCATTTGTTCTATGACCCGATTTCCCACAATGATTGTAAGAGGTGTTGAAAGTCTTCTTACCTTTTTGTACCAGTGGCTTTTTCTTATCCTTGTTGCTTGTCTTAGCTTCAGAAGACTCACCAGTTTCTTTGGTGTTTTTACTGGTGAATCCAAGGCCAGTGGGATCTTTGTGCTTTGTTTGAGCTTTGAGTTTCTCATCAAGCTTGACCGAGCTCTCGTTGTCTCTTTTTAGGGTTTTGTTTATTTCTTCAAGTTATTTCATTTGTTCCTTTAGTTGATACAACTCTAATGCCAACCTTTTGCATGCTTCATCTCTATCATGCCAACCCTTTTGCATGTTGGTGTTTTGTTGAGTGGCAATTTGCTTGTCTTCTTGAAGTTGCAAAATGACAAGATCATTTGCCCCTACATCTTCCTCTACCAGGTTCCTTGCTCTCTCAAAGGTTGTTAATTACTTGACTGCTATATTTATTTCATCTTTAACTTTCTTCTTTTTCTCAATCAGTTTAGTCATCCTTAGGACATTATCTTCTTGCTCCCTCTTACATTTGGAGATCCGATTGGTTAGGATCTGGTTCCTCTCCATGAGCTTAGAGACTACCTCCTCAGCTTCATCAGATCCACTCTACCCAGAGAGTTCATCAATAGTTTCATTTCTCTCACTTAAATGCAGAGCTAGCTCCTTCCTTTTAGCAAGTGATCTTCTCAGCCTATTCTCCAGAGAGGCAATGATGTCATTGGCTTCCTCAAGCTATTTCTGATACCTGTAACCCTCCATGATCTTTTTCTCAAGTGGTTAAGCATTATATATTAGAGAACTGAGCTCTGATACCAATTGTTATTCCTAACTGGTTACTGAGAGTGGGGGGTGATATAGTAAATACTATTTCTATTACAATTCAACACTTGTTTAATTATTCATTCAAGATAAGAAGAATGTAAACAATCATCCATGAGCATAAATAGAAATACAAAAATCAACACATGATTTATATGTGGAAACCCTTGATTAGAAGGAAAAAACCATGGTGAGATAGAGCTCACAACTTCACTTCTATAGAAATAAAGATGCCCTGTTAGGAGCTTACAAAGAACTTATGAAGGTGCTACCCGGGTAAGGGATTTGATAGAAGTTCGGTTAAGATCTTAACTCTATTAGGAGTTTCCTAGTTAGAGGACTTTCAACATCAACAAAGATGTTACCCAGTTAAAGTATTTTTACAAATAACCTATTAGGGTTCACCCTGATTGAGGGATTTCAATATACTTCATACCTTATAAAAGAAATGATCTTAATTGACACTGATTATCTGATTAGATCATACCTGTTGATCTCTTCCCTAGTTTTCTTTGCTGTTGAATCTTTTCTGCCTCTTTTCCTTTCACCTCTGGTGACTGTAATCTCTCTGCAGATGTCTCTTCTCTACTCTCTCTATTCAATAACTATCAACCACTTCTTTTCTTGCATCCTATGACTTGTATTTATAAAAAAATTCATCTCAATGAAATCCTTAATTCATAGAACTGTCAAGTTGTAAACTCAACATTAATTCATGCAACTATTAGTAAAGCTTTGCATTCTGATCTGGAGTTTACCTTGAAATATCCACTTAAAAATAAAACTAACTCCTGTTAGAAAGCTAATTTCGGTTCTAAATGGTGGATGCTCCCCATATTTTGGTTTTATCCTCAACTGCTTTGAAGAATCTGATGTAGATCTTTATGCAATTAGACCGATATGATCTTATACCTGGTCCATCCCTATACCCAATATAAGACCTGTACAATGTACTTAGTTTAGTCTACCTATGTATCTCCTCTGTTTAGTCTACCGGTGCATACACTTTGTTTTCTAGTTTATCGGTGCCTTTAAAGTAATATGAGTGAACTACCGGTGAACCTTTACCTATGGGAATGGTGTTTGCAACTAATCTACACTAATGAAAAATTAAATTTCTAACAATACAATCCAAGAGGAGTACAAAAGAGGGTTTCAACTAAGAATAAGAGATGAAAGTGAACTTGAAAATGTTACCTCTTTCATCTCCTAAAACTCTACGACATCAGGTGCATTCATCAATTCTATAAACCACAATTATTTTTGTATATAGAATAAAAAAAAGGACTTTAAATCAATCTACATGTACACATTTAATCATAATACATTTAAAAAATAAATTTAAATTGTGATAAATTATCTTTTGGAGTTTAGGTGTCTGTGAGGATTTTTTTTCAGTGCTAAAAGATTTCTTTTGCACATAAGGTGTCTTAGACCCAAGTGGGGTGACCTAAGAGAAATAAAATTAACATAAGAGATACGAATATATAATATTAAATATAAGTCAACAAAACCTAAATCTAAATGACTTACATAGGTTTAATAAAAATTGTAAATAAGAGCTATGCAAAGTATGATACTGCAAAGCTTTCTAGTCCAAAGTCAATGGATGAAAGTGTGACATCATCAAATTGGGACATCTAAACCCCTAAAAACCCCTATAAAACAATAAATAAATAAATATTATAAATTTAATAAATATTAACATAAATATTTTAAAATGAAGGTATTATTCTATTTTTAACATTTTAATTTTTTTCATCTGGTGTCAAAGCTACATGTGCATGTCGAGTGGAATGAATGTGACATGGTATAATTGCACCAGTTGTTGCACCCTACATGCATATTATTCATATATCAGTTTAAATTATTCTATAAATAAAAATTTATTTACATTTATAATATTTAAGTAATTAATAAATAACATGTTATAAACATAAATAAACACACATCCATCTTCTCTCCACCAAAAAACTCATGGTCATCAGGTCATCAGTAAGGGCCACATCCTTTGTAGTGTAAGCATGACATCTACTCCCACAATGTGTACAAAAATGGGATGTGGGACTATCCTCATTCACATTAGTATCTACCCAAAATATATATTATGGCAGCTAGCACACATATGATTAATGGGTTAGGTTGAGCCAAATTGTGCATTTGATGATGAGGTAAGTGGCGCATGTGATGATCCATCCTCCGGTATTAGAGGTTGTACTAACTCTATGCCATGTTGAACAATGACATCAGTCAATGATGTAGCTTCTTGAAGTTTTTTTAACTCCATAGACTCCTTTGGGGCTACTGGGACCATGATGTGAACCATGGTTTAACAGCTAGAGAAATCCTATGTTAGGGGTCTACCACCATCTAAGCCCCTATTCTATCATGTGTACAGTCTCTCCCTCTACCCTAGAACTCATGCATGTCAATTTAGTTAGAAGGTGGTTGGTCGAAGACCATATACTAGCTATCCAAAAAATTATTCTCATCCTAGTGTGGTTACACAAATGTATAGGAAACCTCTTCGAATCATGAGATAAGGTCTCGTTAGTTTTAGGTTCAGTGAAAAGAGAACATATATCATCTTTACTTATGGATTTTATTTTCACCTCATCATATTAAAAACCATCATAATAAAATGCACAACATCTATCCCTACATGTCACTCATTTAATAACTTGTCTAGATACCTCCTTGGCACCATTGGTCATTGATTCTAGGGTTGTGGAAATGAATGAATGATTCTCATGATCAGAGGACCTCAACCTATTCACTATCTAAGAAATTTGAGAAGAATTTTGTGATAGGTGATTTAGAAGATGCTCCTATGTGGCTTACATAGGTTCCATTGGTGGAGACAAAGGGCTTGGGGTGGTGGTTGTTGTTTTTGAGGAGTGGAATTTTGAGGTTTTTCTTGTTGAGGAGTAGCGTTTTGAGAGTTTTCTTATTCTTTAAAGGAAACATTTCGAGGTTTTGGTTGTGTTTTTTGTTTAGGAATAGATTGTTGTTGTCTATTTTTTCATCGGGCCATGTTTTGAGAATTTGGCATGAAATTAATAAAAAGACTAAAATCAATTTAAAAAAACTCTATTACAATTCAATTTCAAACAAGAAAAAAGAAGCTTTCCTTACCTCTTCGATGATTTGGCATTGTCAAGAATTGTTGAAAACACTAGTAAAATGCAAAGTGAGGTGAAAACTAATCAAATATTGAGTAATTTGGCCTTCTTTCACTACTAAGACACCATTTTTGTTGTGATGAGATGAGGTTTGGCTGCGGGCAAGAAATAAATTTAAGTTTTATAAAACCAAATCATGTTTTGTAAAACTAAAAGTCACTTTTACTTCTTGAAATCCCGATCAAGTTTTGTAAAGCTAAAGATGGGATTTGTTTCTTTAAAACCAGATTGGATTTTAAAGAAGTTAGGTTTGGTAAATTCATCAAGCCATAACCTGATCAGGTTATTTCAAATTTTAAGTAACCCAATTAGGTTATTGATATTTTATATATTTTTACATGGTGACCACTTTTTTGCACACCTTGTTTGTGCATTGACCAATATAACTTTCATCTTGGAATGCATGAATGCGATGAATAATAAGGCTCAAATTGTATTTTCTCAAGATGAATTTTTTCCTAGGGAAATTTAAGATCAATATTATTCTCTCATGGTTGTTGTCCTTATCAATGGTAATCTTATTAGAAGAAATTTAATTGATAATGGCCCAGGACTTAATTTTTATAGCATTGACTTGTTACAAAAGATAAATGTATATATTTAATCAATCAAACCTAACTCTATTTCTATTCATGGATTTGATATTGTTCTAAACAAACCTTGGGTATTATTACTTTTCTTGTTAAGGTAGGTCCTACTATTTTACCCACACCTATTCAAGTCATCCCTAATGCTCTTAATTATTTAAGCTTCTTTTAGGAAGACCATGGTTACATTCTATGCATGTTGTTCCTTCAACACTTCATCACAAAGTGAAGTTCATATATAAAAACACTATGTATACCCTTGTTGTTGATAATAAGACCCAAAATTGCTTATGAGCTGAATCTAATTCTCCTTCTATTCCTACACAATTTTTAAAAATATATCTTTTTCTGACGATACTTCTTTTGAACCCATAAGTTCCCTTTTAGATGATCATTGAGGGATATTTGACTTTATTCCATCTTTTGTAGGTGAATGTAAAGCTCCTATAACACAACCCTTTAGAGGGGCCAGTGTGTCATTTTCCCTACTCGATTCTCAAAACAATCCAAATCATATTCCCAAACATAGTTGAGGATGTGTGCAAAAAATCTCTGAGACTCATGATAAAAATATGAAAGAATTTGGTTTCAAATATCCAACTTTATCCACATCTCCTCCCTTATCATCTAATATTTCTTTTATGTCTTCCTTTAATTAAGAAATCATTTTGCCAAACCTTCTTTGTGGTAAGTTCATTACATAACATAAATGGAAAAAAAACATAGTTAAAATCTTGTGAATCTCCCTTTTTGCATGTATCATTGATATCATGATCACTCTAATAATGAATATCAAGATTTTCACTACAAAATTAAAAATCTCATTTATAATGATATCATCCACATAACATGTCACAATGAGTTAATTTCTACTTACGATTTCTTTAAATAACACTTAAGTTCCTATTATGTTTCTCTACAATATGTGACTTTGTTAGCCTATCCTTTTGGGCCTCATTGTCGTGCATAGTGTGACCATACATGTAGAGTAACATAATAGGTCCTCTTTATCCTTATTCTTGTCTCTACACTTGGGGGGCAAGGGTATTATATCAATCTCTCTCATCCTCCCTTAGGATCCACTTTTTCCTTGGTTAAGTGGCATTTACCTATTATGTGATATCCAATCTTACATAGAAATGTTGGTTTACATTAAAGATTCTCTTCTATACAAGAGATATGCATCCTTGATCATAACCTTTTTCATTGTTTACAATTGAGTTTCCATGGTAAAAAGATCCCTTACTTTGGGGGCTAAAAGTGTTTCATCCTTCTTTAAGAATCCTTTTACCTAGCAATAGGGAAGGTGTGAATTCTTCCCTTCTTGTTCCACATCTCTTTTTAAGCATCCTTCAAAAGGATGCCTTCTACACTTCTTGTATGGTATCTCTTTATGTTTTTCCCTTCCTCAAGATCTCATAGGATTTGTGACATCTTTGGGCTGGGCTTGGTGTTGCTTATGAGATAGCTCCTTTGTGTTAAAGGTTCTTTATCTTTGTTTTTCATTTCCTTAAGATGTCAAAATAATCCTATTTTTCCATCTTAAGGGGGAGCATATATGGTGTCCTTATTGCAAATATTTTGTTTACTTTAAGAATTTTAGGTAGAGTACACTATCATAATACAACTTGCTAGGGCCAGATCACTCTCTTTCACACATTTTTGGCAGATTACTTTGGATGAAATGCTTTCCTCGGTTATCCTTGAGATTGGTCAAACTATCATAACACAACTTGCTAGCCCATTTTACCTCTCCTTTGTGTATATTTTCAAGATTGGTTAACTAGCATAACAAAATTTTCTTGACCATATGACCTATGGTTTTCATGGGTTGACTAGTATAACATAATCTAATAGACCATTCAACCTCTCATTTACATAATTTTTACATGAGTTGAGTAGGATGTGCTAGATCATAAGCTCCCTTTTTACACTCTCATTGATGGGTGGAACTAGCAAAAAATAATTTGTTATACCATTTCCCCTCTCTTCTCTCTTCTTTCTCTCTCATGGATCACCAAGTGGAACATAATTTCCTAACCAGTGTCATCCATGATTGCCTTTCTCCTCCTTGATTCCATAGCATGATACACTTTGATATTTAATTGGATCACGAAGTTCTATATTATCTTTGATGTGTTCTCTTTCTCTTTTCAGGTGACCACTTGTGCTTTTGCAATAGCTTTCTAAGTACGATACTAGAGGTTGAGACATTTTCTTTAGCGAGTTCTCTTCAACTAGTTGACTTGGAATCTTAGTAAGCTTTAGGATTATGTTGTTTTCTATCAATGCATATGGATGTACACGTTAATATCCATGGTTCGGGGGCTTGTGTCCTTTAACTTAGCGATCTCATTTCTATTTTCCCATGATCTTCATCTTTCTCTCTTTATACTATTTTTTCATTGCCATGAGGTGGACTCATCCTCCCGCTAAAGTGGGGGCTAAATGTATCATCCTAAAAAGTAAGCACCCTTAATTAGGTGCTCATTTTAGCCTCATTTTAGTATGTATGGGTTCTCACATTGATTTCACATTGTCCTAATTATTAGTGGACCTTTATTATTTAAATCAATATTGAAATTAATATCATGAGTCCACTCTTAAATTATTTTCACCAATTTATTCCATCTCCCACTCTAAGATGGGTCTTACCTCATTTTAAAGTTCGATACAATGATTTCCACATCTATCAATCTCATATATTTGTGTGGTTTATCTTTTGGGTCTTGGCAAATGTCAACTTTCTCCCCATAAAATTTTGCTGAGTTTTGCTAGGGATATGTTAACTTTTTGGGTACATGTTAAATTTTTGGGGTACATGTTGAGATTCCCAACATCCCCCAATATTTTTGCTTGAAATTTTAAAGGTGGGGTCCTATGGTCTCACACTCCCCAAAGATAGCCATGTAGGTCATTATCATATTTCCAAGTTGGCCTAAAGGATATTTTTTCTCTGAAATATCTATATAAAGGGCCACCTTTTCCATTCTTTTATAACTAGAACAGTAACAATAAGAAGAGATTAAGGGCTAATGATCAATCAATAAAGAAATAAAAAAATCAGATTTTGAGAGCTTCTCCAAAACCTTCAAGGCATTATTTTTCCTCTCTATCAAGCATTGTGGTAAACTACAACATTCATTATACAAGGCTTATGTTTCATAATTTTAAATTTTGGGCTTTCATGGAGATCGAGCTATTTCATGGTTTTGTGATTACATTCAAATAAGCATTGCACCATCAAGGTATAGAATGATTTATAATTTAAATCATATTTCTATTTCATTATGCACTTTCAATTCATTGTCAAGGTTGATTCCTAAATATAGGTTTGACCAAGGAAAATCCCCTTTTCCCAACCTCTTTTCCATATTTTCTATGTGCAAGAATAGGATACAGAGTCATCACATCAAATCTGGGTAGAATAGGTATAGTCATAGGATCTGTGAAAGTTTCAACTAAAAACACCAGTGACACATTGCCAAACTAAATGAGTACCCAAGGACACATTGCCAAACTTGATGTGTCCAAACCATTTTGAGCTGAAATTTGGCAGGAAGTTAGTTTACAACCTCTAGGTCCCAGAACCACAGTTACAACTCATTCTAACATTTCGACAGTAAGAAATCTATGTCTGAAAACTCTCTTTTCCTATTTCATTTTCAGGTCCATTCAAATTCTTCTCTATTCCCCTTTACATCATTTTTCTTAATTGGTTTAGACTAGATCTATTCTTGTTTAGTCTTTTTTATATCAATATCATTCCTCTCTTTCTTAATTATAAGAAACAAAGGAATAAAAAACCTTCAAGCATAGATATTGCATTGGCATCTTCCAAGTGGTGTTAATCATACTTGTCTTGAGATGACTTTGTATTCTAATGTATCTTATGAATTGGGGAAAATAGTCATTTTACATTATCCCCTTTTTATATTATACAAACATCAAAGACAATGTTAAGTCTGATTTAACTAAAGTATCATATTTTAATTATTTCATTGAAAAGGTCTGAAAAACTTTCTTAATATCTTCTTCAATTTGATTGGCTCGAATGTCTAACCAGTAAAAATCCTCTATGTACTCTTCCACACTATTTTCTCTTTGCTTCAAATTTTGATGCTTGTTTACCAAATTAATTTGGTAATTTTATGATAAAAAATTGGACTTAATCTTGGTCACCATTTGATTTCTCCTTTCCTCTTTGTTGTCTATCTATTTGTAAATGATCCCACCATAGAGAAGTATGTCCTTGCAACTTTGTACGTGTATATTTCACCGTCTGATCTTCTTTCATATTATCATATTCGAAGTAGTTATCTATTTCTACAATCCGGAGCCAAATAAAACTTCAGCATTGAACCCTCCTTTATAACTTGGTGGTTTGAATCAAGATCTGGATTTGACTTTTGTGATGGATTTAATAAACCTTTCTTTTCCTAGTGCAAGCCTCGATTAGTTCACCTCTTCACCTCATTCAACAGTATGCTCTTCTCATCATTGATGGCATCTTCAACATGTACATCTCTCTTTTGGGCCATCTCCACAACATCCAACTGTACGATGATACCCCTCATTGCTTAATTTATTATCTCTACAATTTCAAGCTCCAATCCTCTAGCCATTTTGACTTCCTTATTACTTACAAATTCCAATTCCCAAAGGTATTTGAAGCTTCTTTAGTACCACTTTACGCAATAGGGAAACTACTCCTTTCTTATCAAAATAATTTTAAAAAAACAACTTTCTTAACACATACATATATTGCAACAAACAAAATCAAATTCTTTCAATTTGAAAATATTTTATACTTCTGTCCTTCATCATCCTTCCACTATGGCCCACATTCATCGGGTTTAGAACCTGGAGCCTAGACCCACCCACTTGACTGGTTGGATTCAATGGTGGAATGATGCCATTAGGCGTATGGCTCGTTTCCTGCGCATTTATGGTAGGCAATTGGCCAACTGTCATCATAGAGCCCATGATGCCAATACCAAAGCTTTGCGTGTTGCCACCGAAGCCTTAGCTCAGAACCCGTTCAATCCAGAGTTGCAGGTCAATCTTGCCAAGTTACGTCACTAGAAGCAAGTGGCCGATAACCATGCTGCCAGAGGAGCCCAGATCAAAGCTCGGTTGCACTGGTTAAAGGTTGGAGACCAAGTCTCTAAAGAATTTTTTACTGTCCTCCGGCCTCGCCATACCAGTACGGGCATAGCCAGAATCCGGGAAGGTCCTTCCCTTTTCATGGAGCTTCCTGATGTTTTGCAAGCATTTGTTCGCCACTATGAGCAAGTCTTTGCTACTCAGGGCCGCTCCCCTGCCAGCGAGAAAGCTCTCACGGATTGCATTGTGGTGGTTCCTCAGTGTGTCTCCCCTGCTCAGTAGGTCTTTTGTGACCAACTGCTTTCCTTGCAGGATCTTCGCGAAGCTGTGTTCGCCATGGATGATGATAAAGCCCCTAGTTGTGATGGCTTTCCTTGTGAGTTTTACAAAACCCTTTGGGATGCCATTGGTCCAGATCTTCACTAGGTTTACCTGGAAGCCTTTCAAACCCAGTCTGTTGGGGATGTCATCAACCAGGGGAATATCAAGTTCATTCTCAAAGCTAGGGATCCTGAAGATATTTGCAACTAGTGACCCATCACTTTGCTTAATGTCTCCTACAAGATCATTGCGAAAGTGCTGGCTCTCAAGATCCGACACATGCTTCCACAAATTGTTCGGCCTGAGAAAATAGGGTTTATTAAGTCAAGATCTATTCTTGAAAACATCATTACTGTTTGCGAAGGTATGGAATGGGCTCGTAAGTCTCACCAGAAAGCCCTTTTTCTCAAAATTGATTTTGCTAAAGCTTATGATCGTATTGAATGACATTTTATCCTTGCGATGCTTCATGCTATGGGTTTTGGCCCAAGATTTCTTCAATCTATCCAGATGCTCTTCAACAATGCCTCCGCCTGCATTACCATCAATGGCCGCCAATCCTCCACCTTTGGGCTTTTTCATTCCATTCGGTAGGGTTGCCCTCTGGCTCCTACTCTTTATGTGCTAGCGGCCAAAGGGTTTGGCTATCTGCTAGCTCATTCCATTTCCATGGGAACTGTTAGGGGAATCTCCTTGCCGGATTCCTCTCAACATCTTGTTAATGGCCATTTCGCCGATGATTCTTTCCTCACTCTGGCAGAGGATGAAGAGAATATCAAGGTAGCCTTGCAGTGTTTAGACACTTTTTTCTTGGCTTCTGGCTCAGCCATCCAGTGGCATAAAACCCTCTGTTACAGATAGTCAGCTATTCCTGAACCTCCCTGGCTCTCTTAGTTTGGCTGGACAAGAATTCAACATGGGGAGATATTTCGGTTCTTGGGTATCCCCTTTGCTTTTCAAGGCAATCCTACTGATCTATGGAATGCAGTGCTTACTAAAATTGAAAAAAACCTTACCTACTGGATCACGAAGCCACTCTCCCTCCCAAGAAAATTCTAGGTCTGCTCCAAAGTTCTAGCCACTATGCATGTTTACTACTCTTTGTGTTGGGCCCCTTCCAAAGCTTCTTACAAATGGCTCAAGAAACTTCTTCGGGATTTTCTCTAGGCCTCTAGCATTGATCACCAGGGCTTTCACAGAGTTGCCTACGACTTTTGTTGTCTTCCAAAGTCCTCTAGCGGGCTTGGATTAATTGATACCCAGAAGCAAGGGCATGCCCTTTGTGCCAAGTGGGTTGTGTGGTGCCTCACTGGTGAGGAATCCTAGAAAATTCTGCTTTGTCACTGCATTTCTTCAGGATTTCCTCTTCACAAGTTGGCCTAGAAGGGGATTGGCTTTCGAACCTTGCTGGTTATGAGGGAGCCTGTCCAGATCCAAGGTTCTTTTATCACCAAAAGTATTTGAAAAGCTTGGGAGTCTGTCAAGCCTTGGCTTCGGTGGGCTGGGAATGGATTTCAAGATGGTCTTTCTTTCAACCAACAAAACATTTGGTGGCCTCCTCTTTTTGCCTAGCAAGGGATTCCTCTTGCTAGAATTCAAGGGGTTAGTGCTCTTTGGTTTCATAAGCGTGGCATTCAAACCCCTAAGGATATCTTCTCCAAAGCCACCATGAGTCTCTGATCATGGGATGATCTCCATGTTCAGTTTCGGCTCATCCACCCAGATCGTCAGACTTTGACTTGCTGGTTTCTGCCATTCCGCCTCACCTCTTGCACAAGTTGGGAATTCAGTCTGTCAGACCATGGTGGAAAGACTGGAAGTGGTATCCTACCACTCCATTCACTAGCTACAAGCCCAAACTTGGGATTTCTTGGCTTATGCCCCATTTATCCATGATTGACTCTCTCAATCACCGCTAGCACCTTTCTTCTTCTCAGAAGAGTTGGGGGTGGAGATTCTGCATCATTTGGAATGCTGTTACTGAGCCTAAAATTGCTCATTTTGCCTGGTGTTTGTTATACCAGGGCTTGCCTTGGGAGCTAGGCTTAGGCATATGGGGGTTCCTGACCCTAAATGCTCCTTTTGTAGTCACTCTGAGATGCTCATGCATATTTTCTAGTTTTGTCGTCATGCTCAAAATTACTAGAGTTGGATTCACGACTTTTTTGCTCCCTTTAGGTCTGAGCCCTTTTCTTGGCACATGGTTCTTCTCGATGACTCTCCCAAAATGCCTTCCTAGTTCACCCAGATATGGCACTCTTTTCAGCTGGAAATTTTGTTTACTCTGTGGAAAGATAGAAACGTTGTTCTTTTTTCTCACAGTTGCTGGGACAATCATGTTTCTCTTTTTGATAAGGCTTGTATTTATAACAATGTTATGATGCAGATCTAGGTGCAAGCTGACAAGGTGGCCTTGGAGGTTGCCCACTTACAGGAGTTGCTCCAGCACTGGGGCAATGCCCCTTGCACTATTGCCTGGGTTCCTCCAGATTCTCTCTCAGCTGACCGTACGCCACCTTGGGGCCGACGTCGTAGCCGGAGTTCTTCTGCCAGACACTCCAAGACTCCGCGACAATGGCGTCGCCGTTACACCTCACCTCCTCTTCGGAGGGATGCGGGGTCTAGGTGGCCTCCTGTGCTTGCTTCCACTGCTGCTACTTTTGCTCGGCCTTCGGCCTCTGCTCCTGTTAATCAAGGAAAGTTCCCTTGCCTAGCGCTGGCTATTTCGCCCAGGCAGGAGGAAGGAGAAGTTGAGAAAGATCTTGAAGATGGCTGGGCCATCCCTGATCAGGCTCCTCTGCCCAATGTCTGGGGCAATCCGGATGACAAAGATCCTCCTCCCTCTTCAGCTACTGCTCTCGCAGCTTGAGGGTTTCTGATTTTATAAAAAAAATTTATGAATAGTTGTTTGTTTCCGGCCTTAGTGCCATGTGAACTTGCGGGGTGATTCATTCCTTGACCCCTTTTTTTGTGAATATTGTACTTTAATATTTCTTATTAATAGTGAAGGCCTCTATTCATCAAAAAATATTTTAGATTGAGACAAACATTACGAAACAGAACCCATCAATGTTATTTTTGTATTCTTCTCTTAGATAAAAAATTCACTATGCAGCCCCTTCACACACTTGCTACGCTTCTCGTCTACGCAGCCTACGTCCTTCCCTTTTACATTCCATGGACTCATTTTCTTTTTATTTTCCCTTTGGTATTGTACATTTACTCTGTTTGTATGCAAACTTTCACGCGGCTTAGTATGTCTTGTTCCATGTGCGCCTATTTTAGACAGGTCTACATAGCCTCGCATACCCTGCTGTTTTTTCGTAGGCATATTCCATACTTATGGTAACTTCTACTTACAATCTCACGCCAATCCCTTTCCTTTCCTTATGGTCCGTCCCGATCCCTCTGTCAATCCGTAACCCACTGTTTTTGTTTTTCCCCAATTTTCTTTCATGCTACTTCTTCTTCCGTGGATGGTTTGTTTCTATTCATTGGTATTTTTTTAAAACTATGCATACAATAAGATTTAAGCGCCTTCATGTTCAGTGTATCCCCAATGTAAGAAATTTTTGACTAATGAAATTGGGATTTAGGCGTGTTATGTCAAACATTTCATGTACCTGTACCCTTGAATACAAGACACAAAAGAAACAAAATAAGAAAAACCAAAAACTTGAAAAAATCAAACCAAAATATCATGCTTCTTGTTCCTGCCGGGATGCTCCGACGTCAAACTTCTATGAACACAATGATTGTAACCTTCTTTCATGTGTGAGCTCTTCATCTCCTTGCTTGATCATATTCTAAAATCTTAGTATGTAATATCAAGATAAAAAGTGCATAACCATTCATATTATGAAAGTAAATTGCATAAATCCCATGCATGTATGTGCTTTATAAGTCTCGTATGATACTATTTGTAGATAAAATGTTTAATTTATATCTCTATTGAAATATTTCATTGCACGTGTCAAATTAATGATTGCGTTAGAAACATTGAAACTTAGTTTGCTTGATAGACTAAGGATGAATATGTACATTCATGTGTATGAAGAATTACTTAGAGTTCATATTTGTATCGAAAGGGAATGTGCCATTATGTAAATTGCATGAGTTCATTGTGTAGCAATGATTGCATGAAGAATCATGATACTCATCATATATGGAAAGAGAAAGAATAGTAGTCACATAAATGTATTAGGAAGTAAATACATATAAAATCATTAATGTATGGAAGAAAGACTACATGTATGATGTGTCTTGCACTTGACAAAGCCTATGTGTTTGGGAAAGCTTATCTTCTAGGATAGGGTGTCAAATGTGGATATATAGAGGATATGAACCTTTTCTTGGATTCACAATTATTTTAAAATGTACTTTTTCCTAAGTCAAGGGTTCATTGGGAATATTGAACATAGTCTAGCAAAACATAGTTGATAATATCCTTTGCTACATCCTAATTGTTTGCATAGCACATTCAAGTAGGAATTGCATCTGCATTAGCTTGCACTAAGATTCCCTTATGCTACTTATCTCCAAGTTGCTAAGTACTTCGAGTAGGGCCAATGGTTCATCGTGTCAATAAGAACTTTGGGGAAGCTAAGGTTTTGTGGTTGGGTAGAAAAAGCGTCTCAACCATGTTCTCATCTCTCGATTTGCGGAGGACCTTTGAGGGTTAATGGTGATTGAAGACTTTACTAATTGCTTCTTATTTTATATGTATCATGGATAAATATTGTAAGGGATATGTATTAGTTATTAAATGCAATTTCATGACATGATAACCAAGAAGTATGATTGTTTTTCAATGTGTGCATGCACCTAGATTAGCACACTTACATGGAATCCATGTAACTTGTAATTTATATGGAGTTGAATTTCATTTCATTTTATTTAAGATTTTGGATTATTTTGAACATTTATTAAATTTGAAAATTTGTAAGGAAAATGTGAGCCTTAGGCCTAGTGACCTCATGTGCTTACTAATTTAAATACAACAAAATTTAAATTCATTCTTATAGTATCTCTTTTGATTGGCATTACTAGCAATGGTTTCTAGGCCAAGAATCAATCTATACCTTTGAGATGCACATGGTGGACATAAATTAAGAAATTCTATGCTAAATACAAAGTTTAACTCCCATTTGTAACTTTTAAATGTAAAATATTCTAAATTTATGGAAAATAGTAATAGTAGTATAAATAAGTAAAAATTATAGTATAAATAAATAAAAATGAGAAAGATAAAAAGAAGATTAAATCAATACTAAAACCTTTTTTGTGATACAACAAATGTAATAGTTTAAGGATGTTCATGAGATTTTTGTAACATGCATAGAATAAAAGTTTGAGATGTGCCAAAGTCACCCAAAAAAAATTTCATAAATGATTAATGTTTTATTATTTGTATATAATAATTAAAAAACTATTTACTTATTTAAAAATAAATAAATAAATATTAATTAGACTAATTAAAAATACACATTATTTAAATTAATTAATGATGTTATATGAAAAGTTATTAATGGAAAAATTTCAAACATAACATAATTTTATAGAGATGCTCAAATAACTCTCGCACGGAAGACACTCATTTGGATTGTAGAGTCTTTCAATGGGCGAGAAGACGATATGTGAATGCCGGGGAGGCTTTATCTGTTAACAGTCGCAGTCAGTGTACCATAAAAATAATATTACATTCATTGAAATTCCTTTAATGGCTGTGTTATCTGTTTATATAATTCAATGACGACGGTTTTTATTATTATTATTTGTTGAAGGGTTGCATACAACATATACAGATAGCCTACATCAAATATAGTAAAGAGTTAACAGAAACCGATTATTTTAATAACATTTGTAATATTTTAAAACGCTACCACATTTGGAAATGCCCAATACAACCATGTGAGCAAACGTGACAAGAAATAACTTTGAAGTACAACTAGTCTTCTCTTCAAGATGTAGAAACAATTTTATAGACCATAGTGACCTTTGACATTCTACTGGTAACAAGGACATGTGCATTGTTAGCTGAAGACTTCCGATTGATTTAAAATATACAATTGTGGCTCGCATAAAACATCAAGAATTTAGATTCAAATTGACTTTTTTCCTATTTAATGTAATTTTTTCCTTATATCAAAAGGCTTGAGGCTAGCCACATATAATAGGTATCACTAAGTAGAAGTCACAGATTCAAAGGATATTTATTATAATTTTACTGTAGCTACTTTGAACTGTTTTTCAATATTAATATAAATTAGTTAAAAAGTGGAAGTATAAGTTTTTTTATTAATTTAATATGAATTACAATTGATAAGACCTGATTCCCCAACAAATAACAAGACACTAAGGCCTTGTCAGTCCTATCACAAAATTGATTGTATAATCATTAAGTCTTTTGTAGAAGTAATTCTTGAAGTCAATTATATCATTTTTGGGAACTCAATTACTTATCAACTATTTGTATTCCTTAAGCATTTGAAATTGTTTCAAGACTTCATCCAAACAAATTATGCAAGGACACTAAGATCTTTTTTAACTCTCTAAACTCTCTTAAACACAATTTATCAATATACTTTGCTAATAAATTCTTTGAGAATTGTAAAAAAGATGAAGATAATCTATTATCTATCCAAGATCTCATAACTTGATACACTCTTTGAAAGAATTTGGGACAGTCAAATTTCAACTATTACTGATACTTACTACATATGAGGAGGGGTCAATCCAAAACTTTTTGCTTTAAATTGTTACTTTATGTCAAAACTCAAATGCATTTAATTATAGACAAATATAATTAATATACATAGAATTATATATACAAGCAAGGGATCAAAGCTCACTAATATTTATCACTAAAGTGCAACCTTCTTGACTTAGAAGACTGACTCAAGTATCAAACCTTCTTTTTCACCCAAATGCTCTCATATAAGGGTATTGAACTTCACAATACCATTGTTGAAGTGCGTGACAAGTAACAACTTTTGCAATCTATTTAATAATGAAGAATTTTAAGTCACCCTCTATAAAAATAGTAAAATCTTCCTCAAAGCTCTTCCAGGACTCATGCCATCTCACACTCATCCATACAAACAATACTATATATATAGACACATACATCTCTAAAATTTGATTTATGATTACAATTACGACTTAATTAAAAAAGACTATAAGTACTTTCAAGTGAACCTATAGCACCAATGAGCTATGGCTGAGAAAAACACCTTGCTATGGCTAGAAACCACTTTCCATTTTCTATTTTAGATAACCATCATCCTAGGAACACCTTAAAATTCAAGGCAACACCTCACTATCACAAGACAACAAATTTAATTGTTTTAACCAAGATAGCTACAATTCTATCTCTAGCAACGTGACCATCATCTATCTTTTAGATTGACAAATACAACTATTGTTTAACTCGGAAAACAAATGACTTTGAATTTCTATTCTCTACATAAATTCAACTATAAAAGAAATTGACGCTTCAAGGTCAACATTTTAATCGATAATCATGCCCCCAGCCCACATTCAAAGCACTACAATAGATCATATTCATACATGAGAACAGTAATTTTAACTTAAAACCATGAGTATGAAATCACAATCACAAAATGAACTGCTCATAAATAATCACTGGATTCCAACCCAAGCACAGTCCAACACAGTTTAATACATTACTAATTAGCTAACAGTAAATACAGTAATCGAGTAAAAACAGAGTCCAGAGACAACATAATGAAAACAGCACCAAGAAGATAGGACAGCATTTGAAACATAACTGTTTTTAAAAGACGGAGTCCAGTCGCCTGCCATTGTTCCAGAAAACAGTCACATTTGTGATGACATCACATTATATAATAATTTTTCTCTGTAGGTAACGAATATGAAATCAGAAATATGAGAATCTCTGACAACGAAATATATATCCATGTTTTATCATATGATAAAGTCAGAATTAATATTACAGATTCAAAATCGAGGTTAAATTCTTCATCCATGCTTAAATTATAATTTTAAAATTTGTGGCAAATTATATTCTAATTAAGCCGATTCGTGACATATTATGTTACCATTCATCGTCGAAAACAAGTATATAAAGCGATTCTCGTCATAATTCAGGTCATGATGAGCTCCATAATCAGTTACCAATCAACATGAGTATGATTGAATCAGAAGCGTTAATAATGAATGTATGATGTGTTTCGCGAGTGAATACCAAACCAGGCATCAGATGGACAACCTGAAACATCAAACAGTTTTCTTGTCATTATCTTATCAACATTGAATAATGCCCAATGATTCCAATCAAGCAGAATACAAAAAATCTAAGTAGCCTACCCTAATTGCAAGGAAGTGTCTGAAGCCTCATTGTGTTGAATAATGCTTGTTTTGTGTTGGCTCATGGAAGTGTAAGAATTATATATACTTTCAGATGACTGAGGAGGATCACGAGTTTTCGAAGGCTCAATCAACAAGAATTCCACTGCAGTATTGTTCTCCAAATTGGAGCGCTGTTTCAACTGTTCAACCTGCAGACTGACTTTTTGTTTTAATCAATCGGAAGAAATACAGTACAAGAAATCCAAACGCCAATTCGAGAAAAAAAAGCTACCTTCTGGTGAAGTCTAGCATTCTCCTCCTCAATTTGGTTTCCCTGCTTACAATACAATTGAGCCAAGGAGAAGTTCAATGTATCTATTAATACGGCAATGATTTGGGCCAAAATAAAACTTCTTACAAAGTTAATTGTAAGTTTTAATTGCTGATATCCCATATTGGGGAACAAAATCTCCCCCTCCCCCAACAAGAAAAAAAAGAGAAATCTTATGGGTTTCACTAGATTATCCATGGCCATTGTAAACTTACTTGATGCCTTAAGTTATATTTAAGCAAGTTTTATTATAATAATACTAATAAGGTGACGTATTATCATAGCTTGCTTCACTCAAGGTGATGCCCTTGAATTATTCAATGACTAGATCCCTCTATTGAATATTCCTTGTGCTACCAGTTTCCACATTAAAATTTTCTAAATATGTGATCTGCAGTAGCCTAAGGTGGCTTAAAACATATAGTTGTACCCTAAATTGTTTATATATGTCATGTCTTGAGACTCAAAAAATTTCTAGTATCTATTTTAAATGTTCTGCTTATTTTCCTGCTACCCTTCCTACAATTGATCTTCAGTTACTATTGTGCTCACTATTAGGTCATCTATTTCTATTTTACTACCCTTCTCTTCTTGGGTGCACAAGTCCACATGGTCTACATAACTTTCTTTCTATGTTTAAAGCAATCATCCTTTGTCCCTTGTATTTTGTTCTTATCATGTCTTCCTCTATATGGTCTCAAGAACACTTCATAAATGTGTTGTCTCTCCATAGCTCGATAATGAAAATACCCCTCAATAATCAATTTGAAAGTTGTACATTTTAATGTTGCTATTTCTAGTTTAGATTGTGTATGTTGTTTTGCATCAACATTTCTGATCACCCTCTATGATCTATCACCAGGATGATAGAAAGCTCATGGAGTAGAAAGATGATGGATCATAGAGTGATAAAATGAACTTTGATAGAAATAAACATACACAATATAACTAGAAACAATAACAATTACTACGATTGGTTTTGGGAAACTAACGTTCTTAGTTGTGCATTTTGTATTGTATGCAAACCTTTTCACCTAGATTGTCTTTCTATATATTTCTACACATACATACACTTGGCATTTGCAATTCTCATGTAATTAGTGTAATTAGGAGACCTCGTTGTAATTAGGCTAGTCTAAGGGTATATGTATCAAAACTGATAGAAAGGTGGAATCAGGTCTTACAATCCTGTTTCTTTTGGGTTGTTTGATTGTTGAAACATCACTCCAAAGGTCAGTGTGTAGGTTTGGTCTAGTGAGCCATTCCAACCCCTAAACACTAGTATATCCCACTAAAGCATTCAAAGGTGTACACGCCTTAATGAATTTTCTTTATAATTTGTCCAAGAAGGGGGAATATAGAAGCCTTCAAGTGTGAAAGAGGTTCCCTTTGAAGTGTTGAGACATGTGTTTGGATAAGCAAGACATTTAGAGATCTCTTGTGAAATTTGTTGAAGAGTTCAAAACCTTGGGTCACCTCCTAGAGGCCTTGTTGAGTTTAGTGTGTTCATTTATTCTTGTGCCTCCTCATCATATTGGTATCAGATCCATATTTAGATCACTTGGTTGGTGTGATCTTGGTGTATGTCAGCAAAGGAGATAGAAGTATTGGCTCACACAATGCATCCTAAGAGCATGTCTCGGGATGTAGTGAAGAAGTTGGTTGAAGAGATGCTTGAGGCCAAGTTTGGAGAGTTGAAAAAATCCAAGGGAAAGGATAAGGAGTGTGAGTCTGACACTGATGATGAAGGGGAACAAGGTGAAGGGGAAACCCCTAGCCAGGCAGTGGAGTTGCCTACAGATTAGAAGGCATTTGTAGAGCCCTTGAAATCACTGAATAGGGATTCCATAGATGGTTTACCTATGTATATAGTGGAAGCATGGATGCAAAAGAGATAATAGAGTGGATTGAAGCCCTAAGAAATCACTTTGAGTATAAAGAGGTCCCTAAAGACAAGAGGGTCAAATTGGGAAAGGAAAGCTTGAAGGGATCTGTTGTCACATGGTGGAATTATGTATAGGGAGAGAGAGTCAAAGAAGAGAACAATATGATAACTTCCTGGGAAAGGATGAAGGCTAGACTCAAGACACAATTCATGTGCATTGATTATGAGGTGCAGGTGTAAAGAAAGCTATAGAATCTTAGATAGAGAGATCTTGATGTTGGTGCATACATAGAGGAGTTTCATAAAATGAGTCTCAAGTCAAAGAGACAAGAAGAGGAGTCAGAGAATGTAGCTAGATATTTGAATGGCCTAAAGATGAAAATTCAAGATGAGATTAGCATCTTGGCACTAGAGAGAGTAAATAAATTTTTTTAGTTGGTCCTTAGGGAAGAGAAGTTGAAAAGGAAAAGTGAATAGAATAACAAAGGTAAAGGAGGAAGGAGTTTCAGAGGCAAGGGTAGCTTTGGTGGAAGAAGTATAGACAAAAGGTATCAAGGAGAGTCTATCTAAGGAGACCAAGTTGGGGACTCAAGTAGTAGAGGAGGCTACGAAGGGAGGAGACCTAATGGGAGAGCAAGGTCTAGTGGATCAGGGAGTGGACCCAATTTCTCAGGAATGAGATGCTCAAATTGTAATTAGTCAGGGTATCCAACTTATAGGTGTCCAAAGAAGGCTTCAAATTCTCAAGGTGGTGACAAAAGAACCACATTGGTCCAAGATGATGTGAGTGTGACATCACCAAAGGTAAAGTTGGCTTCAGAAATGGGAGAGAATCTAATGATCAAGAGGACTTTTCTCAAGGAACCAGTCAAGACAGATCCACCACAAAGGAGATGTTTATTTATGATCAATTGTAAGATCCAAGACCAAAGATATGTAAAGTCATTATTGATTCTATTTCTACTAACAATATTGTACCTTTGGAAGCAACAAATAAGTTGAAACTAGTAAGAATACCCCACACTTGTCAATACAAGGTGTCTTGGTTGAATAAGGGGCAACATGTACTAGTTAATGAACAAACATGGGTAGAGTTCAATATAGGGGGGGTATAAGGATAAGATTTTTTGTGACATCCTTCCAATGGATGCTTGTCATGTCCTTCTTGGTAGACCCTAGCAATTTGATAGGAAGGCTCATCTAGATGGGGATAAAAACTCATACTCTTTTCAAAAAGATGGGGTAACTTGTAAAATACGGTCCTTAATAGAAGAAGACATTTGAAGACATGTAGGGTCTAGTTTTATGATGTTGGGAGAAAAATAATTCATAGATACACTAACAGAGGAGAGTGGAATGGGGTTTTCTTTGGTCCTCAAACCTAATGGTGAAGAGAAGAAGGATGTAGGGGTAGTGTTTCCTAAGAAAGTGAAAGAACTATTGGATAAGTATAAGGGTGTAGTTGCAGGAGATATGCTAGACTCCCTACCCCCTATCAGAGAAACTAGTTACCAAACTGACTTGATACCAGGAGTTCTCCTTCCCAATAAAGCTACCTACAAGATGAACCCACAACAGAATGAAGAGATAGCTATGAAGGTTCAAGAATTGCTTGACAAAGGGTTGGTGAGAAAGAACCTTATTCCTCGTGTGGTACCAACTATTTTAGCCCCCAAAGAAGGATAGGAAGTTGACGCTATGTACTGATTCTAGGGCCATCAATAGGATAACCATCAAATATAGTTTTCCTATCCCTAGAATAGAGGATCTAATGGACTATTTGGGAGGAGCCACCTATTTCTCTAAGATTGACTTGAAAAGTGGATACCACCAAATAAAAATAAAAGAGGGGGATGAGTGGAAAACCACCTTCAAAACTAATGAAGGGCTTTATGAGTGGCTTGATATGCCTTTTGGGCTCTCCAATGGCCCTAATACCTTTATGAGGTTAATGCATGAGGTTCTACAAGACTTCATAGGGAAGTTTATGGTGGTGTATCTAGATGATATATTGGTGTTTAATAAGAATAAGGAGGATCACATCAGACATGTGGAGATTTTCATAAGGAGGCTGCATGAACACAAATTTATGGTTAACCTTGAAAAATGTATGTTTATGAAATAATAATTAGTATACCTTGGATTTGTGATCTCAAGGGGTGACTTGAAGATGGATCCCTCTAAAGTTGAAGCCATTTTGAGTTGGCCTACACCTAGGACTACATGAGAAGTCAAAAGTCTCCATGGGATGGCCACATTATATAGGAAATTCATTAAGAATTTTAGTCACATTTGTGATCCAATTTTAAAAACCATTAAAGGTGGAGGAAAGATTAAATTTATGTGGATAGAGGAAGAAGATCAAAATTTTGAGTATTTCAAACAAAGGGTCGCACAATATCCTATCCTAATACTACTTAATTTCAACAGGGTCTTCACAATTGAATGTGATGCAATGAATATGTCAATAGGTGCAGTATTGAGCCAAGAAGGAAGGCCAATGAAATTTTTCAGTGAGAAGTTCAATGAGGATAAAAGGAAATATTCATCTTAGACCTTGAACTGTATGCAATGGTTTAATGTTTAAAAAATGGAGGCACTATTTACTTCCAAAATAATTTATTGTTAACATTGATCTAACCATGACCTCTATTTTTTGAATGCACAAGATAAGTTGAGTCACCGATAGATGAAGTGGGTGGAAATTTTACAAGGCTATACATTCAGGTCATTAGGCACAATAGGGGCCTAGCAAATAAGGTTGAAGATACATTGATCCAATACATTTTGATTGTTTAGGAGATACAATTGTAGAGTATGGGTATAGAATAACTCAAAGGGATGTATGAGGAGGATCAAGACTTCAAGGAAGAATACAAGGTTTTTAGCAATTTTGAGAATTCATTCCATTGTAATTTTTCTAAGTATACCTTGCAAGATGGGTTATTATTTAAAGTATTTCAGCTCTGTATTCCTAGATGTTCCATGAGGGAGAATGTGGTTAAATAAAAGCATAGGGTGGTTTCGGAGGCCACTTGGGGTTGAATAAAACCTTGGATTTGGTTAGGAGATTTAATTTTTGGCCCAAGATGCAGACTAACATTAAGAAATTTGTGGAGTCTTGTACTGTTTATTAAAGAGCCAAGAGTGTTTCCACCAATGTAGGGTTATACCAACCCTTACCTATACCCAATAGACCATGGGAAAGTTTGAGCATAGATTTGGTTATGGTTTTATCAAGAATGAAGGAAAGCTTTGATAGTATTTTTGTTGTAGTGGTCAGATTTAGTAACATGGCTCACTTCATCTATTGCAAAACCACAAATGAGCTAGTTATATAGAAGGTTTGTTCTTTAAGGAGGTGGTTAGGATACATGGTCTGCCATTGAACATTATCAAATAGAGATTCAAAGTTTGTAGGTCATTTTTGGAGGACCTTGTGGGAGAGATTGGCCACAAACTTGGCATTTAGTTCAACTTACCACCCTCAGGAAGATGGCCAAACTGAGGTGGTAAACAGATCATTGGGTAACCTTTTGAGGTGTTTGACAAAGGAGTATGCACAAGGTTGGTACATGGTGATCTCCCAAGCAGAGTATCCTTACAATGACTCCAATAATAGGAGTACTAGTATGAGCCCTTTTGAGATTGTCTATGGCACCCACCATAGATAGGTATTTGAGTTAAGATATGTCAAAGGATTGGACAGAAGGAGTGGCCATGCAAAAGAGTTTGCAGAGGTGATAAAAGAGGTTCATCAACAGGTTAGAGATACTTTGCAGTAAAATACACAAAAGGCTAAGGCACAGATGGATTAGAGAAGGAGAGATGTTCAGTTTTAGATTGTTGACTTGGTTATAATTCATCTCAATAAGGATAGATTGCCCAAAGGTAGCCATAGTAAGCTTATGATACGAAAGATTGGTACCAACAGGATCTTGGACAAATATGGTCCAAAAGCATAGAACTTCCTTCTGATATTTCCATTTCCCTAATATTTAATGTATTTAATCTAACTCTCTATAGGATTCCTTCTCATGTAGGTGCAGGTGATGCAGTAGAAGTTTAGGATGAAGAAGTGTGGATCAATCAATTGCCACCCAAGGAGACTCCAAAGATGGAATGTATTTTGGATCTACTTAGAGAAGATAAAAAGACAAGGAATAGAGCCTACTATGAACACCTTGTCAAGTGGAAAGGACTACCTGAATCAGAAGCCACTTGGATGTTAGAAGAAGATATTAAGAAGCAAGGTGGAGATTTGTAGCAATTGGTCTCTCGGGGGATTTGAGACAAAATATACTCAGGGAGTATGTCAGTGTTGGAGCACCACCTGGTTAGACCAAGACCAAATAAAAGTTGTTCGCCTTTAGGATAAGAAAATGTAATAAGACCCTATGGGTCATTGATGTAATCAATGAAATGGGAATGTAATAGGATTTGGCCAAGTTTGGCTAGATTGTTACTTAGGGACATTTAGGACCTTTATGGTCAAATAAGGTCAAATGGTCCAAAATAGTGAGACGAAGTAGTGAATGGTCTATTTGAGTCATTTTTTATGTAATTGAATCAAATGTAACACCTTTGAGGTCACTAGGAAATTAGAAGTCCAAATTTCTAAAAGTTGTAAAATTTGTCATGACAACTTTGCAACTTTGGCAAAAAGTTGCATTTTTGTGTTCCAATGATTACTTCATTTCAAAATCAGTTTGAAGTGGTTGTGATCATTCGGAATGATATTTTTAAGACCTTAGATGAAAAATTATGTAAGGTTGTTGAAGTTTGGAAAATAGAAGCAATAATACTATTGGAATTTTTTGTATACCTATTTGATTTTTGTTGATCTTGCATACTGATTGGATTGACAAGCATGATCAATTTGTAGATTCATAAAATTATGTGCTCTAACTTTCATTTCTAGTAGGTTTAAATTATTGAAGTGATTACTATTGGATTTGGTAAGAACATCTTTCTCGGGTGGTCTGAAACCCTCATAGACCCAGGGCTTGGTGGAAACCATGAGTTTTGGCCTATCACCATCTAGCTAAATTTCCTGAAACTGTAGGATTTGTTAGGCCTTCCATTTCATTATAAGATTATTCAACTTTCAGAAGGTTCCAACAAAGTGGTGAATTTTTCAAGAAAGCCCTAGGCTTGGCATCTCAATGTGACATGCATGAAGATGTGTGACCATAAATTTTGTTCAAAGGTCAATTGAAAAGATCAGGAAAGGGGTTTGAATATAGAGGAAACAATGTTTGGAGGATGTTAGAGCATGTTGTGGATGATGGAGGACTTTATTTGATTAGAGAAGGAAAGAGTTTGTAAGTAGTACTATGGGAGAGACTAAATTAGCCTTATTAGCCATTTTGATGGAGTATTGGTTAGGTGGTCTACAAATTGGTTGAGAACCCAAAACCAAAGTATTATATAGGACTCCCAAAAGGGTCTTTGTAAAGCCTTTTTATTTGGTTAGGTCACAAGCGTACCAAAAGTTATCACTTGATTATTCGATTATGAGACCTAATTGCAATTATGTCACTCTAAGGGCATATGCATTAAAACTAATAGAAAGGTAGAATTGGGTCTTGAAATCATATTTCTTTTGGGTTATTTTCTTGTTGAAACATCACTCCAAGGGTCAATGTGTTGGTTTGGTCTAGTGGTCCATTCAAACCCCTAAACACTAGTATAGCCCACTAAAGCATTCAAAGGTGTACAAGCCTTAGTGATTTTTGTTTGTAAGTTGTCCAAGTAGGGGACATATAGGA
This sequence comes from Chamaecyparis obtusa, assembly GCA_027943335.1. Lineage (NCBI taxonomy): Eukaryota > Viridiplantae > Streptophyta > Pinopsida > Cupressales > Cupressaceae > Chamaecyparis > Chamaecyparis obtusa. The sequence continues at coordinate 269,658 of BSBK01006588.1, forward strand.
GCCTTTGAGTCTGTAAGAAGCTCTGAGACATGTGTTTGGGTAAGGAAGACATTTAGGGATCTCTTGTGAAAGTTGTTGAAGAGTTCAAAACCTTGGCTTAGCTCCTAGAGGCCTTGTTGAGTTTAGGGTGTTCAATCATTCTTGTGCCTCCCCATCACATAGTTAGATGTCTCCTATAAGGAATAAAGTGTATTCCCATATTACTCTAAGTAATTAGAAGACCCATATACAGACTAGTTGATATCATGGACTATAAAATTATCCTTCTTTCTTTCTTCTCAATATTGCTCGAAAACCCATTAAAAAAATGTTAATATTTATTTAATATATACAAATTTTAAATTCTATATATGATTTGTTTTGAGCTTATGCAAGGGCCTTGCCACGAGATTCCATAGGAAATAATTATATGTCAAGGAGAATAGATAGGACTAGTCATAAGATTCCATAAAGAATATTTATGAAACTTATATTTTCACTTTTTTCAATAATACTATCATACTTTACGATAGTTCAGTGGGGGGTATTATTGACCAATTCTTAAATAAAAGACATAATCTATTTTCCCAATAAGATTCAAATATTCCCTCTTCCCCTAGTGGTTCCCTTATAAAAGATGCTTTTACTTTATATTTTGTATGCTTAGAACACTTTAGTTCTACTACTATTTACTAATGCCAATATCCTCTCTTGCATGTAAAATCTCTCTTGCCTCTATGCATGCATTTTATAACGATGAACATATTCTTTTTTGTATTTTTCCACATAATTTGAAAGGAAAGCATGTATTTGGTTTAATTCATGTAACAAGGTTTTGAAGTTTATTATTAAAATTCAAGAAAGTATTGATCAAATTGCATATTCAAATAAACCATGGGCCCCCCTTCCTCTTGTAACAAAAAATGATTCTACATATTTTTCTCTTTTTTTAACGTCATGCTCAACTAATTACAAATATGATTAAAAGTGATCATAGAATATATATTAGTTTATTCAAAACATCCACAACTAATATCTTAAATTCCTACTTCTAGGACTTTTCCTCCCTAGGTTTTTATAGATCCACTACACACATTACTCCTTCTCAATCATCTATCATAGAGTAGCACGGTGCACAATGCCTTCCTCCTCATTCAAAAAATGCAAGGTCAATCAAACCATCCACTACTTAATCCCATGAGGGAAAAATAATTTATAATCTTATAAAATAATTGTAATTCAAAAATTAAAGACATACCATAAGGTCTTTGTAAGGTAAAAAATGTTATAGATGTCGTTTGTCTATATCATATATCTTTAAGTCATATTTTGACCTTTTAGAATGACTTTAGCAATTTTTGGCATTGACTTTGTCAAACAGCCTTATCTTGTCAACCATAAAAACTTTAATATCTCAAAATAATGTGTGCATGCAAAAGGAATGAGTTTTTAATTATAAGAAAAGGAGTTTGAGTTTTAACAAAATAGGTTAACCTACCTAAGGTTTTTATCATACTTTTTAGGTTTTGATGACATTTCCATCTTTTTATGGTAGCCAGAGTTTACGAGAAACCATAATGAAGGAAAAAATGAAGTACTGGGGTCTTCTTTGACACCCAACCTCTAGTGTCCAAGTATGCAACATGGACTCTTTAGTTAATTAAGTTTATGAGTTGAAAAAGAAATTTTATGGGATATGTTGCACATATAAACCCATCTGTGATGAAGAAAATACATTTTGAGGGGGTTGTGGTCCTCGTGTATTGTTATATCCCTCCCATGCAAAAGTACAAATGAAGATTAAATGTGAATCGTTTCAATGTTCATACTCTATGATTAAAAGAAAAACATCCAAAAGGACAATCAATGCATTTTCCTTTCTTTATTTCTTTCATCATCAATACAAAATAGAGGAAGCTAAGATAGTTATAGCTCTTATCACTATTGCTATTAAATGATCATATGCATCAAGGATTTGAGAACCATTACTAAAAACATGTCAAAGGATAGTAGATCTACTATGATGTCTCATGCTTGTGAGTTGAAAGATAGTCACCATTTCCTAAAGGGATTTAATGCAAATTTTGCTAAGAGATAGACACGATGATGTATGACCTATTATGCTAATGAGAAGATAAATTTGAAGTGACAATGCAAATAATAGGAAAGAAGCAACATTGTCCTATCTAATGTTTTTTCTCTTGAGCCCATAACATACTTTTTTTAATAGCCTTTATTTGCATTTTCTAGCATCACCTTAACACTAGAACTTATGAACCCTTGTCTTGATAATAAACTCTCATTTATGTCCAACTATTGCTCCATTTTCAAGAGTTTTTTCTGGTTCACATTTATGTTCTTACTCACTTTGTTGGGTGAAATAGAGCCTAGTGCAATCCATTAAGCCTTTACCATTGTTACTAAGAAATATATGGATATAATCTTCACACCTTATGAAACCTTGAGTCAAGTATCCATGTGAGTTTAATGTTGGAAGCACATGTCACTTGAGTGATGTGAAAAGGAAAGAAAGGTGGACTAAGATAGTTTCAAAAGTAGGATAAATCTAATATTAAAGAGATCAATCTAATATTATCATCATTGATGAATTATGATTTATCAACATTATGGGACAATTTTATAAAAATAGCCAAAAATACATAAGTTTTTTTTGCACAATTTTAATAGTAGTAAGAGAAGATAGAAAACCTAAGGGAAAGAAGCATGAATCATAAGAATTAAGATACTACTCACAAGGAGCAGTGTGCCAAAGCTCTAGTGAAAAAATGCCATATGATCTATGTTTGGAGAATACACACTGAAGGATTTTTAGAAAGACAATGAAGTAGAAGATATGATGAAAAAGACATGTCCTCATTTTAGGGTTTTCTTGTACTGTAGATAGTTTTGACCTTTTCAGTGGGTGTTTATCTTGTCTAATAGGTTATTTGATATTTTTAGCGAGCAGAGATAGTCTAGAGGACTCATGTGCCACTTTTGGGGGAGATTTCTAGTTGTCGGTGTGTCTTTCAAGAATCTTAGATAGGGTGTCTATTTATAGTAAGACACCCAATTGACTTTGTTTACCATTATTTATCATTGAGATCAATCAAGTGTGATTATTTTTTGTAAGCCAATTTCTACAAATCAGGTACTTTGATGAATTCTTTTAATTATTTTGAATAAAGATTTTTAAAGTTTATTAAAATATTTTAAATGCACCTTAATATTATAGCTTATAATTGGAGTAATTTTTTTAAAATATGAACACGTAATATAAGGACCTTGTGTCAAATTATAATTAATTTAATGAAAATATCTTTTCCAGAGCTAAAATGAAAATTTTAGTTAAAGTTTGGCCAAAACGTAAAATACATTGGAAAGGCTGATGAAACCCTCGGAATTTTGAGCACTGTTTGCCAATTTAGAGGTCTAAGCTTGTGCAAAAAGGAAAAGTTTGCAAGAATTGAGAACTGTAGATTTTATCATTTCTCAAGTACGTTTGGTTTGCAAATACATATTAAATTTTACAGGCAATAGATAAATTATGTATGCGGTGCATGCTAGTGCCAGAAAGACTAAATTTTACAATGAAGTGTGTGAGAGTGCCAAGAACATTAAATTTTATAGTGCAGTGCGTGCTGGTGAGAATAAAAATAAAATACGATTATTATTTAATAGCTTGTTAGAAGATTTCCATGATGACTAAACTCTTCGCTGGGCATCAAGAGTCTCCATAAAGATGGCGTGACAGTTTGACAGCAGTCGATTAAACTCATTTTTAGAGATTTCCATGGATAATTAAGAGTCAATTAAACTGTTTGCTGGGTATTAAAAAGTCTCTAAACAGTGGTTTTCATTTCATGGCAAATTCTCAATGTTAAAGGTGATTACAGCTCTACCAAGGGGTCAAGCATATGAGATCGTTTTCTAGAATAGCTGGAATGGCGACCGTTGCAAGCTTTCGCAGAAACACTAGCAGTTTTTATGAGGAGAAAAGATACCAGAGATGGAAGGGAAAATGGCCCTCAGAAAGGAAGAAGGAAGCAGACCAGAGAAATCGATGGCCTCACATCCGGGAGAAGAATTGGAATGCAAACCACAACAAGCAGGGAATCTCCCAGGTACATCACTCTCGTCAATACATCAGAACTCAACCGTTCCAACATAATAAAATAGAGTTCCATCTGCATAGGGGATCCCATAACAAAATTCCTTAGTTTCACGCCATAGTGAATAATCGATCTTTTTTTAAGTTTTCAAAAAAAGGGTTCAACCTTGCATCAAGGAGAGACAATACTCTGAATCCCAACTTAATACCCATATTCCCAACATCTTCAAGGGGCACTCCGATCAATCCTCCTCTGCCAAAAAAACCCTAGATGGACACTTATTGGAAGATTCATAGAAGAAGACTTGCCCTGTTAGGGAACCTACACTGGAATCCCCAGAGTTGAGGAGCTTCTAAAAAATGGCTTCAGATTTGGAGACCAATCCACAAGGAAGATACCCAAAAGGGATTCAACGAAGCTCCATTGGACCAGGATGGAGACGGCAATAAGGTAGATTCTTTACATACTGCAATGGAGAAGCCAGTATCAACAAGGGACCAAACTCCTTTGATCACCTTTCCAGAGGAAATGCTAGCTGAGAGGAAGGCATACCTCTTCAAATTCGCAATCATTTGCAAATTCTGGGAAATCAACATCGAATATGGTGTATTCCACAGTTGGGTATCTACAAATTGGTTGAGTTTTGTCCAGATTTACTCTTTAGATAATGAACTAGGATATTTTCTGGTCATTTTCGAGGATAAATTGTCTCGAGACAAGGTTTTCCGAAACAAAAAATGGTTCTACAAATTGCAGGGTCTACATATGCAATACTGGATGCCCAACTTCAATAGCAAGGATAATGTCATTAGGTTCATACCCAAGTGGATCACACTACAAAACTTACCTATGGAATACAGAGGAAAAGAGATCATTCATATCCTGGCTAATAAAATAGGAATTTATCTCGACCATCACATAGACTGCTCTTCTGCTTCTGTGAAGATATGTTTGCTTGCAAGTCTAGAATGGGAATTCCTTGCTTCACTTAAAATTATTTCAAAACAGGGCAATTGGATTCAACTCATTACCCAAGGGGTTGAGAATCTTCCCATATCTAAGAAAAGACACCAGGAGATGGAGGTGGATAAAATAATCAGGGAGCTCCATTCAAGTTTGGCAAGAGATCAAGAAGCTAATACCAATCTCTCATTTTCTCATCAAGAAATGGAGATGGCCGGAGACTTACATTCAGAAGTTACAGAAGTATCAGAACAGTCGCTAAACTATAATGTTCGAGGAGGCCATTCAAGCTGGGAAGAGTCAACGGTCTTGGAGTCTTTTATTCGAGTGTTAGGTTAGGTCATGCATAGGTTTGTAAAACAACCCCATCATCCTAGTCTTGCAATAACTTACCCAGAAAAGGCTTCCAATAGTTGCCAGGATACTCTTTCAATCAAGAGTCTTCAGGACCCAGCGCTCCCTCATATTTCTCCCTTGATTTTGGGTTTTCGATGTTTTCCCGAATCATCTCCACTTTTTCCCTTGCATAAGGCCATTTTCTTAAAGCCTTTCAGGTTCAATCCTTTAACTTTACAGCAAATCATTCTTCAATGGGTATCGGAAGTCCAATTGGATTTGATAGAGGAAATAGCAGATCAAGTAATTAGTGAGGAGGAATCTTCAGATTGACCCTTGCAGCCAATGGAGATGCTGTTGGAGAAGCCGGCGTCCTCAATTGATTTGGAAAAGGAAAACTTAAATGCAGAAGAAGCAATAGAAGAAGATGACATTCTTAAGATTAAGTTATGTGACCTCAAAGCCTCAACCAAAACAAAAAGTTCGGCCACAACATCTTCTTCACCAACCTTTCAAGGGGTTAACCTTCAAACTCCTGATTCATCATCTTCTTCATACTCAAGATGGAGAACATCCTACAGACTAAGACTCAAAGAACAAAAATAGATGACTAAGTTGCTAGCCCCTCAAATGCAGAAAACCTCATCCACATTTAGAGTCAAAGGAGGGTTAATTAATCTCAAACCATTAGAAGCAAATATGGATCACCTCAGAATTAATAATCTACAATCAGACAGAGGTGTACTTTCTCAAGTGTATGAGGAAACACAGATCTCCCCAAAACTTTAGGCAGTTTATGATCTTTTTGGTGATACAACATTAGAACAACCAACCGGGGATACTCAGAAGTTAACATATGTGGAAAGGCTTCTAGATGAGGATTATATTGAGGATGAAGAAAGACTAATAGACATCTCAGTGCTCATCCAAGAAGAATCAAAGGAAGATCACCGGCAAGATTTTTAACCAAAAATGCAACAACCTAGGACTAGTGCAATCTATTCAAGATTGTCACATGGATTGTAGAAAGATCAAAAAGCAGGGGAGAGGAAGGAAATCTAATGCATCACTCAAGAAGGAAGTTGGAGAGGAATCAAATCAAACCAAAATAACATTATACATTAATGTAGCGAAGGGGAAGTTCCTTCTCGAGTTGCAATGAGAATCATCTCCTGGAATGTTAGGGGTCTCAATGCCCCTAACAAATAGTGTTTGGTCAAACGTTGTATCATATCATCTAAAGCAGAATTAGTTCTACTTCAGGAAACAAAGATGGATAAAGAGCAATTGGAAATCTTTGCCAAGAATTTAGGAGATTGGAAGGCTCATAGTGTAGATGCAATAGGATCCTCAGGTGGCTTATCGGTCTTATGGAATTCCAAGTTTTCTTCTTTCATTCCAATGGATCATGGACCAAATTGGATAGCTAGGAACCTAATTAGCACCAAATCCAATTTAAATATTCATACAGTGAATGTATATGGCCCCATCTCACACAAGAAGAAGGCAGAATTATGGGCAGAAATCTCTAATTGCTTTGCTCAATGGCCAGAGGACAACTTTATAGTGGGGGGTGATTTCAATGCTATAGTTCATGCATCAGATAAATTAGGGGGATCTCTAAGAACCTCTCAGTCACAAAATGATTTCAGGGATTGGTTACAAAAAGAGAGTCTTATGGAGGTGGAGCTACAAAATGGCTCCTTCACATGGTTAAACCGAAGAATGGGCATATGCAACATCTCAGAAAAACTGGATCGTTTTCTATTTAAAGGAGACCTTACAGAATTCCCTTTTAATTTAAAAGCCTCTATCACTCCAATTTCAGGATCTGATCAATTCCCTATTCAACTTAACATTCTCGAGGCCAACAAACCCTTGGGATGTCCTTTTAAATTTGAAAATATGTGGCTTAAAGAGGAGAATTTCTTGGAGCTCATAGATGAATGGTGGAAGGATTTCAAAGTTGAAGGTTCTAAGTTATTCTGCTTTGTCTCCAAACTGAAATACATCAAGCAAAACCTTCTCATATGGAATAGAACTCATTTTAATGACATCTTTGCATCAAAATTGGAGATTGAACAAAAATTGGAGAATCTGAATCTAAAAATAATGCAATCGGGATTGGACCATGATAGTTACTTAGAAGAAAAATCTCTCTTAAGGGATTGGGAAGATATCCTAGCTAAAGAAGAAATATACTAGAAACAAAAATCTAGAGAGTCTTGGCTAGCTGAAGGAGACAAGAATACAAAATTTTTTCACTCAAGTACAAAACAGAGGAGAGGCATTAATAGGATTTCTCAACTCAAGGATGCTGTTGGCTCTATATTGGAGGATCAGAAGGAGATCATCAAAGAAATCACCAGATATCACTCTCAGCTTCTCAATTGTTCTATCTCAACTCCCTTGAGGATTCAACAAGGGTTATTGGAAAACATCCCAAATATCATTACTGATGCAGATAATTAGATGCTATCCAGGCCCTTTCAGGAAGAAGAAATCTGGCATACTATCTCCCAAATGGCTCCAGACAAAGCTCCAGGACTGGATGGCTTTCCTCCAAGCTTCTTCCTTCATTGCTGGAGCATTTTGGGCAAAGACCTCACTGATGCTTTGGAGGCCGCAAGAGCTTCAGGTAGATTTCTAACTGAAATCAACAATACTTTCATAGTGTTAATACCTAAAAAGGAACAAGTCATTAATTTGGATGAATTCAGACCAATTGCTCTTTGTAACACAATTTACAAAATTCTCTCTAAAGCTCTAGCAAATAGACTGAAAAAGGTCTTAGTTAAGCTAATTGGGGAGGAACAGACCGGTTTTGTCCCGGGTAGATCAATTCTAGATGGGATAATCATAGCCCAAGAAGCGATACATTCTATCCAGCATAACAAGCAATCTAGCATGATTATAAAATTGATATCAAGAAGGCCTATGACAAGGTCAATTGGAGATTCTTGATTAAATGTATGGAGTGATTTGGGTTTTCTAAAGCATGGATCAATTTGATATTTTATTGTATTTCAACTCCTAAATTCTCTGTTTTGGTGAATGGATCGCCACAAGGCTTCTTTGAGGGCTCTAATGGCATCAGACAAGGAGATCCATTATTGCCATTTTTATACATAATTATGGCTGAGGCATTAGGGAGAAGTATGATCAGTATGCAGGATCAAAACCTAATCAATGGCATTACAATATCCTCATCCATTTGACCAGTTACTCATCAACAATTTGTAGATGACATTATTCTCATAGGTCAGGGGAGTATCCAGGAAGCTAAGCAGATTTCCAAGATACTAGATCACTATGGACAAGCTTCAGGGCAACTAGTCAATAAAGAGAAATCAATGGTCTTCTTCTTTCACACAAAAAAGAAAATCCAACAGAAAATTGTAAAAATTCTGGAATATAAATCAGGCTCTCTCCCATGTCCATACCTGGGCATCCCGATTGACAAATCCCTCAGAACAACATCAGTTTGGAAAGCTCTCAATGAAAAGATGGACAAGAAGATGGATAATTGGAAAACTAGATGGCTATCTTGGGCCGGGAGATTAGTCATGATCAAAGCAACATTATCAGCAATACCAATATACCTAATGTCTTGCCTTTCACTTACCACAGAGGGATATATGGATATGGTGAAGAAACTTCAAAAATTCTTTTGGCAGGGTACAGATACTAAGAGGAAATTTGCATTAATCTCATGGGATAAAATATGTAAACTGAAATCTTCTGGTGGCACTGGCATTAAAAATCAATTATGGCAAAACCAAGCTCTAGGTGCAAAGCTTTATTGGAAAATAGTGAATAATCAGGATTTCAAATGGATTAGAATTCTTAGAGCTAAATATTTAGGCAACTTTAATAAGGAAGATATAGTCAGAATTAAAGAGTTCCCAAAAGGCTCGAGAATATGGAACTTCATAGCTAAGTCAAGACATATTATTAACAATAACATATCTTGGAATATCAAAGATGGAAAGGAAGCAAGATTCTGGGAAGACTCTTGGGGTGGGCATCCAACCATCAATTCACAGTTAGACCCCAATCAGATCAGTCATATTTGTACTTCATCCTGGGGACCATATCTCAGTGACTATATCATCCCTTCATCCTTTGCTGCTATAGATGGTTCTTGGGAGTGGAAAGACTTCTCATCACTTCAATTAGATACAAGAGAGGTAGATAAGCTCAAAACATTGATCAAAGATAGGCCCTTTCTTCTCAAACAAGGAAAAGATGAAATCATTTGGAATGGGGCAAAATCAGGATCCTATAGTGTCAAAAAGGGTTACAATCTTATAGCCAAATCATCCACATCTAAAATAGAAGAGATCCCAACACAATTATGTTGGAACAAGGTTGGACTCCCAAAAGCTGGGTTATTTATGTGGGCAGCATCCTAGGGTAGAATTTGAACTGTAGATAAATTTATTAAGATGGGATATCAGGGTCCATCCAGATGCATTATGTGTTTTAAGAATGAAGAGGACATAAATCGTGTATTATTATCCTGTCCCTTTGCTAAAGATTGTTGGTGCAGGCTTTATTCAAGATTAGGATGGTTATCAGCCCCCCCCCAAATAATTTACTCCAACTTTTGATATCATGGCCATGAATCATGGGAGGAAGTTTATTCAGTAATCTATGGATGATCTCTCCATCAATTCTGATTTGGGAGATTTGGAAAGAAAGGAATAGAAGATTATTCCAGTATAAATTTTTGAAATTTGAAACTATAATTAACAAATTGGAGGCAGCCATAGTTGAGGTAATGAATTCCCGGATCCAAACTCAATCAGCACAACATAAATTCTTTACCAGTTGGGATGATCAGATGACAAAAAATTGGTTTGGGTTAAAAGCTCCAATCACTATAGGCAGAGGATATAGAAGAAATCAAGAACTAAGGAAGGCATGTGTCTGGAAACCCCCTCCAATTGGATGGTACAAATTAAATTTTGATGGTGCTTCTAAAGGTAACACAGGCCCCTCAGGAGCGGGATGCATTATACGCTCTACAACTGAGAATGTGATTGCTAAACAAGCCATACCGATACCCAAAGATACCAACAATATGGCTAAATTTAAAGCACTATTGTCTGGACTGATACTAGCTCGGGAAGTAGGGATCTCAAAGCTTGAAATTGAGGGAGACTCACTGATTACCATCAATGCAATCAAAGTCAGATCAACCCCAAATTGGCGTCTTATGGCAGTTTTAGAGGTAATCTTATAGTTAATGGATAATTTTGAATCGAAAACCATTAACCATACTTTCAGAGAAGGAAACACTAAAGCGGATGAGCTGGCTGACTTGGCAGCTAGAGGAACAAATTTGAAAATTCTATCCGACGTCAGCAGAGTTTCAACGGAGCTCATTGAATCTAACCACTAAATCAAAATGGTCAAATCAGGTCCTGGTATATTTTTGCCTCAGAAGTTGACAGAACGGCTCCTTGTGGTGATAAGATAGGCATCTTCTCTCATAGTGCATAGCGCGTGTAGGAGTTTAGAACATTAAATGAGGAGTAGGATTAGGACAAGAGGAGCAGATACCTATTGTCCATCGAAGAGTGACGACGTCCGGACATGAGTTATCTTCTGGCATCGAAAACCTTGGTTGTTTTTGGTCGTTCGCCTCTGCGCAGTTAAATCTCTGACACCAGCATTTCCTATGTGCGCTTCTGCGAATGTGTGGGGCCCAATTCTTTATCATGTTAGTCATCGCTAGGTCGGGGAATGAAGAAAGTCTATCCAGTGACTGGGAGCTTGCCTTTGTTGCTGAATCTCAATGGTGGGACCTAGTTTCCGGATGAGTCAGACGGTCTTGACATGTCAGAGCATCAACGGTGGTCGCTAAAGCGCAAGGGATTTGTCAGAGCTATGTGAAATCACGCCGGCCGTTGATTCTTCTTTATGGTGTAGAGTTTCAAACTGTGGGTCCATGGTGACACGTATGCACAAATGGCGCTCCCCTATTGGCCGAAGGAAATAAAGAGGTGGAGTGTTGTCAGCGGGGCTTGTGTTAGAGATTTTGATCGACGGTTGGCATGTGATCGCATGGAATATTCTCATCCCACGCGATCATGCGCCGACCATCTGATAAGGAAAATATGAGGTGGAGTGTTGTCAGCGGGGCTTGTGTTAGAGATTTTGATCGGCGGTCGGCATGTGATCGCATGGAATATTCTCTCCCCATGTGATCATGCGCCCACCATCCGATTAGATGCCGATGGTTTGTTTGCAGTGGGACCGCGTGATGATTCATCGCCGAGGTGTCAGGTTGTGATTGGCTGAGCTGGAAAGGGAATGTTGACACATCGGTGGGCCCAAAATTTTTAGTGGGGTCACAGCGTGGATGATCTGACGGTGGGTGCATGTTCTGGTAGAGTCTTGGAGGTCTACGCGAAGATGCGACGACCGTCGATCTTTCAAATGCAGGCCCAGTCAAAGTTCTCGCCAGTTCATAGATAAAGTGGGCACTAAGGTTTGTGGTGAGTCTTGGAGGCTTGTCGCATGTTCGCATGAGCCAGTTTTGAGTTATGCGATCATGCGACAAGCCCTTTTTGGTAACTTTATGCGGCGGCGGTTAATGGTGGTAAAGGGCTATGGTGTGTCGCATGCTCGTATAGCCCTTTTCCTAGCTATGCGATTATGCGACAACTATTGAAAGACACTATTGCAGAATTAAAGGTGGGTCCGTGTGTCGGGTCTTGCCGACATGTCCCTTTCTGATTAACCAACAAGCGCTGAGATGGATATGCATCGTCGGTCCCATAGCCAAGGGCAGGTAATGGTGGTGAAGGTTTATGGAGTGTCGCATGTTCACATAAGCTATTTTCAAACTATGTGATCATGCGACAACCATTAAGGGAATGTCGTTGTTGCGGAGTTCAAGTTGCCAAGCCTGTGAAACATGATGATCTAACGGTGGTGATATAAAGTAGATCTCAGTTCAGATGTTGACCATTGATAGACTATTGGCGCCCTGAGGATGACCGTTGCATTTCAAGTTCAAATTTGCAGAGGATTTTCACAACAGGAAGTACTGGAATTGATGGCTTTAGCAGTGGTTTTCAACTGGTTTGGTGGCGTAGTTATTGCCGACTGATCTGAGGGGCTCAGTGACCGTTTGCAGTGATATTTTGTACCTAGTGGAGTAGGTTTTTGAACTTGAGAAGCTTTTTGCAGGCAGTGATTTGTACTGGTTTTCATGGCTATCCCTGTCTGCCCTATTTGTTGGCATTCCCTAACTACGCAAGTCCGACCAATTGGTGGGCCCGGGTCTTCAAGAGCTTTAAAATGATTGGTTGTCACATGATCGCATGTCAAAAATTTCTGACATGCGACCATGCGACCAATTACTTCTTGTGTTGGGCTCGTTGGCGGGGAGGGCAGTGGTCCCACTGGCAGTTATGTGGCATCATGTGGTTGGCTGTCGCATGATCGCATGTCAGAATTTTTTGACATGCGATCATGCGACTGGTTGACACTTGTTCCTGAGCCCGGTGGTAGGTGGTGATGTGGCATTTTTTTATTGGTCGATGTGGCGGCGACATGGAAGTTCTCGATGGGGCCGTTGTTAGAGGGGTTTGCGGGTTGGCTAGCGTGTATCAAGATCTACAGCTGACGTATGATCTCAAGGAATATTCTCCCCCCTTGAGATCATATGCCGATCGTCCGATTAAAGGGGCTTGTTTTTAGTGGGTCCAACGTGCTATGGAGATGCTGGTGTGCATGATTTTCATTGGTCGGAGAGCGGTGATGTAGAAAGTTGTCAGCAAAGCTGAGGTTGTAATGTGTTTGATGTGGGGCCAGTTGTTCGATCTCGCTAACATGGTGGTTCCTGGTTGGAGGTTGACGGTGGCAAGTGCTGACGGTTTGTTGCATGTTCGCATGAGCCAGTTTCATGCTATGTGATCATGCAACAAACCCTGTGTGTTAGCGGTGGCGGTTATGCGGCAAGGTAGAATGGTGACGTGGAGGTGTGTCGCATGTTTGCATAGCCCATTTCTTGGCTATGCGATCATGCGACAACTGTTGAATGTCGCCGTTGCGGAGTTAAGGCGGGTCCATGGTGCCAGTGTTGCCGAGTTGCTCGATTCTGGTTGGCTGCTAACTGGTGATGTGGCCGGAGACTTCTGAGTGGGTTTGTGACCACAGTTGCGCGACTAAAGATAAAGGTTAAGTCGCGAAGCTCAGGAAAGATAAGAGGGTCTACGGTCGAGACTTAAAGTTGGTCTCAATTTGAATATGGGCCGTCGATTCCCTGTAGGCGCCAAGATATGACTGTTGTCTTTCAATTTTAAATTGGCAGATGGTTTTTGCGACAGGAAGTACCAAAATTGATGGCTTCAGAAGTAAATATCTGTATCAGCTGATTACTGTTGTTGAAAGTTGAAATGATTTCGTTTTGAACATTAGGCCCTGCAACAGTGGGCTTGAACTGATGATAGATACTTTGTTAATTTATGTTTATATTTATATATATAAAAATCCCGGCTTCGGCCCTTCATCGATCAAAAAAAAAAAAAGGGGTCAAGCATATTATTGCCGGTCAGACTGGGTTGGTCATTTCCTTGCAAATTGTGAATTTAAAGGTGATTAAAGCTCTACGAAAGGGTCAAGAATATTATTGCTGGTCAGAACCAAGTTTTCCTGGAAGGAGTTTGAAGGACGGGTATGTTGTTCTTGTGAAGGTCAACAATTATCTCTATGTATTGTTCATACTGAAGAGATTAAATAGACTATTACTGGATGCTATTTCTTGTAGTACATTATTGTCAATTTGAACCTCCCAATAAAAAAACAGTGAGTCGAGTTCAATTAAAAGTGTCGATTGCGTATGACGTTATCATTGCAAATAAAAAATACAAGACTTTATTAGCTGGACTAATCAGCACGTGAAGATAACATTGAATGATGTTTATGCAATTTTTTTGACATAATGTTGAGTTAATGAAAGTGGAAAAAAATTGGTACTAAACAGGGCTGTCTAATACAAAATATGCATGAATTCCTATAAGGAAACAAATACAAAGCAATGGTTTAAAGTGTGACCGATATATAGAAACTATAATATAAGAGTCATATGCTTCAAAGACCTAAAGATAATAACTGTTTATAGGGAGATTTGAAGCACCAAATATGAGCCATTAGCAATATCAAGTGACAGTCTCATGAGATGCACACAAAAGGGCAGGTGGCTACAATGAAGAAACAATTTATTGACAAGGGATTGAAGGGTCAAAAAGACCTAACGTTTGCATGCCTTCTACAGAGACCTAGCCAGAGAAAGCAAGTGAGGATAATAATAAATGTCAATGTACAGTGGTGAGCATATTTAACAGTTTAGGTCAAGTGATAATATAACAGTGAGCATGTCTAAACACTTGATAGCTGGAAGCAAGAAAAAAGACAGTCATAGTGTCTTTGACGGAAAACAAGGTATAGGAGTACATCTAAGACAATTTAGCATATGCTTGAGCTTCGTTCTCTTTAAAGAGTGCCACAACAACCTCCTGATGGACAGCAATGACAGTCCATGAAATATTGGCAAGGGCAGCCAATCGAATTTAAATGATAATACTTTATATGAAGCGAAAATGAGGAGACAGTCCTGAGTAATGTGCACTTATAATATGAAAGACTAAACGACCATGGTTGAAAAAAAGACTAAGGACCTTAGAAGCACATAAAATATTAATATATGAAAGATGGTTTCATGAAAGGGGTACATACTAGAAGACAAACATAAAGTTTTTGTCCATGAAGACAGTTTGGAGAGGATAAAAGTCACGAAGACTGTTAAAGGAATGTCTTGCCTAAACCCTTTCTAACGTAGAATCTCGATGGCAAGCGCTGTAGTGATGGGGAAAGAATTGAAAAGTCTGAAGTATCAAGAGAGACAAATAGAAGTGAAAGTTTAAGAAAGAAAAAAAGGCCCCATGCGTTGTCATGAAAGTATGATAGTCATCAACAAGTATGCAAGTTGAGCGAGTGGATTCCATCAAGAGACTTCGAGAATACAGAGCTATGGGTGGACCAAAAAGACAATTTGCAATATATGACTCTTTTCTTATTCTCTATTTTGGGCCACTGGTGATCAAACAAGCCCTAAGGATTTTCTCTTTGGCTTTCTTTCTCTATTATTTCCACCTGTCGCTGGAAAGTGCACAACATTTCTCTAATATTTTCCTCAACAGTTTCTTCTGCTTGGTAAGTAGGATTGAGAGACTAACATGCTTGAAAATAGCAAGTTGTCCACTAAAGAAAACTCTCCTATCTCCTGTCATAATGGAATACAGAGGCAAGAAGCCAATATTTTTTCTTCAAAACTCTCATGCCACCAAGGATGGTGCAGGGACACCCAATGCTCTTCATGTCTCCATGAGGCGAATTTTCTGAAAATGTTTTGTTTTATTTCAAGGTCTTTAAATAAGGTCCTATGAACCATTTATTAATAGGTTGAAGTCAATCAATTTGATAGGAAGCCCTTTTGGGTCTATAGTGAAAACTTGCTAAGAAATTGCAAATGTTGTTATAAGGATGCAAAAACTTGTCAATATGCCCCCAATGATATCTAGTCATGTATCAAGGTTTATTTGACCTCTTCTAATCTATTTGTAATAGTTTGGAGTCATAGGAGGTCTTGTTTTAAGGTCCTTAGCAAGTTCTGCAAAAAGTTGTCGTTGTTGACAAAAGATGTCATTGCAACTTTTAATGCAACTTTATCAAAAATATCATTTTGGTGGTTATGAGTTTGAAAGGTGGCTATAGTCATTGGAAAGGCTAAATACATTATAAATGCATTGTTTCTATTGATAAAATGATGGATTGGAAGTTATAATGTTGATTTGAGGCAATAAAACTGGATTTTACTCTTGCATTCATAGTAATTTCACTGTTGCAGAAAATTGTACAATTCTATACAGACGTTTGGGGCCTTGAAACCTTTTGGGATTGATGGAGCGTTGAAATAGATTTATATTGGCTATAGTTTCACTTGATTTCATTGTGTTTTGGATAAGTTAGAGCATTTTTATTGAACAACGTTCAGAAATCATAGGTCCAAGGGTTTTGAGGAGAAAATCATGAATTGTAAGCCATTCCAATGTTACAAAATTATGCCAATTGGTTGAATGGTAGTTTTTTGCACGTACTTTAAAAATATGCAAGTTTCAGGAGGATATCTTGTCTTTGAAGTAAATGCCATGATGCCCTAGCCCAATATTCACCATGTATTTGGCCGGATGACTCACATGAGGGTTTTGTAAAAAGGTGAAAGAATGATCATTCCCGAGACTAAAAATTGTGGATTCATACTGTTTACAATCTGTCCTAACTAGTGAAGTGCATATTAGGAGTTTGGAAGAAAATCTTCAACAAGTTGCTTTGGAAAAGAGGGCTAACTGGGCCTACGTGAACTATTACCAGTCAATTTTAGGGTCAAGCATTCCAAAGTAACAATAGAATCAAATTGGATATGTTTCATGTTTTCGAAAAGGGTATCTGAAAATATATTTTTCTTGTGGAGATATATCTTAGAGCAAGTGATATGATCAAAAATATTAGTTGGCAGGACTAATAGAGTCTAGGCCTGATGCAGAGGTGGTGTGTAAGACTCTCTGAGCCCATACCCTGATTGAAATGAGTGCTCAATCAGTCAATGAGTGAGGCAACTTCTCACATCAAATATCCAATCTTGGATCCACTATCTAGGCTTCTCTCAATGCACCTAGAGCCACCAATGTGTTAAATCTTCAAGAAAGACTTCCAACCTTGTTCCAACACCTTAGAACACCTTAACATGGTCCATATTCCATGTTCCACCAGTCCTCCAAGTCTGGTCAAGTCATCTTCCACACAACTCCCACCATTAGCCCTTTAGGTTTGTAGCCTTCACCAGTCACAAATCTGCTTTTTTCTCCCAATCTTCCCAAACAACTCAAGAAACTATTGAATAATTTAGATACCCTTTTGGATTCTCTAAATCCTACCCAAACCCCAAGGTAGACTCCTCTAGACCATATACTAGATCCAATACCCTAGCAAGTTAGCAACCACCGACTAGGCCTAATTCAACCCCATTTACAAAGAAACTTATAAATGTATTCACTCCCTTGAATTCAAAGAAAGAAACAGTCTTCAATAAGGTTTAAAACAAAGGATTATCAAGGTTTTAAGGCTTTACCATCTACCCATTCTCCTGGCCACCAAACCCCTGCCTCTCTGGTCATTTACCTAGGGTCTACACAAAAAGACCTCCACAACTATCTCCAGATCGAACCAATTGATCTAATACATCAGTATGGATCCTAACATCCACATACCATCATAAAATCCATCCATCCTTCAGGGAATTCATTCCCATAGTGACTGGTGCCAAATCGGGGCACTCTTCACACATCAATCTCCTTCGTTCAGTGTTCTCCTCAATACTCTACTTCATATCCCTGCATATAAACACTAAAATAAAAGGATATAATACATATTTTACCCCTCCCACCAATTACATTTGTCACAGGGGTGGGAGAGTCAATGCTTCTAAGGAGACTTCAATCCCAAATGCTGATTGCAACCCAAAAACCAGTCACAGTCTAAATACCAGTCAATTCTCTGGCTTAATAACAATAAAAAATACTGAACCAATTGCATAAGAATGTAAACACACTACAAATAAATGTCTTCACTTCACCATCCAATCCAAATCAGATTTATTTAGCCATTTAAATTTACTGGTCTCCTGACTGTACCCACGGGACAGAGATTCACAGTGTGTAGAGAATATTTTGTTTATTGATTAAAAACCATTTCATTTATTTCTTACACGTCACTCTCCACATTTTATCTTCCACTCACATGGATCTTCATTCAAATAGACTCCCAACCAACTAAATACCGACTGCAACCATTAACTAACTCCAAACTGTCAAGTAACAGTCCCCAACCGACTGTTAAACATAAAACAGAACTAAAGTTTGTATTCAAGTTGACAACTAATGTTGTCAACTCGAAAACATAATGACTAATGCCCCTTCCTAAGACATTTAAAAGTTTTTAGAGATAACCTTTAATAATCATGCTAACCTTCTAATCCCCAATGAGCCTTATAGGCCATAATTGCATAAAATGTAATTTTACATCTTTCTGGCATCTTTGCACTTTGAGTACAATTACATGATATTAATGGCATTAATGGCCATATTATAAACCTAAATGAACATATAGGTCCTTACCCCTTACACTCATTCAAATCCTATTACATCAATTCAACATTGTCACACCTTTATACATTTAGGCTTATTACATCAAATACATAAAATTGGCTTCAAGCCATATTACATTCAAATATATTGATCTTTTAGATCATTCAATTTTCATGAGTCATCCATGTGACCCTCTCTTCATGTCTTCATCAGGGTGCCCTGCACCATACTCCCAAGGATCAAATCAATCCAAGTCCCTTGGATTGGGGAATTTCTTTCTTTTCCTCTAATCTTTATTCACTTCTTGTTGAGGACCTGCAACATAAATGTATCCTCTGTCCATTGGCTTCATGCACCTGCAATCAAACATCATGTGCCAAGCACTAACTTTGTCATCCTTCATATCTATGTTCCCATAGATGTCTGCAACATCATCATTCACATGATCAACAATATAATATCCCTACAATCCTTTCACAAAAGTGTTAGACATAAAAATTATCCAATCTTTCTCATTCACCAAAACCAATGTTTGGTATACCACTCCTTCCTTCATTTGGTTCACCACTTCATCTTCCTGCTCACACACTCCTCGTGAGATTTCCACACTTGTAGACAATTCAGTCACTAAGGTCTCTTCATGACCATCTGCTCCTAGGCATTCTTCCACTACACCACCCTTATTTTGCCATTCCTCAACTATGGCATCTAATTCATCCCACAAATCCATCTTGTCTGCAATTCTTTGAACATTGGTTTCTTTGTAACTCTCAGCAACTTGTACAGTCTCCTCAACATCAACTCTTTGAAATCTCTTAGTGAGTCCTCCATTCAGTAGTTTCTTCTTTGCAATAAGCCTTTTCACAGGCCAAACTATCTTCTTCCCAACCTTCTTATGCCAACTTGTGACTTCTTTCTTCAACTGTGTCTTCAAGAGCTTTGACTCTTCACTCTCTAAGGCCCCTGTCATCTCCGAGACCTCTTGCAACTCATCATCCCAATGCCATCCTCCTTGGCATGCAAACACTTCATCAATGGCTTCCTTCATAACCCTGTCTTCTTTCTTCTCAAAAGTAACCTTCAATGGACATCGGACTGCCCCAACTTGGATTCCTTCATCCATACACTCCACAACTGCATCAACAACTTCCTTCTCAATCCCTGTCATCTCAACTTCATGAGCCCTTTCTTTTCTAGGCCCACATATCACCATCTTATCTTCTGTCTCGTCATCTTCATGAGTGTACTCATACTATGACTCCTCTTTGTTTATCTTCACATGCCTCTCTGCTTGTTCTTCTAGTCCTTCACATGAACCATTCACACCATCTACTCTCTCCTCTAGGATCTTAATCTCATCCACATCTCTTTGTGCCCCATCATAGGCCTGCTGCTCCAAAGCATTGTCTTCTACCCTGCCTTCCACATTATCCTCTTCTTGTTCCCTTTGTCTTAGGAACTCAACTTTATCAAACAAGAAACTTGTTAGCATCTTCCATGATGCTTCATCTTCCGTCAAGGAAAACAATACTATTTTCTTGCCACCATCGATGAAGGTATAGTTGTTCACTGCTCCATCATATAGGGTACGTTTCTTCACTTTCCATGCCCTCCCAAGGATCAAATGGCATCCTACTAAGGGAATAACATCACATAAGACAACATCCTTATGTTGTCCAATGCTAAAGTGAACATATGCTTGCTTTGTCACTTCAACTTGGTTGTCAACATGTAACCCATGTACCTTATAAGGCCTGCTATGTACTATCTGATGTAGACTCAACTTTTCAACCATCTCAACCGAAACAAAATTGAAAAATGAACCACTAGAAATGACCATTTTGCAAACCTTACCCATACATTTGCATTGTGTTCTAAATTGTGAATACCCATGGGTGTCTCTTCCACCTAAATCTTCATTCATGATGGCTTGAACCTCTCTATCCTTTAATCAGCAATCTCTGACCTCCTCTAAAATCTGAGATCTATTCAACTTAGAATCACCACCTTGGAACGCTCTCAAAGGGTTCAACAAAGGATTCTAGGTTTTCAAAATCTCAGATTGTCTCCTCCAACTCTCCCCCAAAGGAATCTTCTAGGCTCTGATACCACTTGATGCAGAGGTGGTGTGTAAGAATCTCTAAGCCCATACGCTGATTGAAATGAGTGCTCAATCTGTCTATGAGAGATAACTTCTCACATCAAACATCCAATCTTGGATCCGCTATCTAGGCTTCTCCCAATTCACCTAGAGCCACCAATATGTTAAATCTTCAAGAAAGACTTCCATCCTTGTTCCAACACCTTAGAACACCTTAACATGGTCCATATTCCATGTTCCACCAGCCCTCCAAGTCTGGTCAAGTCATCTTCCACACAACTGACACCATTAGCCCTTAGGCTTGTAGCCTTCACCAGTCACAAATCTGCTTTTTTCTCCCAATCTTCCCAAACAACTCAAGAAACTATTGCCTGATTTAGATACCCTTTTGGATTCTCTAATTCCTACCCAAACCCCAAGGTAGACTCCTTTAGACCATATACTAGATCCAATACCCTAGCAACCACCAACTAGGCCTAATTCAACCCCATTTACAAAGCAACTTATAAATGTATTCACTCCCTTCACTTCAAAGAAAGAAAAAGTCTTCAATAAGGTTTAAAAACAAAGGATTATCAAGGTTTTAAGGCCTTACCATCTACCCATTCCCCTAGCCACCAAACCCTTTCCTCTAGGGTCATTTATGTAGGGTCTACTCAAAAAGACCTTCACAACTATCTCCA
Source organism: Chamaecyparis obtusa (assembly GCA_027943335.1). Taxonomy (NCBI): domain Eukaryota; kingdom Viridiplantae; phylum Streptophyta; class Pinopsida; order Cupressales; family Cupressaceae; genus Chamaecyparis; species Chamaecyparis obtusa. The sequence goes on from BSBK01006588.1 coordinate 291,052, forward strand.
TATCAAACCAATTGATATGGATCCCAACATCCATATCCCATCATAAAATCCATCCATTCTTCAAGGCATTCATTCCCATAGTGACTGGTGCCAAATCAGGGCACTCTTCACACAACAATCTCCTTCGTTCAGTGTTCTTCCCAGCACTCCACTTCATATCCCTACATAGAAACTCTAAAATACAAGGATATTATACATATTTGACCCCTCCCACTAATTATATTTGTCAGAGGGGTGGGAGAGTCAATCCTTCTAAGGAGACTTCAATCCCAAATGCTGATTACAACCCAAAAACTAGTTATAGTCTAAATACTAGTCAATTCTTTGGCTTAATAACAATTAAAAATACTGAAACAATTACATAAGAATGTAAACACAACACAAATGAATGTCTTCACTTCACCATCCAATCCAAGTCACTTTTATTTAGCCTTTTTAATTTACTAGTCTCCTGACTGTACCCACATGACAAAGATTCACAATGTGCAAAGAAAATTTTGTTTATTGATTAAAAACCATTTCATTTATTTCTTACACATCACCCTCCACATATTATCTTCCACTCACATGGATCTTCATTCAAATAGACTCCCAACCAACTAAAGACCGACTGCAACCATTAACTAATTCCAAATTGTCAAGTAACAGTCCCAAACTGACTGTTAAACATAAAACATAACTAAAGTTTGTTGTCAAGTTGACAACTAATATTGTCAACTCGACAACATAATGAATAATGCCCCTTCCTAAGACATTTAAAAGGTTTTAGAGACAACCTTTAATAATCATACTAACCTTCTAACCTCCAATGAGCCTTATAGGCCATAATTGCATAAAATATAATTTTACATCTTTTTGGCATCTTTGCATTTTGAGTGCAATTACATGATATTAATGGCATTAATGGCCATATTATAAACCTAGATGACCATATAGATCCTTAACCCTTACATTCATTCAACTCCTATTACATCAATTCAACACTGTCATTCCTTTATACATTTAGGCTTATTACATCAAATACATAAAATTGGCTTCAAGCCATATTACATTCAAATATATTGATCTTTTAGATAATTCAATCTTCATGAGTCATCCATGTGACCCTTTCTTCATATCTTCATCAGGGTGCCCTGCACCAAGGCCTAATTGTGTAGATAATATAGGAGCTAGGATAACCAGTAGTTTTGGAGGGTATTGATAGTCCATTCATGTTACATTTGCTTGATCTAAGATTTTTCTAATTTGAGTTCAAGCATTGTGAATCCCTGAACCAAAGTTCGTGTTTGTAGCCCTATTGAAGCATAATGTCAAGGGTGAAAAGAAAATTTGATTTGTTGAAGTTGAATGTGGGGTTTTTTAATAGTCTAAATTGATATGAATCCACATATTTCCACTATTCTAATGGGTCAGAGATTCAAAGTTGTAAGGCTACCATGTATAGTGTAATTTTCTTGAAGTTTAAGGAAGTAGGTTTTCCTTGTATTGTGAAACATGGCATCAATTCTCCATTAGCCACCTTACCTCTAAATCAATTGGTATCAGAGCCTAGGTTTGATTAGTAGAATCCCATATTTTTTTGTATTGAAGAAAAAATACCTCCAAAAAGAAATCCAGTCGTTGCTAGGGAAATAAGGTTGATAAGGGAGTATCAAGAAGGCGTGTTGGCTAGACTTGTAACATTGGAAATAAACCAAAGGAAAGATAGGGTCACTAAGGATGAGAGTGACCAAGAAGAAGAAGAGGGTAAGGATGAAAACCCTTAAGAAGATGATATGAATCTAGAGGATGTAAGGATGGAAAGGCTCCTAAAGGTGGTCAATGAAAATGAACCCAAAACCAAAGTAGATTTACCTATGTATGGAGGAAAACATGATGGAGAAGAGATCCTAGACTGGATTGGAGCATTAGATAATCACTTTGAATATGAATAAGTGGAAGAATAATAGAAGGTGAAAGTGGGAAAGTCAAGGTTGAAAGGGCATGCTTTGCTTTGTTGGGACTTTGTACAAAGGGAGAGGATAAGAAAGGGGAAAGTGAAAATAACTTCCTGGGATAAGATCCAACAGTTTAGATCAAGGAGAAGTTCCTCCCTAATGACTAAAATATTCAATTGTATAAGAGACTACAAGATCTAAAGAAAAAAGACATGGATGCACAAACTTATAAGGATTTTTTTTATAAATTGAATATAAGGGTAGGACTTGAGGAGTAGGGTGAAGAATAAGTAGGAAGGTATCTTGATGGCTTGACATACAATATACATGATGAACTAATTTTGACCACCCCTAGGTCGATAGAGGAATGCAATAATTTGGTTGTTAAGGTTGAAGAAAAGATCAAAAGGAGGCAAGAGAAACAAGGTATAGAAAGAGGAAAATTTTGTAGAGCAAGAGGCCATTGTGGAGAAAGAAGGAAGTCATAAAGGGACCCAAGAGAATCAAGAAACCACAATGAGAAAAGTGGTGATTCAAGAGGCAACTTTAGAGGTGGAAGAACTAATGGAACTCATAGATTTGTGGACATGGTAGAGGGTCAAACAACTTCTCAAGTATATGCTTCACATGCAATCAGTTTGGACATCCATAATGGAAGTGCCCGGACAAGAAAGCCTCAAGTTCACATCATGCCAGAAGGAGGAAACAAGTGGTGCTAGAATAAAATTGTCAAAGCTTTAATTCACCTTCTCAACATGCTTCCCTTGAAGTTGGAGAGAATCTAATGGTGAGAAGGAAACTCCTGAAGGTACCAAGCACTAAAGAGCCTCCACAAAGGAAGTGACAGTCCCAAACGGTGCTAAGAGGGGAGGGGTGAATCAACACCTTCAAAACTTTTCTCTTTAAATCTAGTGAAGTATACTTGTAAATGTAAGCCAAGAGAAATTTAAGCATATAATGAATGCAAAAAAACAATCATACAGTGACACCAGATTTATCACATGGAAACCCGATTAGGGTTCAAACCATAGTGTGAGGAAACCTCAAAAATTATGTACTCTTTTGGAGTACGCCCTGTTAGGAGCCTTCCCAGTTAAAAGATTAAAACACGCTGTTAAGTGCGACCCGATTAAGCAATTTTTTACAATGAGGTCAATTAGTGCCTGCCTGGTTAGAGGACTTAGAACACCTTTCAAGATGTCACCCGGTTAGGGGATTTGATACAAGGGACCTGTTAGAGTCCACCCAAATACTGGGATTTAACTATTGTAATTGCTAGAGAACAATAAAGGGATTGACCTTTTACAGATGGCTATACATAGCCTAATAAGATCTCTATTTGTGCTCAATTGAAAAGCATCATTGGTCTCTACTAGTGTGTTCTCCTCTACTATTATTCTTCTCTGCACACTCTTCTTTCTCACTTCTTCTTTCTTCTTTTCACCCCTGGATTATTCAGCATACAGGTTCACTCTTTTACCCTGTAGAATGAAGGCAACTTAAACTCTCAATAGGAAAATGAATATATAGAGTTTTTTCCCTAATTGTGCTTCACATGCATGACCTAATCTTAGATCCCATACAGATACATCACCCAGTGGAGTGTCAGTTCACTGAGGAAACATCCAGTGCATGCCCTTGTTTTATTTGCTTCATAAAGAAAACAATAGATGCGTGTCAAGCATCTTTCCTTTACAAGAGATAATGCTTTATTTTAAAGCCATAGATTCTGGCTTTAAAACCTCTAGATGCCCCTCAAACTGATCACTCCTTTAACTCAAAGTCTTCTAGATTTAGTGTAGAAAACCCCAGTTAATGAGTTAGTTTAAATAGATCGTTGACTATGACTTTCTCGATTCATACCAAAGTTATTACTAGATCGATGGAGATCTTTATGTTGTGAACAGGTAAGAGTCTTTGATATGTCATAGTCCTTTCCTTTTCTATACCGGTCGCACATTCCTCAGTTGTGATATTGACACTAGTTTGTACTTTTACTTTCTCTGTGCATGTCTACACCGGTTGTACCCTGGTCCTCGGTTGAAAAATAAATCTTTCATTCTATATACATTGTCCGGTTGCTGATGGTTAGTGTTTGCACTTGAGTACAGTCATTTCTTTCTTGCAAGTTGTAACTGGTTGCCAAACTAGCCTTCTCTCATACAGATCTCCTTGGATATTTAGACTTAATAGACATGACAAATCTCTATCTTCTTTTGCCAATCAATGACAATACATGTACTGGAAGTAGGCTTACCGGTTACCATCACTCAATACGAACAATCTCCCCCTTTGGCATTGATGGAAAACCCTTGATGGAAAATCATATTACAATCACATTATTGTATCACCATATTACTACTACTGTTACTGCCAGTTTATCTACCGGTTATTTCCAAACTCTCCCCCTTTTTGACAATAATGCCAAAGGATAGTCAAAAGGACTACCTTTATCTAATCTACTCCCCCTATGAGCAACATTCCTTTTCATTAGTCCAAAAAAGATGAGGTGTAACCCTTTGTTGAAGCATAATGAGCTGATGATCACCTTTGCAGGTTTACTAAAGATCATGAAGGCATATCACCCCTAGTTTACCTCTGAGATACTCAAAATTACTCTTTGGTAATGACTTTGTAAAGATATTAGCAATTTGTTCCTTGGTGGGAACATACTCCAATCTCACCTCCTTGTCTTGTACCAACTCTCTCAAGTAATGATACTTGATGGCAATGTGCTTTGTCTTGGAGTACATAACAGGGTTCTTGGATATGTTAATTGCACTGATGCTATCACAATAGATAGCTATCGGTTTAGGTATCTAATCTTTGATTCCTTCCAATAGTTGTTTGATCTAGATTACCTATGTGCAATTGATTGCTGCAGCAACATATTCAGTCCCTGCAGTAGATTGTGAAATACAATTTTGTTTCTTACTTGTCCAAGAAACAATTCTTCCACTAAGAAAGAATGCACCACAACTTGTGCTCTTTCTATCATCAATGTTGCCAGCTCAGTCTGCATCAATGTATACTTTTACTTCAAATCCTACCTTGTGTGGAAACCAAAAATCACATGTAATGCCCCACCAAGGAACCCTTGGCTCAAGGACATTATACTCATTAAGTCATACACAATATATAATACTTTTTTTCAATAAAGTAGCGGAACATAATCTAATTTGATTTATTTAATGTTACTAAAGGTCAAGAGAATAAAGAGATTATACTACTTGTCTTGCTCAATTAAAAAATTATTATTCTTGCATACCTGAATATTGCTAACTTTCTTTTACATGATGACCACCATGTCCAACACCTGTAACTACACATATGTCTAAACAACTAGATGTAAACATTAGATATATTATATTACAAATAAATGTTTTATTGATAACTTAGCTATGAGAATCATTATTAAGGAGTGAAATCATTGCATTATAAACTTAAAGACAAACCCTAAGGGACTGGACCTAAGCCTCGGGGGCTCATCATCGATGGCCTTGCCTACGTTCACGCTCAAAGACTTCGTAGTTCGACTCTCCCCATTCTAGACTATCTATTTGTAAAATCAAGAAAGCAGGTACGCAACCCTTTCTAGGGTCTTGTCCCCCAGACAATTTTCCCTTCGGTTGCCACCCACTTAGGTGGAACAAGGGGAAATTCCTAGACTTAAAGTTGAAAACTTCATAAAAATTTCATAACTCAAAAACATAGTTTAACTCACACTGATATAGTATTCATGAAACCTCCTTAATCATAGTATTTACTAAAGTTCCTTCCAAGCAAACATAGGAGTGAAATACATATGTCCCACTAAGATATTGTCATGTATTTTATAATCACTAATAGCATCATCATAGAAAAATATACCTATGTAATCTCATGAAATCATGACATAGGCTTAAAACCTCTTCTATCTCTAATGGTAAACTTAGTTACAATGAAATAAAATCAAATGATTAAGAAGTTATCCATAATTAAAATAAGAATTATTAATATTACAAAGAACATGTTTACAAGTGTGCAACCATAACAATAAGAAACTACAATAAGACACAACAAGCATATAATTATTAGAACAAACTTATATCAACTACCAAAAATGTGTAATATGAATAAGGGTACAAGTGAACACAATCCAATAAGTGTATGCACATGTATAAAATCTACAAAAGTATTCAAGAATATACAAAATGACCAAGAGAAAGATAGGAGCATATAAGGGGGTTGATCTCAAACTATGCTAACCTCATATATTATTACAAATAATATAAGTAACCCCTAAATGAAACCCAAGACATCAATATTTACAACAGAAAAATTAATATACAAGATAATATAGTCTCACATCTAGAGAGAATAATATATATATATATATATATATATATATATATATATATATATATATATATATATATATATATATATATATATATATATATATATATATATATATATATATATAGATGAGTACATATATACAACTTATTTAAATTCCCTAATACTTATGTGCATCTTTATGTAAATCTATGTCATCTAGTAACAAACACCTTTCATTCTAGTTCCTAATCATAAAGGGTTGTCCATTGGAGACCATTACACAAACTCTTACACACACACACACACACACACACATGTATCTCTAGACATACATCTAACCTTCTAGCGTCCACTATATCCTTAATAATTATACAAATTTGTCAACAACTTAGGAGATTTACTTATATATCTAATTGTATTTATTTTATTTTATTTTTAACAATTAACATTCGAAGAGTAATCACAGATTTCTTGTTTCTATTTATATATTACAATAATAACTACTTCTATTTATTGTAAATAATAATAATGTATCTAAAAAAAAAGAATATGAAAGAATGTCAATAGCCTATCTTTTACACCTAAAAGAATTGATTTTTACAACTAATAATATTTGAATATCTATTTATTTTATCCGATAATATTATACCTAAATTGGCAAACTAGTATCCTATAGTTCTTAACTATAATTGAAATAAATGAAACATTACATAAATAGTTAATATTACTAATTGGATCCAATCTTACCTTCTTGCCAAGCTTTACCCGATCATCCCACGGCACTGAATGCAAATAGCTCTGCTGGAAATCTGTAACATTCATTCTGTATAGAGCCGTACTCAGTCCTTTATAACTTTCCAACCAGACGATAGTTTCCCGATCGCTCCGGTGAATTTATTGCAAACTAGGTTTTGTCAAACATATTTCAAAATCATGAAGATCCAACGGTTAAATTTAAAGTTATGGTCTCTGTACCGAGACTGAAATTGACTGTCATAAAACAACAGATTAGAGGCAAAAGTTTTATTCAATCCTCACATCACAGTCACAACCCAAATTCTAAATTTACTCATGTGAAAAAAAAATCCATATGCTTATCAATATCTGAAATTCCATTCACCTGTAGTGCATTTCAACCTATCGGTTTCCTTTCTTTATAAAGGAAACCAAAACATATGATAGTACTCCATTAATGATGAGTTCTCCAATCAATTTCTACTAAACATTAATAAGAGATTCTTGATTTCGAACAGCAAGAGATATAAAGAAAAAGACATCACGAAATCTGAAATTATATTAATATTACACTTCATTAACACATAATATCGATGGCTCTCCTCTAAACTTGTCTCCTGTCCTCTCTATCACCCCCCCTCCTGTGTTTATTTCTTCCATTTGATATAGTTGTTTTCAGAAAACTGAAACGGTTCCATAACCAACAGATTTCTTCCTATGAATAAATTTGATTAAATCTTTTTGTCAAAAAGGTTATTGAGAGATCTTCAAATTAATTAACAAACTATACTTTGTCTTATCTATTTAATTCCTCATACGTAGGATTATCTTAAGTTATAGTTAAGATTCTTTACTAAGGAATAAGATTCCTTAACCTAGTTATTTATTTATTTTTATTTTTATAATGATAGCTTAGTTTTCTTTTCTTTATTTTATTTATTTATTTTATTGTAAAATTCATTTGTATAATAATGTTCTTATAATCTTTTTGATAAAAGAATATAATAAAATAAATAAAGCTTTTATTTTATAATCAAAATATTTAAAATATGTAAAAACTATTTAAAATTATATATATGTATTTATTTATTTTTAAATACATAGAAAAATAATAAAGATCTTTTTTATCAATAACATATTTAATTTAAAAATATTTATTATATTTCTTTTAGATTTGTAAAGTGAAATATTACATAAATGAAATTACATTGTTTGTAATTCACAACATTTTAAACTATATATTTATGAAAGTCATACAACCACATATATTATTTATATATTTACGTCTATGCATATTTACATCTAGAAACATCAACTAACAATTTACTATAAGTGATGAAAGGTTTACTTACCTTTTTAGTTCCTTACCGAATATGAATTAGAGGAGCACTACATCACATTCCTCAGTTCCCTTTAGATATCTGAAGATTCTCTTCACTGCTATCAGATGTGTCTCTTTGAGATTAGTAGAGAATCTTGCCACTATGCCAACCGCATGTGCAATGTCTGATCTACTGTGAACATCATACTACAAGTTTCCTATCATGGACCGATACATTGTTTCATTCACTTCTTTTGCATCATCCTCCTTTGATAGCTTGAGGTTGGTTATCATTGGGGTTCCAACCGGTTTAGATTCTTCAAGTCTGAAGGTCTAAAGAATTTGTTTAATATACTTGGACTGAGAGATAAAAATACCTTCTTTTAGCTGATGCACCTGAAGTCCAATGAAGAATTTTATGGCACCTATCATAGACATCTCAAATTCTTTTTTCATCTCTTCAGCAAAGGCTTTTCTCATCCTTTCATCACCTCCAAATATGATGTCATCCACAAAGATCTCAACAATTAGATTTCCATCTTCTCCGATCTTGAGATACATGTTGATGTTGTCCCCGATTCTTATTAATCTTATGGTCAAAAGATATGAATGAAACCTTTCATACCATGCCCTTGGAGCTTGCTTAAGCCCATAAAGATCCTTTTTCAACTTACAGACCATACCATCATTTTGTGCAGATGTGAAGCTTTCTGATTGTTCAATGTAGACTTCCTCTTCCTGTATTCCGTTCAGGAATGCAGACTTGACATCCATATGATATACTTTAAATTTCTTGTGTGCAGCATAGGCAAGAAGAATTCTCACTCCTTCCAATCTGGCCATTGGTGCAAAAGTCTCTCCATAGTCCAGTCCAGCTTCCTAGGCACACCCTTTGCAAACCAATCTTGCCTTATTTCTTATTACTTTCCCATCCTCATTCAGCTTGTTCTTGTAGACCCACTTGGTCCCTATGAAATTCTTGTCCTTTGGTCTAGGCACAAGCTCCCATGTGTCATTCTTCTCAATTTATTCAATTTATTCCTCCATGGCCTTGACCTAGTTGTCATCTTCTAGAGCTTCCCTTGTGGATTTGGGCTCTATACAGAAAAATAAACAGATATTGTCTTTGGCCTTTTTTCTAGTCAAGACATTAGCATGTTAGTCACGAATAATGTTGTCAGTGGAGTGATATGTGACATACCTTGGGGGAGAACTGGTCATTATTCCCAGTCAGGCTCTTCCAGTTGAGTAATCTCTTCAACATGGTTCTAGACATCTTCTTTTTCACCATCCTGCGTTGACCTATTGGCTTCAGGTACAGTCTCCCGCTCTAGATGTCTGTTCATGTGTATTTCTCTTTCATCTTCAATTGTTGCTTCATTGAACTCAAAGGCATTTCCTTCATTTTGACCTTCAAGACTGTCATGATCATTATGACCAGTCTTCTTAATCGGTTCTAAAGATTCATCAACTTTTACATTGACGCTTTCAATTATTTTTCCTTTTCTCTTGTTCAGACACCGATAGGCCTTACTTTTGGTAGAGTAACCTAGAAATGTTCCTTCATCACTCTTGGGATCAAAATTCCTAGAGTACATATCTCTTTTGATGTAACATTTACTACCAAAGATATTGAAGTAACCTACACTAGGAGTATGCTTGAACCATAGTTTATAAGCAGTCTTATCGGTTCCCTTTTTTGACTTGAACTCGGTTTAGTGTGTAGACAGGAGTACTAAAACCTTCTCTACAAAAGTGATGAGGGAGATCCTTCTGAATTAGCAAGGTTCTAGCACAATCAATTAGAGTCTCGTTCCTTCTTTCTGCTACTCCATTTTGTTGAGGAGTTCTTGGTGCAGAAAATTGTCTCTTTATTCCATGTTCCTCACAATAGTGAGTGAAATCTTGAGAGGTGTATTCACCTCTGCTATTTGACCTTAGGCACTTCAATATTTTACCGGTTTCCTTTTCCACTCTAGCTTTATAGATTTTAAACATGTGGAAGGCCTTTGATTTCTCTCTAAGAAATAATGTCCACATCATTCTAGAGAAGTCATCTATAAAGATCATGAAGCACCGGTCTCCATAATAGCTCTTTGTCTTTATTGGTCCACACAAATATGTGTGCACAAGATCTAGAACATTTTCACCAATAAAAGACTTACTATTGAAGCTTGTTCCTGTCATTTTTCCTAATTGACAATTTTTACAGACACTGCCGACGGGTTTTGTAATCTCAGGGAGTCCTCTAACCAATTTTTTTTTTCTCACCTTGATAATACTATCAAATTTTATGTGGTAGAGTCTCTTGTGCCATAGCCATCTATTGTCTTCTTTGGAAACAAGACAGATTTTTCTTGTTTCACCTTTGACTGAAGCTATGAGACAAGCTCCTTCCATCGAATCTAGGTAGAACAAATTACCTTTTCTTTGTTTACCGGTTGCAACATGGGTTCCAGACTAATTTTTGACTAAACAGGAACCTTGTCTGAATTCCAATAGGAATCCTTTGTTATTTAGTTGTGCCACACTCATTAAATTGTACTTGAGTCCTTCAACCCAATACACATCTTCATAGACAACAATGTTGCAGAGTGCAATAGAACCTTTACCTTTGATGGCATAGGGAGCATTGTTTCCAAAGGTAACTGATCCACTGTCATTGAGCTCCAAGCTAATAAATTTGTTCTTGCCACCGGTCATGTGGTGAGTGCAACCGTTTTCAATGATCCAATTATCATACTGATGAGATCTTGATATAAGTGTTATTTCACTTACCACTGGGTTCTCTTCTTTTATTGCAACAAATGCAATTTATGGATCCTTAGAGTATTCAGATTCATTGTCTGTGACCCCTTCCTCTGCAAGATAGCATTCCTTCTTTTCTTTGCTCTTGAACTGATCTCTCTTATCTTTATTATCATTATCAGGACATCTTGCTGCAATATGTCCTATCTTGTTGCAAGAGAAACATTTTAAGGGAAGCTTTCCTTTTTACTTCCCTTTGCCTCTAGGGAATCTCCTAGCAATGAGTGCTTAAAAATCATCTTGCTCCATCTCCTCTGAGAGTAGATTCTCAACAAGATTACCAATCTTATCAGTAGAGCAGTTACCAATTTTTCTTCCCTTTTTGGTGCAACAAATATTGACAGAAGACTTAAATGTCACTTCCTGAATGGGTAAGCTATTATTAAAATTACTTAATTCAAAAGAAGCTAGCTTACCAATTAGGGAGTCTAGGGTGACTTGATCTTTGGTCACCAATCTAAGCTCTTGAATAGCAGAGATCTTAATGGAATACTAAGGTCTAAGAGTTCTCAGTATTTGGTTAACCACCTCCTCTTCGCTGAGCTTTCCTTCGGCACTTCTGATGGAGTTGATCACCTCTTTGATCTGGTTGTTGTATTACTTGATGTCTTCTCCTTCATTCATCCTCATGTCATCATAATTTCCTCTGAGGCTTTTGACCTTGGCTCTTTGAACATTTGGGTCTCCTCCATTTACCACTTGCAACTTGGCCCACATCTTGAAGGTAGATTCTAGATGTTCTATCTCAGCATAGACATGATCAGATAGTGTGCTAGCTATCATATCCATAGCAGCCGTATGCTTAGTTTTGATCTTTAGTTCATTAGGTGTCAAAGTACCAGTGGGTTCATTGTAGTCAGTGGTAACATGATTCCAGTACTGATCTCCAGTGGTCTTCATAAACAGCTTCATTCTGCTCCACCACAAAGTAAAGTTTTCCTTCGAAAACTTTGGTCCTTCCTTTCTCATCATCTTGACTTTTTCTTTATGTGGTTAAGCAGTAAAGAAAACAAGACTTGGCTTTGATACCAATTGACAGTCCCAACTGGTGCTAAGAGGGAAGGGGTGAATCAACACCTTTAAAATTTTCTCTTTAAATCTAGTGAAGTATACTTGTAGCTGTAAGCCAAGATAGATTTAAGCATATAATGATAGCAAGCAAACAATCATACAGTGACACCAGATTTATCTTGTGGAAACCCGATTAGGCTGAAAACCATGGTGTGAGGAAACCTCACAAATTTTGTACTCTTCTAGAGTACGCCCTATTAGGCACCTTCTCGATTAAAGGATTACAACGCACTGTTAGGTGCGACCTGGTTAAGGGATTTTTTACAACGAGGCCGATTAGTGCCTACCTAGTTAGAGGACTTAGAACACTTTTCAAGATGTAACCCGATTAGAGGATTTGATACAAGGGACCTGTTAGAGTCCACCCAAATACTAAGATTTAACTATTGTAATTGCTAGAGAACAATAGAGGGATTGACCTTTGATAGATGGATATGCATAGCCTGATAAGATCTCTATTTATGCTCAACTGAGAAGCATCACCGATCTCTGCTAGTGTGTTCTCCTCTACTATTGTTCTTCTCTGCACACTCTTCTTTCTCACTTCTTCTTTCTTCATTTCACCCCTAGATTCTTCAACATACAGGTTCACTCTTTTACTCAGTAGAATGAAGGAAACTTAAATTCTCAACAAGAAAAAGAATATATAGATTTCTTTTCCCTAATTTTGCTTTGCATGCATGGCCTAATGTTAGATACCTTATGAATACATCACCCAGTAGAGTGTTAGTTCACTGAGGAAACATCTGGTGCATGCCCTTGCTTTATCTTCAACATAAAAAAAATAATAGATGTGTGTCAAGCATCTTTCCTTTACAAGAGATAATGCTTTGTTTTAAAGCCATAGATTTCGGCTTTAAAACCTCCAAACGTGCCTCAAACTGATCACTAGTTTAACTCAAAGTCTTCTGAATTTAGTGCAAAAAATCCTAGTCAAGGAGTTAGTTGAAATAGATGGTTGACTATGACTTCTTTGGTTCACACCAGAGTCATTACTAGATCAGCGAAGATCCTTATGTTGTGAACAAGTAAGAGTCTTTGACTTGTCACGGTCCCTTCCTTTTCTATACCGATCACACATTCTTTGGTTGTGATATGGACATCAATTTGTAGTTTTACTTTCTTTGTGCATGTCTATACCGGTTGTAGCATGGTCCTTAGTTGACAGATAAATATTTCATTCTATATACATTTCCCGATTGCTGATGCTTTGTGTTTGCACTTGAGTATAGTCATTTATTTCTTGCAAGTTGTAACCGGTTGCCAAACCAGCCTTCTCTCATATAGATCTCCTTGGATCTTTAGACTTAATAGAGATGACAAATCTCTATCTTATTTTTCCAATCAATGACAATACATGTACTAGTAGTAGGCTTACCGGTTACCATCACTCAATACCAACAAGAAGTCCTTATTCTAAACCACATTCAAATCACATGGAAAGGTATGCAAGGTAATTATTGATTTAGGTTCTACTGACAATTTGGTTTCTTTGGAAATGATAGAGAAATTAGATATGAAGAGGATTCCACACCCGACACCATATAAAGTGTCATGGTTAAACAAGGATCAACCAGTCTTTATTAATGAACAAGTATGAGTAGAATTTAATAGTGGGGGCTATAAGGATGAAATTATTTTTTATGTCATTCCCATGGATGTTTGTCTCTTTCTCCTAGGAAGACCTGACAATATGGAAGGAAAGCCCAACATCATGGTCAAAAATAATATTATGTAATAAATAAGGATAGAGTCTCATTTAACTTGACACCCATACAAGATGAAGAGTCAGATAAATAAAGTGGGTATAGTATGATGGTAGTGGGGAAAATGATTTTTTGAAAACAATGAAGGAAGAAGGTGGACAAGGATTTGCATTAGTAATCAGACCTAGATATATTTTACTAAAGAAAAAAGTTGAGAGTATACCTAAGGAGGTTCAAACTTTTCTAGAAAAGTATAAGGATATTATTCTTGATGTGTTACCTAATTATTTGTCACCCATGAGAAGTATAAGACATGACATTGACCTAATACTTGGTGCTAATCTTCCTAATAAATCTACCTATAAAATGACTCCATGTCAGAATGAAGAAATCAAAAAACAAGTGGAAGAATTTCTTGAAAAAGAATTGATTAGGGAAAGCTTAAGTCCATGTGTTGTCCCTATAGTTTTAGCCCCTAAAAAATATTGTGGTTGGAGGATGTGTACTACCTCTAGAGAAATCAATAAGATAACAATCAAATATAGGTTCCCAATACCTAGGATGGAATGTTTAATGAGCTATTTTGGGGGTTCTTGCCATTTCTCTAAAATTGACTTGAAAAGCAGTTATCGTAATATTATGATAAGAAAAGGAGATGAATGAAGACTGGTTTCAAAATCCATGAAGGTTTATATGAATGGACAATGATGCCTTTTGGGCTTTCAAATTCACCTAGTATATTCATGAGATTAATGCATAAGGTTTTGAAACCTTTCATTAGCAAATTTGCAGTTTTGTATTTAGAAGATATACTTGTCTTTAGTAGGACCAAAGAAGAGAATATGCAACATCTTAACATGGTTTTGCAGAAATTCAATGAAGATAAGTTGATGATAAATCTTTAAAAAATATGAATTTATAAAAGATGAAATAATCTATTTGGGTTTTGTGATCTCCCAAGGTTCATTAAAGGTGGATACCACCAAGGTTGAGGCCATTTTCATTTGGCCAACTCCAAGATCAGTAGGATATTTTAGGAGCTTTCATGGTCTTGCAAGATTTTATAGAAAATTCATAAAGAGCTTCAGTCACATCTGCTCCCCCATGATTGAAACCATAAAAGGGGATAAATGGAAAAGGTTTTAGTGGACTAATGAGGTAGAAAGGAGTTATCAATGCTTGAAAAATAAAGTGGCCCACAACCCATCCTAGCCCTTCCTAACTTCAACAAGATTTTCACCATAGAATGTGATGCTAGTGGCTTTGCAATAGGTGTAGTCCTCAGACGAGAAGGAAAACCAGTTGCATTATTTAGTGAGATGCTAAAAGAGGCAAAAAGGAGGTATTCATCCTATGATTTGGATTTGTATGAGATGGTGCAATCCCTCAAGAAGTGGAGGCACTGTCTCTTGCCAAAGGAGTTTATTCTTGCCATGAGTTTCTTGAATAGTCAAGATAAACTAAGCCATAGACATGTTAAATGGGTAGATTAACTTCATAGTTATACTTTCACCATCAAACACAAAAAGTGGCAAGAAAATAAAGTGGTGGATTCTTTTAGTAGGAGGTCAGCATTGGTGCAAGAAATCAAACTTCATATTGTGGGGATAGAGGCATTGAAAGACATGTATAAAATAGATGATACTTCAAAGAGGTGTATGTTATTTGTGATCAGTTTAGAGATACTTTTCATGATGAATTTTATGATTTCATGTTGTAGGATGGTCTATTATTTAAAGGTGTTTAATTCTATGTATAAAAGTGCTCCATGAGAACCAATTTAATAAAAGAAAAACATTACATGATAGTTTGGGAGGACAATTTGGAGTTGATAAGACATTAGGATAGGTTAGGAGGTTCTACTTTTGGCCAAGGATGAAAGTAGATATTAGATTGTTTGTTGAAACTTGTGTAATTTGTCAAAGAGGAAAGGGTTATACTTTAAATTTAGGACTTTATCTACCCTTACCAATACCTAGTGGACCTTGGGAATGTATATGCATGGATTTTGTGCTAGGATTTCCAAAAAATCCAATGTATTTGATAGTGTGTTTGTAGTAGTTGTTCGATTTGGGAAACTAGTTCATTTTATTCCATGCAAGTGCACTAGTGATGTATCAAACATTGTAGGCCTAT
This sequence comes from Chamaecyparis obtusa, assembly GCA_027943335.1. NCBI lineage: Eukaryota > Viridiplantae > Streptophyta > Pinopsida > Cupressales > Cupressaceae > Chamaecyparis > Chamaecyparis obtusa. The sequence continues at coordinate 307,086 of BSBK01006588.1, forward strand.
TTTTCAAGGAGATAGTGAGGATTCATGGTTTTCCATTCACCATAGTTTCAGATAGGGATCCAAAGTTCATTAGTCATTGTTGGAGAACTCTTTGGAGAAAATTGAAAAAAAAATTGGCCTTCAATATTGCCTACCATCCACTAATAGACAGACAGATTGAAGTGGTCAATAGATGATTGAGAAACTGGATTAGATGCCTTACCAAGGAACATGGCTAGTAATTGAATCTCATTCTTCTACATTCCAAGTATGCTTACAATGAGTCCATCAATAGAAGTATTTGAAAGAGACCATTTGAGGTAGTATATGGCCTAAACCCAAGTGGTGTGTTTGAGTTGAGGGACTTGAGTGGTTTAGAGAAGAGTGTTGAAGGTGAATCCTTTGCTAAATCCATGAGAGACATTCATCAAAAAGTCAGAGATAACTTGCAAAAATGTGTTGACAAGTACAAGAAACATGATGACTTAAAAGAGAAGGGATATACAATAGAAGGTTGGAGACTTGATCCTAGGACACTTCAAGAAGGAAATGTTTCCAAAAGAAAAATGCACCAAATTGTTGATGAAGAAAATTGGTCCTTGTAGAGTGGTCCATAATTTTGGGGCCAATTCATATGAGATAAAACTCCCTATAACTAGAGTTCCTATCTCCCCTAATTTCAATTTTATTAAATTATACCCTTTCAAGGTGTTTGTGGATTCAGGTATAGGTTTTGATGTAGGTATTTCTCATGAAGAATGGATCAAGGATCTACCACCTTCAAAACCATTGAAACTTTAAGCCATTGTGGATAATAGAGAGGTGCACAGAATAAGGAATTGGGTCTACAATGAATATATGGTCAAATGGAAAGTTCTACCGCCTAAAGATGCAATATGAATATCTAAAGAAGATATCAAGTGTCATGGGACATCTATACAACAACTGATCTCATGTGGAACTTGAGATTATCTTCTCTCCAAGTGTATGGTTTAGGGCCACCCAATGCTCTTCATGCCTTAACAAGGCAACTTTTCAAAAAAATATTTTATTTTATATCAAGGTCTTCAAATAAGGTCCTATGGACCATTTTTATAGTATTTTTAAGTCAATCAATGTGATGGGAAGCCCTTTTGGGTTCATTGTGCAAAGTTGGTAAGAAATTGTAAATTTTATTATACAGATGCAAAAGTTATCAATATGATCCCAACGATATTTAATCATGTATCAAGGTCTATTTGACCTCTTTGTAACTACTTGTAACTGTTTGGAGTCATAGGAGGTCTTCGTTAGGATCCTTAGTAAGTTTTGTAAACAATTTTCATTGTTGACAAAAGATGTTGCAACTTTTAATGCAACTTTGTCAAAAATATCATTTTGGTGGTTATGAACTTGAAAGGTATTAATAGCTATGGGAAATGCTAAAGACATTATAAATGTGTTAAGATTCCTATTATAATGTGATTGATATTTAATTTTCATTTTAAATCAGATTGTGAAATTATATATATATATATATATATATATATATATATATATATATATATATATATATATATATATATATATATATATATATATATATATATATATATATATATATATATGGAAATGCTAAAGACATTATAAATGTGTTAAGATTCCTATTATAATGTGATTGATATTTAATTTTCATTTTAAATCAGATTGTGAAATTATATATATATATATATATATATATATATATATATATATATATATATATATATATATATATATATATATATATATATATATATATTATATTGAATATATAAATCTGCACTTGGAAAAACACTATTGTTTATTTATGTTTTTTCCAAATGTAGATTTATTCCATTATAAATATCCAAATGAAGAGGACATGTCTCATGGAGAGACATGCCTCTACAATTGTAGAGACATGTCTCTACATGAGACATGCCCTTTTGTATTAACAAGAGACACCACTGATACTTGGTGGAAAATGATAATCACCAATGTTTTTTGTTGTGATAATAACTATGTTACGATATGTAATACCTATCATAACACCCAAGTGTTACGATGCATACCATGAATTGCAACAAAAATGTGTTATGCTACATGTTATGTATCTTAACATTGTGTTACAATATCATAATACATGTCGCATGATGAATACTGTGATCTCAAAATGAATATTTGATCATCGGTCAATAACTCAATTAATATATTAAGAATTGTCATCACTAATATATATATATATATATATATATATATATATATATAGACTCATATATATAACTTAATTATATATAACAAATTCACCTAATCATTTATTTAGAGATGAATCTTAATTGATTAATTTAATGATTGATGCTATAACATTAACACTCCCTCTTAGCTATGGAAGATGTTTTATGAAAATATTCATATAAAATATGAATAAGTTATTACCTCAATGTAATATTATAAATGATATTATCTCATAATATAGGAGTAATGGCCTTCTAATATCAACTCAATGATATTCACCAAGTACTCGGAATAATGGCCTTCTAACATCAAGTTTCATGATGTTCACCGAGTACTCATTAGGGTCATGAAGATATTATCTTGTAATATCAATAGTAATGGCATGCTAATATCAAGTCCATGATATTCACCAAATACTTAGAGTAATGGCCTACTAACATTAAGTCACATGATGTTCACCAAGTACTCATATCTCTTAATGAAAGTAAATGTTTTCATAGAGATATTATTATCATGATCTACTTAGATGTCAGTATGATATCCATCATGATAAAGACAACTTATTGTATGATCATCACCTTTGGATAATTGTTAGATATACAAATGCAATCATTAAGGAGTCCTCACTTCTTGACGATGCATACAAATTGCATATGTACATATAATATTCACGAAATAAAACTCATGATAGAAAAGAAATATTTGGTTAGTACAATGATCAAAGATACTGAGACTCATTCTCAAAAATTAAAATCATACCAAGTTTGCCTCTAAAGTATTTTACCTTATTCTTCGCAAGAGGTTTGGTGTGAATATTTGTTGACTGTTCACCTATACTAACATATTTCAAGTCTACCACATTCTTTTCTACCATGTCTCTAATGTAGTGATAAGGTATCTCAATATGTTTGGACCTGTTATGAATCACTAGATTCAAGGATAGTTTAATGCAACTCTGATGATCTCAATGAATAATGGTTGGCTTTAGTGATTGTCCAAGAAATCCAACTATAAGTTTTCTCAACAAAACTACTTCTCGTGCTCCCATCGATGCTGCAATATATTCTGCTTCAGTGGAACTCTGTGCTACTAAGGATTTATTTCTATTAAGCCAAGAGATCATAGTTGAACCTAAATTGAAGCAACATCCAGAGGTTCTTTTCTGATCTACTATGTTTTTAGCCCAATCTGAATCAGTGTAACCATGCAAGTTTAGGTCCACATCTTGTATCTCAGCCTATATCTAATTGTGCCTCAAAGATATATGAGGATGTGCTTAGCTGCTACTAGTGTATTTTCTTTGGTTCAATCATGGACTCGCTAAGTGCATTCACTGCATAGAAAATATCAGGTTTAGTATTTACTAAGTACATCAAGGACCCAATTATCTATCTGTAAAGGGTAGGGTCTTCCGCCTCTGAGTCATTAGCTACTTCCTTGAATTTGAGGAGGTTTGTCTCCATTGGAGTAGACATAGGCTCACAGTCCATCATTCTGAATCTCTTAAGGATGTCCATTGTGTACTTTCCTGGATTCAAAAATATGTTATTCTTATGTTGCGACACTTCCAATCCAAGAAAACAATGAATAATTCTCAAGTCTTTCATATCAAACTCAGATGCCAAGTATTGTTTTCATTTGATGATGAGGTGCTCTTCTCCTGTGATCAATAAATCATCAACATAAAGAATTAGAATCAACATGTCTCCATCTATTATTTAGAAATAGAGATTTGGGTCTGCAACATTTTTCAAAAAGTTGAGTTTTGATAGGTTCTGGTCGATCCTTTCATACCAAGCTCTGGAATCTTGTTTGAGACCATATAATACTTTCTTTAGTTTGTAGACATGTGACTATTTATGATGAATTATGAATCCTTCAGGTTTCTCTAAATATACTCCCTCTTTAATGACCCCATTCAGGAAAATAGTCTTTACATCCATTTGATGTATTTTCCATCCTTTAGATGCTGCAATGGAAATTACAGTTCAGATAGAGGTATATCTGACAACTGGAGAAATTTTTTCTTCATAGTTGATGCCTTCTTTTTGAGAGAAGCCTCTGGAAACAAACCTTTCTTTTCATTTTTCTATACTTCCATCTACTGCATGTTTGATTTTGAATAACCACTTGGAAAAAACCACTGATTTATTTTTGGGCTTGGGCACAATATCCCAAACATCATTCTTAATGATAGAATTATATTCTTCTATCATGGCATCCTTCCAAGTAAGATGTTGAAGAGCTTCCTCAACATTAGAAGGTTTTGATTTTATTAATTCACTCATTAGTGCAACATAGCTATAAAATCTATTTGGTCTTTTTCTTTCCCTGGATGCACCAGAAGGAGCTTCATATTTCCCTGCTTCCTCAATCATCTTTATAGCCCATATCAGTCTTTTCTCATTTATTTTGATTTCTTTAGTAGTATCCACAAGATCACTAAAATGTTTGTCCTCTGTGATTTCTTGTATCTCCCTCTCAATATCAAGAGAGAGATCTTCTTGACTGTCATCATTCATCTCAGTTTCATATCTTCCTTGAAGATCACATCCCTACTTAGTTCAATATTTCTTTTCCCTAGAATGTAAATTCTATATGCTTTGGATGTTTCACTATATCCAACTAGGATCCCTTTCTTCCTAGAGGGTTCTTACTTGATTCTTATCTCTTTAGGTATATGAATATAAATGAGACATCCAAATATCTTAAGATGACTTATTTTAGGTTTAGTTCCAGTGAATAATTCTTCACGAGTCTTGTTTTCTAAATGAGAATGAGGACATGTATTTTGAATATATACAATAGTATTAGAAGCTTCTTCCCAGGGATGAGTTTCTAGATTTTGATCATGCATCATAGCTTTAGCACATTCAAGAATAGTTATGTTCTTCCTTTCGGAAACTCTATTTTGTTGACGGTTGTAAGGAAAAGTGTACTCTCTCTTAATCCTAGTAGTTTTACAAAAATTCTGAAAGGTTTCTGAAATGTATTCCTTCCCATTTTTAGTGTTTCAATGTTTCAATATTTTAATACTCTTTCCAGATACATTTTCTACTAGAGCTTCAAATTCTTTAAACTTCAAGAGAATTTCTTTAGCCTCTTTACACTTAAGAAAATATATCCATGTTTTCCTAGAGTAGTCATCTACAAAGATGATGTAATACATGAATCCTCCAATAGAATTAACAGACATAGATCCACACAAATTAGAGTGAATAAGTTATAATACTTCTTTAGATTTTCTTTTGCTATTATAAAAAGTGGTTTTGATATTCTTTCCTAATACACAACCTTTGCAAGTCCCTACATGTTCAATTCTAAGTTTTGTTAGACCAGTGAACATTTTCTCTAAACTTGGTAAACCATAAAAGTGATAATGCCCTAGTATTCTATGCCAAATTATTTTTTCATTTTTTGATTCATTAATTAGGGCTTGAGAAGAAGTAGATAGTTTAAGATCACAGATGAATCATGGAATCTGCTTTGCACAATTTTCATCCATTCATTTTCATCAAACTCGTAGAATTGTGCAAATTTTATGATCCCTAGGTCATCCAAAGATGCATATTTAGGCTTCAATTTTTCATCCTCATCATACATTTCTACCAACTCTTCATTGTTTATAATGAACCAATCTCATCATACCTATAATGTATGTATGTCCTAACATCTTCTATGTGAAGTACACCAAGCGACGTATGTGAGAACGTGCCTTTAGGATCATCCTTAGTTGAATTATGAGGATGCCTTTTAAACTCATACCTTGTTTTGTCCTTAATATCAAACACCTCATGTGCTTCCATGCTTAACAAGATTCTTAGAAATTTAACTGTGTAGGATTAAACTAGGGTTTTACAAATACCTTCACCGCAACATTGTAGAACTGGGATTCACCTTTAATAAAGCAACTTTCCAAAGATGACAACTTCCAAGAAACCGTTCCTTCATCTGTGACCAAAAAACTAACAATGTAGCTCCATGCGGTGACTACTAAGGTCATAACATGTACAAACACATCTATACCCAAGCTTGCATAGCTCCAAACACTCATTCAGGGGAAAAATGTGTTTCTAGTGTCATTCTACAAATGCTCCACTAAGACTTGTGAGGCCCTTCATGTTGATGAAGATGTCTTCAACTCATGCAAAGATACAGTAGGGTCTACTAGGCCTTGACTGTTCACAACTCCTTTGTTTGTCTCATCACTATTATCATTTTCTTTGCTTCTTTTAACCCACTTTTCTTTGTATTCTTACTTCACCTATGTTAGTGTACTTTTATCTTTATTAAGTTCCTTTGCCATTGGTCTTGGTGTCCTTTTTACTAGTTGATTAAACCTGCAATACTTTTTAATATGTCCATCATTGTTGTACTTAAAGCATGTGACCTTTTTCTTAGGTTTGAGCTGACTGTAATCAATTTTCAATTTTTAATATTTGGTGATTTGTCCAAAGTTACCTCATTTGTAGAACATAACCTTCTTAGGTTTTTCATTAGGTTTTCTTTCATCTTTCTTACTAGCCTTGGGTTTTTGCACATTAGGTTGGCTGCCCTACTTATCACTTTCTTTCACAGCTACATCTAACTTACTGGTTTCACTTTATTTCTCAACATTCTTCTTCAAATTGGAATAACTAGGTCTTCTAGATCTCATATCAGGCCTTCTACATTCCTTTAATTTATGACCATAATTAAAGAAATTAAAGCAATAACTAGAAAAGAGTTTATTATTGCTTGTACTTTTGCAATTTTCCTTCAAGTGACCTTCTTGATTGCACTCCTAGCATCTGTATTTTGAGGATTTTCTCTTCTCTTTCTTGGATTCTTCAGCTTCATCTTTCTTTGGTGAATCAACATTGATGGCCGCGTGAACTTTCTTAGGAGATATGTCTTCAACAAATCAAATTCCAGTCAGGTCTCCAACTAGTTTCTACATTTCCATCTACTCATCAATATTAAAACTATTCTTATGAATATTTTTGATGCATTCCTTAGTTTCTTCAAGTTCTACTTTTAACAAGATATTATATTTTTCAATCTTCTGATATTTCATAGTCATTTGTTCTAGTTGTAGTTTTAATCTTGTTTCCTTTATTTCTGCTAAATCTAAATCACCTTTTATTTTCTTGTTTTCATCTTTTATTTCATCAAGCTCTATCATTAGTTTCAATTTTGAATTTTAATATTCATCCTTGAGTTCTTCATTCTCCTTTATGATTTTTTCAACTTGTTCTGATTCTGATTTCTCCTTGAGTAGTTCTTCTCTTTGGTTTCTTGCATGTCTTAACTGCTCCTTGAGTTTTCTGATAAAATCATCTACATTTTTCAATTTGTACTTATCTTTATTCTCTGCAATAGTCTAATTAAGATCATCCAATGCAATGTCATAATTCTTCTTCAAAGTGCTATAATCCATCTGGATCTCCCTTAAGTTGTTAAGATTTCCTTCTAAGGGTCTGCCACTCTAATACTAATTGTTAGGGTTTTGTAATGCTGAGAGGGGGGTGAATCAATATTACAACACTTATATGATTTCTTCAACCACTTGAAAAATATAACTCTTAAAGAAAATAACCATGCAAAATAAGAAAAAAAAAGATAAGTCATGACACCATTATTTTTTTCTCAAGGAAACCATGTCAAGGGAAAATCCCTGGTAGGGATGACACCCACAATTATATGCACTATATAAAAGAGACCTTGTTAGGATTCCTAGCCCTATTAAGAGATAATTTATACAATAGGAAAGTGTCCCCATTAAAGGATAGATCCTATTAGGAGTCTACAAAGCCCTGTTAAGGGTATTACAATTGAGCAACATGCACTCTCAAAATATGGACTGATGTCCTACTATTACAATGAGTATTATATCAAGACATGAGAACAAAATCTTGCAAATCCATGCATCACTATTCTAATTCACTTCATTGACTTCTCTTCTTTGTTTATATTCAAACATACATATTTTCAATGCTCCTTCACACACTGCTTTTACAAATTACATCATTTAATTATACCTGATTAAGAGTGAAGTAACTAGGTTGGCCTCTATAGACAATTACAAAATATAATTCAAGGTCGGTTACAAGTATTATAATATATGACCTTACATACATTAAAATGGCATTATTTCATCCATACATATATGATCAATACATAAAATAACCCAACATAGGTCGGTCAATACCTATGCAACTTTGTAAGCCCCGATGCTCTATTCTCTATCTTTAACTATGTTCAAAGAGTTGTATCCCTAAAACCATGCATCCAAAAAATGTGTGCTCACACATAGAGCTCTACAATACATTAATACATCAACCTATAACTTCGCATGCCATATTTCATCCTGTAGAATCTTCAGAATTCATAATATTGTACTTGTCAGCTTGTGCCTAACTATGGACTTAGGCATTTTTCACATTGTGGCCTAGAAAGACTATGTCCTTGTGTCTTGCAGTAATCACAAGGATAAGTGTTTCCATAAATGATAACATACATGAAATCCAATGTTGACCACTTGCCAACAGAAGCATAGTAAGTCAAAGCTAGAATAAGATAGAGCATAATCAACCTCCTCACAAGAAGACAATATTCATCTTCTAAGAAGAAGGGATGTTAATTTAAGGAGATACCACCTTGTGTATATTGCAAGAAAAATGGTCTTGATGATCATCATTACCACGCTAAGAAAATTGATGAGTTGAAAAAAATCATCAATAAGAACAACATCAATTTTCCATCTGTCTACAATGAGAAAGATTTCATTCCTTCCACTTCCTTACATTAAAAAGGAAAAGGGAAATAATTTTTGGAAAAAATAAGTTCTTCACAAGAATGAATACTTGACTTGGGTGAAACTCATCACATCATCTCTACAAATGAGAAATTTCCTTTATTGGAGCCATCTAAACTACCTCATGTCTTTGTAGGTGATGATACTCAAGTGGAATTTCAAGGAAAAGGAATAGCTAACATGGATGATGGAATACTTGAAGATTTTATTTATGTTCCTAACTTGAGGACCAATCTTCTTTCAATATCCCAAATTACTCACTTTGTAGATGGAAAAAAAATTGAGTTTCTACCTAATTCATTTATAATAAAATAATTTAAAGATGTTTCTTTGGTTCTAGTGGAACATGCCACTCACAACACAAGGATTTAATCATTCTCCCAATTTGTTCTTTGGTCTCCTTCTAATACCTTTCTCAGTCAATCAAGTTTAAAAATCATGTTATGGCATGAGATATTTAGACATCTCAATTATCGCTATCTTCAACATCTTAGCTTGAAAGATATGGTCATAGGTCTACCTATGATAAAAAATTTAGATGGTGTATATTCAGGGTATTTCATGGGCAAGAATCTAGAAGAGGATTTTTACAAGGGGAATTAATGAAGAGCTTTAGTAGTTCTTCAATTGGTTCATAGGGATATAGTAGGTCTCTTTCTAGTGCCATCATTTAGCAAGGCTTTCTATGTCCTCACTTTCATTAATGACTACTCTCACTTCACTTGTGTCTACTTTCCCAGTCACAAGAATGAAGTGTTAAAATTTTTTCTAGTCTTCAAGGCTAATATTGAGAAACAATCAAGGAAGAAAGTTAATATTCTATGCACATACAATGGAAGGTAATATGAGAACTCTAGACTTGACCTCTTTTGTACACTAGAGAGGATTGATCTTTAGCACTTAGTTTCCTATTGCACAATAGAATGGTGTTACAAAAATAAATAATAGAATCCTTAAGGAGATGGTTAGTTACATGATTCATGCTAGGCCTCATGATCAATCTTTCTTGACAGAAGCTATTAGTTGTGTCATACACATCCAAAATTTGGTTATTTTTACTATCGGAAAATTCTTACAACCTACAACATTGTTTTTGGTAATGGGATGTGAAGTGGTTCATTGAGAGACATATCCTACATTTGAAGAAAAATTTCTCATAGTTAGGAGGTTCCCTTTAGCCCCTCTTACCTACCTTCAATAGTAACAATACAAAAAGGTCAATAGATAAATCAACCTCAACACATTCAAGCACAAGTAAAAAATAATAATCAATAGGTTCCTCAAAAGTACAATGACACTTTCCTAATAAATTTCCTATATATCTTGAAGGTAATCCATTCCCAAAACTATAAAGTACTATATGTTAGAATAGCAATGTCCTAATCAACTTTGAGGGGGGTGAGTCAATTGATGCCAATAAAGAATACTTTAAACTTTAACTTCAAACTTATTATTGAAAACAAAATACTGAACTGAAAAGTAAATGCAGTAATAACACGCATACGCATGAACACCAAGAATGTTTTATTGAGGAAAACCCTATTAAGGGAAAACCCCCAATGGGGATGGTACCTACAAATATTTGCACTATGATTATAATAACCCTGATAAGAGTTCTGACCTTATTAGGAGCCAAGTATTACAATAGGCAAGTCTTGGTTAAATGATAGGTCCTATTAGGAGTCTTTTACAATATGATCCATGTTAAGAAATCAAACCTACTAAGAGTCCATCCCTAGTAGAGGCAATTACCCTAGTAGTGGTGCATAATATATCAACCTGATCAAGAGATCTGAGAGTTAAAGCCACCCTCAGGTTCTCCAAACCTCACAACTTCAAGGGTAAGACATTTATAATCTAAAACTACTTCTAGTACTCAACCACTGCCAAGCAAGCTCCATCTTGTGCCCAAATGCACAACTAATATTCTTCAAACAAAAAGCAATGCAACCTGAAGCTCACATTCACTTGTATAATTCACATATATAGTTTCCCAATACTTTTCTTACATAATTTCCAAGGATCTCAATCCTTATATACAAATTATAAAAATTAAGTCTGGGTCGGCCTACATAGGATAAATCCTATTTATAAAATACAAATGGACCCATGCTAAGATGCACACAACACCTCTTACAATGTTACAATATAACAATTACATAAATTAATCATCTAGATCCGTAAATCAAGATTGCTCATCAAATTACTTGAAGTGTGTTCCACGTCATCCTCCAAAAATGTTTTCACCAATACGGAGGCCATAGATAACATCACCTATATGATCATAACTCCATATGATCGTAATAAGCTCTCCATCCAATGTCCAAAACAAATCTATGTTTGCTCATCATGACTTAAACAACCATTAATGCTATCCAAAAAGTTCTGCACTCAACTCTATGAAAATCATAGTTTCTATCTTCAGAAAAATAGTCATCAGTAAATCAATCATAACTCTATCAAATTAATTCATAAGCATGTGAAATCACAACCAGTGACCCAAGACATCATGTTGAATCTCCATCTAAGTTTTCACGTACTAATTCTTAGTATTGTGTCTGTACAATTCTCTACAACCAATTTGAAAGCTTCTTTGAATAACTAGCTAGTAGCATATGTTAACATCGGTGACTAACACTAAATTCCATCATCTAGACAATCTTCCAACAATCTCCCAAACATATTGGAATGCAACAATTCCAATCCAACTTCCAAAAATTTCCCCCTTTGGCATTGATGGAAACATATGATAAAAACCATCAACACAAAGGTCCAAGGTGCATACTCTTCCTGCTTCCTATGTTTTTCCTTCTTAATATGACCTTCTCAATATGCTCTTTAAAAGCTCTCAATATTTATGTATTGTAGCTCCCCCTAGAAGCATTCTATCTCATTCAACTTAATATCAGTTGTTGTCTTCTTTTTAGCTACAAGAGGGTTACTGAGTCTCCCTTTCATGTACTCCCCATGTCAAGCTAGAGGATCGTTACGTCTCTTCCCTGGACAAACTAAAGGGTTTTTTATCAACATCTCTCTCCACCTTTGACATCAATGGAAAGGGTGCCATGTTATCTTCTCAAAGTAGTGTAATAGGTGCCAGACCACCTAGATCTCTTCTATATGCTCAAAATATTACTCCCCCATAGGAGTAAATCACAACATTCAGTCCTGAAAATAATGCTTTGAATATATAAGGACCGATGCATCTCTGCATTTCCTTTAGTTGTCATTAGGAGGGTCTCTAACCCCAAGTATACCTCTGAGGTACTCAAAGGTCTCTTTATTTAGTGGCGTAGTGAAGATTTTTGCAATCTGCTCCTTGGTATTCACATATTCTAACTTCACTTCTTTCTCCGCTACCTTATCTCTCGAGAAATGATACTTTATTACTATATGTTTTGTCTTAGAGTGCATAATAGGATTCTTTGACATATTTACCATGGCAGTACTGTCACAATGGATAGTAACTAAATCCTCAAGACATACTCCAATATCCTTCAACATTTTCTTCATCCATATGATCTGTGTACAATTGATTATTGCTACAACATACTTTGATTCTGCTGTAGATTGAGCAGTACAGTCCTGCTTCTTGCTAAGCCAAGAAATCAACCTTTTACCAAAGAAGAATGCTCCTCCACTTGTACTCTTTCTATCATCTACATTCCCTACCCAAACAACATCAGTAAAAGCAAGAAATGTAAAGTCCTTTGATCTATCATACCATAGACCAATCTCAATTGTACCTGTTAGATATCTGAATATCCTTTTTACTGCCATAAAGTGAGACTCTTTAGGATCATATTGAAATCTTGCAACAATTCCAACTACATTAACAATATCAAGTCTAGTATGTGTCAGATACTAAACACCTCCAATCATTGATCTATAATTTATCTATGGTACATTCTTTGCTTCATCCTCTAAAGATAACTTAGTCCCAGTTACCATAGGAGTTCCAATAGGTTTGTTGTCATCCTTGCCAAACTTTTTCAACAATTCCTTAAGATATTTGGTTTGAGATATAAATATCCCTTTCTTACTTTGACTAATATGAAATCCAAGGAAGAATTTCATCTCCCCAATTATACACATTTCAAATTTACTTTTTATATCATCTACAAATTAATCATTTCATCATTTCCTCCAAAGATAATATAATCAACAAAAACTTCAACAATTAAGATACCTTCTTCATTGATCCTTAAGTATAGATTGTTGTCAGCATTATCTTTCTTGAATCCCAAATGAATTAGATACTTATCTAATCTTTCATACCAAGCTCTTGGTACTTGTTTCAAACCATACAAATCCTTATTCAATTTGCAAACTAGATCTTTATTTCCTAAGAAAAGAAATCCATCAAGTTTCTCAATGTACACTTCCTCTTCCAAGTCTCCATTAAGAAAAGTTGATTTCATATCAATCTGATATACTTTGAAATTATTATCAGAAACATAAGCTAAGAATAACCTTATTGCCTAATCTTCACAAAAGGTGCAAAGGTTTCTTCAAAATCAATTCCTCATTGCTGTGAATACCCTTTACACACCAATATGGCTTTGTTTCTAACAAAAACTCCTTCTTCATTCATCTTGTTTCTAAATACCCACTTAGTACCAATCACATTTTTGTCTTTGGGCCTTGGAACCAACTCCGAAGTGTTGTTCTTTTGAATTTTCTTTAGTTCTTCCTTCATGGATTTGATCCTTGATTCATCTCTGCATGCCTCATCTATGGATTGTGGTTCTTCTTGTGAGATCAAGCAGCTAGCATTTGTAGTTTGTAACCTCTCCTCTTCGTTCTATGATCTTGTTCTAGTTCCATTACTATTGTCACCAATGATCTGATCCTTAGGATGATTTCTTTGAACATATTTGGGTGCGGTCTTCTCCTTCAACTCTACACTTATGCCATTGTCAATCATCAAAACATCTTGAGATGCTTCATTTTCTTCATTCTCATCAACATTATCTTTTATCTTCATATTGTTTTGATTTGCATTCACATTTTCAAATTTAATCTCATAGGGGTTCAAGTCACAATACCTTTCTCTAACCTAAAACCTTTAACCAACTCTCACATTAGAACTTTCAATTAGCTTCCTAGTTCTTAGATTGTAACATCTATAAGCTTTTCTTCTAGTAGAATAGCCAAGAAATGTACCTTCATCACTTATAACATCACATTTTCCTATACATTCATCTCTCCTAATGTAGCATTTACTTCCAAACATTATGAAATAACTAATAGTAGGTGTCTTATCATACCATAGCTCAAATGGTGTCTTGCATGTACCTTCTTTGATTTGTACTCTATTCATTGTGTATACTGATGTATTGACTACTCTCCAATGCATATGTGGAACTTTTCCTTCTATCAACATGGTTCTTGTTGTATCAAGAACTATTTTGTTTCATGTTTCAAAAATTCCATTTTGTTGTGGTGTCCTAGGTGTAGAAGTTTGCCTCATAATACCATGCTTCTCACAAAATCTATTGAATTTATGTGAAGTGAACTCTCCACCTCTGTTTGATCTCAACCACTTTATATTCAAGTCTATCTCATTCTCAATTTTTTCCTTATAAAACTTAAAAGTCTCAAATGCTTATGATTTTTCTCTAAGAAATCCAACCCACATCATTCTAGAGTAATCATTATCGAATATGATAAAGTACATGTCTCGAAAGTATGACCTCATTTGAGTAGGTCCACAAAGATCTATACAAATCAGCTCTAGCTTTCTTCTTGTTGAACATCCTTTTCTTGCAAAATTGCTTCTTGTCTACTTTCCCAAAACAAATTCTCTACATGTAGTGTTAGCAGGTTTTACAATCTTAGGTAGATCTATGATAGCGTTATTTTTAGATGCCTTTACCATGTTATCAAAATTGATATGACAAAACCTTCTATACAATAACCAATTGTCATCAATCATTTCAACAAAACAACTCACCTCAGTAGTATTCAACTGAAATATATTACCTCTAGTCTTACTACCAGATGCGATCAAATCTCCATTAGCTTTTCTAATAGAGCAATGACCATCCTTGAATTCCAAATGATAACCCTTATCCACAAGATGTCCAACACTCAACAAGTTATGCTTTAAACCATCCAAAAATAGTGTACATCATTAGTGTTATTCTTTCCATCCAAAGTAATTGATCCTTTACCAACAATCATCCTAGGAGTATTATCACCATACCTTACAACTCCACCATCAAGCTTCTTCAATTGAATAATCTATGCTTATCACCAGTCATATGGTGTGAACATCCACTATCAATTATCCAATCAATTTTCCTATCAACATGAGAAACTAAATATTTTTCTTCATGGACAAGATTTTCTTCTTTGATAGAGACAAATCCCAAAACATCATTGAATTCATCATCTAAATCTTTAGATCCATCACTAGCATAGTAGTATTCCTTATCATTCTTGTACTTTCCATATTTAGGCTTATTCTTAGGTACTCTAGTTGGACATCTAGATGCAAAATGACCAACCTTATTAAAGTTAAAACATTTCAAAGTTAATTTCCCTTCAAACTTACCTCTACCTTTCCTTTCTCTCCTAGTGATTAGGGCCATGATTTTCTCATCCACTTGGTTGTCTAGCCTTTGAATCTATTCCCATTCTTCAACATATTCTCCAAGATCTTTGTTGTGCTTGTTTGTTCTGCTAGATCTAGCTCTATGAACAGTAGCCTTAAATGATGTCTCCACATTCGGTAGTGAATCCTTTAGCTCTGCGATCTCAAATGTAGTCAACTTAGCCACTAATATTTCTTTGGTGAAATCCATGTATTGTGGTATTGTCTCCTCCAAACCAAGAACTTTGGGTTTGTAGGTAGGAATCACAGGTCTCAAAATCTTTTCTATGACTTCATCTTTTGTATAAGTACCTCTATTGTTTCTGATTCCAATCACACATTCAAATACTCTCTGAACATACATCCTTACTATTTCATCATCTCTCATCTACACTATCTCCATCTTTGTTCTCCAATTCTGCACTTTTTCTCACTTAGTGTATTCATCTCCTTCATAGAGTGCAATTAGTCTTTTCCAGATCTCACTTGACTTTGTTAGATCTTCGATCTCTATAAATTTATCATCAGATAATGCATTAACCAAGGCTTCTTTTGCAATAAAATTACACATAAAATTTTTTCTTTCTTCTTCAGTAGTAGTAAGTGTCTCAAGGTATTCCTCCTTTATGATAGGCACATCTTTCTAGGTAATGAGCCAATATTTCAATCCCATGCACATCATATAATTCTTCATGTTCTCCTTCCATATGTCAAAATTATCTACATCAAACTTAGGACTGTCCTTCTTGAATAATGCCATCCTGATCTTTACCTCAAGTTGTTAAGCTTCTTGAATGAGGACCAAAAGCTCTGATACCAATTGTTAGAATAGAAATGTCCTAATCAACTAAGAGGGGGGGGGGGTGAATCAATTGATGCCAATAAATAATACTTTAAAATTTAACTTCAAATTTATTGCTGAAAACAAAATATTGAATTGAAAAGTAAATGCAGTAATAACACACATACACACGAACACCAAGATTTAATCTCAAGGAAAACCCTGTTAAGTGAAAAACCCCAGTAGGGATGGTACCCACAAATATATGCACTATGAGTATAATAACCCTGCATTAAGAGTTATGACTATGTTAGGAGCTGAGTATTACAATAAGCAGGTTCTAGTTAAAGGACATACCCCGTTAGGAGTCTTTTAATATGTGATCCCTAATAAGGAATCGACCTTGCTAAGAGTCCAACCTTGCTAGAGGCAATAACCTTGTTAGGGGTGCACAATAGATAGACCCGACCAAGAGATTTGAGAGTTAAAGCCACCCTTAGGTTCTCCAAACCTCACAACTTCAAGGGTAAGACAATTCTGATCTAAAACAACTTCTTGTACTCAACCACTGCCAAGAAAGCTCTATCTTGTCCCCAAATGCACAACTATTTTTCTCCAAACAACAACCAATGCAGCCTCAAGATCACATTCATCTATGTAATTCGCATATACAGTTTCCTAATACTTTTCTTGCATAATTTCCAAGGATCTCAATCCTTATATACAAATTACAACAATTAAGTCTGGGTCGGCCTACATAGGATAAATATTATTTATAAAATGCAAATAGACCCATGCTAAGATGCACATGACACCTCTTACAATGTTACAACATAAAAATTACATCAATTAATCATCCAAATTTATAAATCAAGCTCGCTCATCAAATTACTTGAAACATGTTCCAAGTCGTCCTCCAAAATCGTCTACGCCAATACACATGCCATAGCTAATGTCACCTATACAATTAGAACTCCTTATGATTACAATAATCTCTACATCCAATGTCTAACGTGAACCTTTGTTCTCTCATCATGACTTAAACAACCATGAATGCTATCCACAAAGTTTTGCAGTCAACTCTGTGAAAATCATAGTTTCTGTCTTCAAAAAAATAGTCATTAGTAAATCAACCATAATTTTGTCAGATCAATTCATAATCATGTGCGATCATAGCCAGTGAACCAATACATCATGTAGATTCTCCATCTAAGTTTACACATGCTAATTCTTTTTATTGTGTCCATATAATTCTCTGCAACCAATCTACAAGCTCCTCTGAATAACCAATTAGTAACATATGTTGACATCAGTGACAAACACTGAGCGCCATCATCCAGATAGTCTTCCAAACATCTCCCAAACATATTGGAATGCAACAATTCCAATCCAACTTCCAATACTATACCACCTAAACATACCCATAAATATTTTTTAGTCAAGATTTTTGTATGTAGATCAATAGTGAAAAACTAAGGTATCATACATACGAATTTTCCTTAAAATATCCAAGGCCTATTCTTCAACTCTATTTACTTTTCCTTTTGAGAATTAAATATCATTATAAAGAAACCTTCACACATGGGTAAATCCAAATTTCTCCATCTACATGTTTTTATTTCTTAGAAACCCATGAGTGCAAATTGTATAATTTTTGCCAAATCAAGTTGGGAATTGACATATTAGGACATCATCCTACAAAAATCCTATTGATCAATGGAAAAGTTATCCAAGGACACTTCAAGGGTTATGGCTGATGGGTATATAGGAATGGGAGGGAATTATCTAGTGGCATTGCTAGAGCTGGAAGAGACCAGTGCACTAGAGGAACCCTTGTATCCACTTTGTGAGTATGGATACCCAAACTCAATGCCTTCATAAAAATCCTATTAACCATTTCTAATGTAGGGATATTTTCTATCACATTGGAAGGGATAGTTTATCTAAATGATGTAAAATTCATCATAGTAGCAAGCAATTGTGAAAGTAAGTTGTGACATTTAAATTTAGCATCTTCCTTGAGCATTCACACCATATAAACCCTCTTGAAGATTCAAAAAAATATAAAATGAGTGAGGGATGGATGCATCTATGGAATCAAGTAGAGCCAATTGCATAGGAAGTGAAGAGCTAATTCAAGTAGAGAAAGCAAAGAAAGTGTGAGCAATTTTTATTAAAAAAAAAATATTTATCCATTAGAAATTAGTTCATTATAATTTATGTGAAACATGTTAATTTACCTTAAAATAAAATACAATAATATTATACCTTTGTTGATCGAATTCTATGTAGCCCAACTTCCAACAATTGTTCTAATTCTTGTAACTTTTTAATGGTTAGCTCTTGAAGGTCCTCCCCATCCATATGCCTATGAAAAAAAAATCATTCGCTAAAACAATTAATTTCTTATAGTAAATAATAAATTCATGAATTGAAATAACATTTATTTACATGGTTTACCTCAAAGTATGGTTGATGTTTTCCATTTCATGTCTTATCCTTCTGAAATCTTGATTATCAAGCTGCAAGAACCTTGAAAAAGATTAGTAAAATATTCAATGCTAGTATGCCTTTAAGCTTTGCAATAAATGTGACATTATCAATTCTACTAAATATCAATTATCAAGATATTTAATTTAAATAAAATAAATAAAAATCAAATTGTTTTTTATTATGGTAAAAATAGGTTTTGAAGGGGCCCCGAAACCCTTTAACAAAGAGAAATAGAGATAGGCATGGAAGACCAAGAGCACAACTAACTATCCCAACATGGAATAGTCAACAAAAAGGACAAATCCTAGATATCCAATACAAATTGACTTCAAAAAGAAAACAAAAGACCTACAGCAAAAAGAGACCAAATAGACCACCAACAGCAAAATCAGGATAGAGTCTTCAAGAAGCACTTTGATTCCTCTAGCTGACCCTGCATATTCTTGATAGAGTCTTTCAGCTTCAAAGTGTACTGATCCTTGATCTTTATCTTCTTCTTGGTGTTGGACCTGGTTCTATTCCCTAGCCACATTTGTTGATTGGGAGCAATCAAATCAATGTTGTCAATTGAGGAGCCCTCTTTGTTACCTTCCAATAAAAA
Organism: Chamaecyparis obtusa; assembly: GCA_027943335.1. NCBI lineage: Eukaryota > Viridiplantae > Streptophyta > Pinopsida > Cupressales > Cupressaceae > Chamaecyparis > Chamaecyparis obtusa. Next base: position 326,569 of record BSBK01006588.1, read on the forward strand.
ACTTAAAGTGTTTAGGTTCTCCAGAGTAGACTTCATCCCAGAATTTTCCAAAACAAGCAAATTCTTAATCATAGCTTCATTTTTACTTGTCTTCTCATTGATGGGAACCATGGCTATCTCTACAGCTTTTTTGATTTTGTCCTCCAGCTCAGTACCGTAATTAGAAACAACAACTTTAACATTGGAAACAATCTCTTTCCTAAGATTTTCAATAACTTCCTCCAGCATAATGTTCTTATTTTCCAGCTTGATACATCTATTTTTCAGCTCAACAAGGTCATTCTGCACCCACTTGTCCAAATTATAGCTGTAGATAGATTTGTTCTTAGCAATTTGAAGAGGAGTCATCATAATGGATCTTTTCACATGAGAATCCATCTCTCTGAGATCATCTTGTAAAGGGTGGGACCTTTTTTTGTCAAAGCTTCTCTCACTGCCATCCTTCTTATTATCCTTACCAGTGATGGGGGAATTAGTAGAGTCAATATTTTCCTCATCCATACCCCTAGGGATCTCTCTATCAGTATCATCAATAGTATTGTCTACATTGATAACAACCTTCTCATTTTTATTACCCTCCTTAGTAGCCTTATGATCCAGATTATCTTTTCCATCAGCTTTATCAGTGACCGGGAAGTCGGGATTAGGCACCTCCCTGTCAATGAGATTGTCCTGCTCTATATCGAAATAGCCCTCAATAGTTTTAATAATATTATTAATAATAGCATTAGGGTTAACCATATCATCCTTCTCTGGGATCTAGGTGGTAGAGTTAGACTCAACAGTATGACCCTCATGATTGTCCTCAGTAGCCTTAGCTTCATTATAAGACAAAGCCCTAGTCTCAATCTTCTTATGATCAGGCTCCTTAAAATTATTACTAACTTTCTCTTGGTTGGCATCCAACCCGTAGTCATCATTGGGAGCCACAATGTCCTTAGCAATCTCATTCAAATTTTTCTCTGAGATGTCCTTGGCAGTCTCCTTACCATTCTTGGGCTCAGAAGAATCAGGCACAGGAGAAGAGAGGGCTTTTTTGTAGGGAGGAATCTTCTTCCTGGATGAAGAGCCTTGATTCTTCCTTCTATTAGAACTAACCTGGGGGGGTGGGATTAGGAATAAAAATCAAATTGTTAGTAAAATATAATATTTAAATTTAAATTATTAATAAAATATGATGATACAAAATTTTAGAATAAATATTTAATTTTAGAATGACAATAAAATATTATTTTTACTATAAATTATTGTCATGAGTTTAGAATATAATTTTATTGTATAATTGTTTTATAATTTATCTATAAAATTATAAAAATTCGTAATTAAAAATGAAAGATAAAAATAGTATATTTAAAACATTTTTTTCTAGTGTTGCATTATTTTATACTCTTTAGTTAGAAAATTATTGTAATGGTGCCTTTTTATAATTATTTCGCACATAAACACATCTAGATGTTGTATTATGTCTACATTTACTCACTTTTGGATAAAAAGACTCCAAGTATACGTCAATCCCTAATTTATCCACCTTACACATTGTGGAATTTGTAGTACTATCTCTTAGATACTACTATAAGTTGTAGCGTTTGCAACATTTCAAAAGCTTCTTTTTTCATTTTAATGTTATAATTTTTATTCTAATTTGCATATCCATTGTTTCCCACATCCAAAGCACAAAAAATAATCACATAAAACTTATTAAAGAAAAATATTGCATGAATGTGCACATTAATATACAATAATGTTCAAACCACCACTGATCCATTGTCATTGCAACCTTGTGCCTTCACTTATCCAATGTGCTCTTGGGTTTGATGCTTGACATTTTTAAATGGGAATGAGGTCTCCCTTTTGTAAAGTCACCAATTCATACCTCTAGGTCAATAAATTTTCACATGGAACCAAATAGTGTGTTTCCTCAGAATCACTAGTCACATTATAAAAATTACCTAACACTTATTAAAATATATATATGAAAAGACTATAGTGTTCTTCAACATACAAAATAAGCATAAAAAAATAATCTCTATTTTGGGTTGTTTAATTTTGAGAAATAGGTTCACTAGTTTATTCATTCAAACTAGGAAGTAGACTCATTTCACTCAATTACATTAAAGAAAGTGGACCCACTTGGCTCAAAGGATTATGCACAAGGTGAATTCAACACTCTTTATTTATGCCATGCCCACCTTGCACAAGTGGCTCGTACAAGTACCACAAACCACTTTAGCATCTAGGAAACCAATTAAGCATTGACACATATCACAACACAAATCAAAGCCATGTCATTCACAAAGTCACAAAATCTAGCATAGTAGTTATATATCACCAGTGTATTGGTCAAAATTTAATTAGGGTTATATTGAACAAGTCGAATAACTAAGAGGGGGGTGAATTAGTTATTCATAACCATTTTTAAAAACTTTTATTGAACTCGTAAATACTTAAAGAAATTAGAAACTTATAACATATATAAACATGAAAGCACAAAACCATTGACACAATGAACAACAGAATCTACAAGAAAATCCAAACTAGGAAAAACCATGGAGAATTTAATTCTCTTGAAATGAACGGTAGTTAAGGTAACAATGATTAAGTTGATTTTTACAAGAGCTTACAACCAATTTGATCATTGTAGGTGGCTCACTCCCGGTTGGGATAACTACCCTAGAAAAGTGGATAACTACTAATAAAACTAGGCTCACTACCAATTATACCATCCTAAAACTTAGCATCCATTAGTTTGGAATCTCAAGGACCTATTAGGCCCCATTCTAGTGATCTCCTAGAAAATAGATGCATTTATGCTCAATTTCCCACTTTTCCCCATATATTTCACTATATTCCCCCAACAACCTCAATACCTCTCGAGATCTAGAGGTATTATATTGATTATTATACCCTCGGGTATAGATCAAACTCAACCTATACCCTAGGTCATGAATTTTGATTGGCTCTAGGCCCAATGCAAGGTATTTTCCTTTCCCTCTTTCCTTTGTCGGCCTTCACAAATTTTAACCCCAAATTTCTATAAAAGGAAGCCCTTTCCTTTCATTTGATCATCTGCACACATGACATGATAAAATTTTGCAAGCTATTTATATCTTTTGCAAGAAAGTTTTCAAGTTCATGGTGCATTCAAGGAGTTCAAGAAAGGCATATCAAGAATTTGAGCATCCATGAACTGTGATTTGGTGATTGTAGATCCATTGCATTTGTGAAGACATCCAAAATTGTACATTCTACATTCTACATGAGCATACACACATTCAAGCATCTTTGTGGATAGCAAGTCCATATCCATTGAAGAAGTTCTGGTAAGAAAGGTGAATACTAACGTGTTTCTTTCTTTTACATTATTTTCATATTTAATTTAAAGTGTAATTCATAAAAAGGGAGTTGACCAAGGCAAGACCCTTTCCCCAAAAAATTCCATTTTTTTCTTGTGATTTGGATCAGGTTCACGAACTTTTAGACTTTTGAGATCATATTTTGTAGACCTAGAACTAAAATTTACACCACACATCAGAAATTTGTAGTTCTTGGCATTTCAAGTATAGGTCAACCTTGACCTATACTCCAATTCAACCTACTTCTGGGACCTGTAGATTGTCACAGTTTGTACATTTTAGTCTTCTAGTTCTAGATCTAGCTCATTTTAGATTTTTGATGTTGTTTAATAGTCTATTTTCAGATTTGAACTTGCATTCCTCATTTTCCCTCAAGGTAAATACATTTCCTCTTTGTAATTTAATAGAACTTACTTTGATTATATTTCTTACTATCTATTATTACATGTGTATTTTTCTTTACATCACATTTAATCAAACAATTAATTAACGACATTAAACAGAGAAGATCAAGAAATAGAAAGAGACCTTTGAATTGCAATCCTTTAAGTACTTGGATTTTGCATTAGTAGACCTACATCCATTTGGGTTGTGCTCATTTGGCTCGCGCCTTCCTAAGGGTTACAATAAATGGACTCCCCACCTTTTTCTCCTTCTTCCCCAATTTACATATAACTTGGTGGTCTAATCACATTGGGTCACCATTCTATATGATAAATTTTGGTGAACCCAACTTGTTACATTTTTATTTTTCCTTTTGATTAGGTAGTTAGATTTCCTTTACATAATTGTGTGTTTATGTTCACCTTCATCATACATTTTGGATAATATTCCTCTTTAATGCCTCATATCTTTTGATGTGGTAGTTATATATTCATTGTGTAAGTTGTTGCATTTCTCTTTGTACATTGATTATTATATCTAGGATCTACTTTGTATGCATTGCATTTTTCTACATTAATAGTTCATTTCCTTTCTTTCCATACCTTTGTGCATGTGCTTTATCACTTTGAGTCCAACCTATAGCATTTTGGTTAGAATAAGTCATAGGCTCATGGGTTCTTTAGATAATGAACCATCCTTTTCTAAGAATCTTGATGAAACTAATAAGATCCCTCATTATTTTAATTCTCTCATGTAGAACAAACCTTCTCATTGTTCCCATAATGAAGTTGAATCTTTAAGATTTCCTCCTATCCACATTGACAAACTCACTCAAGATTTTGAAAAACTAGAACATTGGTTAGCTCACAAGAATCATAGTCTTGAGACTATTTCTTCTTTAGGAGCCTTAAGGCAGTTTATTTGTAATGATGAACATGTTCTTCATCTCTTGCATTCTCACCTTGTTGATTCTAATGTCAAACCTATTTTTGAATGTGCTCATGAATTAGTCTATGTCCCATCCACTAGACATGTTGAAATCTCTTTTCCTATCTCTACTTCTATTCCTAGTATCTCCACTTATGCTGCACCACTTGTTACAAATTCAATTCAAACTTATAACCCTACACATGTGAGTCTTACAAATTCCATTCTTCCTTAAATTCCTACATGTTTTTCATGTCTTTCATTGCCTTCCTCTATGCCTTGTTATCATAATTTTCCTTTTCATATTCAAACTCTCTTTCCAACAATTCTCCTAATTTTCTTCATGATCCTCCCAATATTCCTTCTGCTTCAAACAACAACTTTTGTAATGTTCTCAATATTTCTCCTCTTATTTATTTAAATAATTCTACCATTAATGGCTTACCTCAAATCATTTCTTCCTTGCAACAACTTTCCTCTTTGACTCAATCCAAATTCAATATTCCTACATGTGACATTGCTAATCCTTTGTCCTTAGATATTATCTGAGCCATTATCCTATAAAACGTTGAGATTCCTCATGTTGATAATTATAGTGGGAAAGGGGATCATGTGGCTCATGTTAAAACTTTTAAAACCCTATCTAGTGATTTTTCTCATGACTATAGGCTCATGACTAAGTTTTTCACTAGGACATTTCGAGACAAACCTTTGCAATGGTATTGTTCTTTACCTCCTTATTCCATTAACTCTTTCCAAAAACTTTCTAATTCTTTTATCCAACAATTTCAAAACAATATTGGTCCTCAAATTTCTTTGACTGATTTAATGCATTGTTAAAGAAAATTTTCTTGACTTCATTGGTAGATTTTAGCATTTGCATGCTCAAATTTCTTATAAAGTGCCTGATGTTGATATACAATGTATATTTGTTTCTAACATACAAAAATATATTAGAGATAAGCTTATTCTTACTAAGATTTCTTCCTTTTCACAAATGTGTGTAATGCTTCATCATTATTAACTACAAGCGAGTCAATTTGAGAGCATCACTTCAATGGCTCATGTTTCTAGTGATACGGGTGATACCACATCCAATTCCAACAAGTTTCATAAGCCTCACAATTACATCAAGATCAAAAAATAATCTAATACAGTAGATAAACAAGTGGTAGTAACAACTAAATATGTGGTCCTTTGTACTTTCTTTTTAGACCTTCTCGTACTTTAATCTTTTTTATAAACCTTTGTATAATGTGATGATAAAGTTAATTAATCAAAACATTATTAAACTTATTTCTATTAAACCAATTGATCCAAACAAACCTCTTCCTCAATCCTATGATCGTAAACCTTTTTGTCAATACCATCATCAAAATGGTCATGATACTAAAAATGATTTTCTTTGAATAACATAATAAAAGACCCCATTAACTCCAATGCTATATCTGTTGAGGATGATATTAACCATGGAAAAAAATTATTTCCACCTCCTAATTAGAATTCACAAATATACACTAATCCTTTTCCATCTAATTCAACCAACACTATTTTGAAACCTTGTGCTCCTATCAACATTATTTATGATGATAAAACTGATGAAGCTGACCATATTTTTAATCAAGTTGAGTGTGTCCATCCTAAACCCAAACCAAAAACCAAACCTTAACCTTAGTCATGCATTACCTTTGATCATGTTGAAACAATTATGACACATGATGGTCCTTTGTATATTTTTTTGAGGGTTGATGGTATTTCTTTCCATGGTAGCCTTCTTGATCCTACTTGCATGGTCAATGTGATAACTAAAGAACATATTTTTAGTAGAAACTTGCATAAGGATTCCTATGATAAATCTAATATTCTTATTGAAAATTGTATTGATTTTCACTATCCTTCCCATGGTTCTATTTCTTTTCCTGTAAAATTTGGTGGTAAAACTCTGGATACAACTTTCATTATCATTCATACCTATGATCAATTTCAAGTCAAACTTGGCCTTCCTTGGCTTACCTCCATGAAATCTGTGGCTTCTCCTACTCATAAATTCCTTAAATTTCCTCTTAATGGATAGATCATGACTACCAACCATAGTATATTCCAGCCTTCTATGCCTCAACCAACTAGAGTCCATCCTGATTATCTTTTTGAATCCTACCAAGCCTTCAAGATTAAAAATATTTGTGAGTTATGAAAACCTAAGGATGATCCTGGTCATGGCCTTCTTCCTACACATCTTGTGCCACTCTATATTTGCTTACATGCATCCTCCTATTATCTCTTAGCCTAGTGTGGTTCTTTTAGTTCTTCCTTCTAAATAATAAAAGGATGTGATGTTGATTGATCCTACCCCACCTCATCTATCTAGTAAGACCAAGCGTAACCTTCATGCTCATGATAATTGTCACAAGCTTCATTATAGAGACTGTGTCTATGCTTCTCAAAACATTTCCTCACCTCATATGTCTTCGCTTGCCTTTGACCATCCCATTCTTGATCCTATAGAGGAAGTGAATTTGAACAATGTTAAAAAGAATAAACATGATCTAATTCTATTCATATATTCGATTCTATTATAATTAATCTTGATAAAGAAGATACTCTTGGTGATTATGTTCATGATACTAAAAATGATATGGATGCTAGTGAATATGATGATATGTATGAGAGTGTTGATATTAACAATGATTTACTAGGTATTCTTTCACAACAATTATCAATCACTCCTATTAGAAAACATAGTGACCTATCTTCACAACATGATCCTTACTTAGAACTAGCAATTGTTCGTTTTACTATGCTACATTTTTCTCCACTTGCAAGTTTTTGACCTTCCCTAAATACTATGAACCAACATAGTGGGGCATGTGATAAGCTTGATTGTCTCCTCTTGTATGGAATATTTTGTGTTTACCTATTGTAATGTGCTCCCCCCTTGATGTCCTTCTTGTTATATGGTTTTTTTAAATTCCTCTAGACAACCCGTGTTGCTCTGTTGGTGCAAGGTTATAAAGGAATCAAATGTCATAATCATTCTTCTATTTGTGTCTCTTTTCCTCTATATGTCATTACCTATTGTGTTGTACATGTGTTATTGTGTGTAACTTTCCCTTTGTGATTGTCTTCTTAGAGATGATGCAAAATGGTAGCTTTTTTGTCTCTGTGATGTCAGCCCAAAAAGAATCTTCTTTGTTACTCTTACGTGTCTTTCTTCTAATTTTTTTTAGTTATACTTTCTTTAGAGAGTGATGATATTTCATTTTGACATAATATTTCATATATTATCATATGGTCATTATTGACCACATAGTTGGTAGATCCCCTTTGTGCTCTTTTTTTGTCATGTTCTCATTTCCCCTGATATGTCCTTTCTTCAGGGTATTTTATAGTGGAAACATCTCTAGTCCATGCATGTACACTCCCTTAAATCCATTTCTCTCATTAAGGGACTTCCAATAGCTTTAACATGGGGGCATACACTCCACCCACATTTTGCACACAGACACTATTTTTTATGCTCCTACACAAAAAATTTCCTAATATTTCCAATATTTCTCCTCCTATTTCTTTAACTAATAATATCATTAATAGCTTAAATCAAACCATTTATTCTTTTCAATGACTTGCTTCATTGACTCAATTAAAATTCAATATTCCTACATGTGACATTTCTAATCCTTTGTCCTTAGATATTATTTGAGCTATTATCCCACAAAACATTGATATTCCTCGTCTTGAGACTTATAGGCGTAAAGGTGATCCTGTGACTCATGTTAAAACTTTTCAAACATATGTAGTGATTTATCTAACGATTATAGGTTCATGACTAAGTTGTTCACTAGGACATTTTGAGACAAAGGTTTGTAATAGTATTGTTATTTACCTCATTCCATTAACTATTTCCAAAAACTTGCTAATGCTTTTATCCAACAATTTCAAAACAATATTGGCCCTCAAATTTATTTGATTGATTTAATGCATTGTAAATAAGGTGTTAAAGAAAAAATTATTGACTTCATTGGTAGATTTAAGCATTTACATGCTCAAAATTATTATCCTATCCTTGATGGTGATATACAATGTATATTTGTTTCTAATTTACAAAAGGATATTAGAGATAAGATTATTCTTACTAAGTTTACTTCCTTTTCACAATTGTGTGTAGTGCTTCATCATTATTAACTACAAGTGAGTCAATTTGAGAGAACCACTCCAATGCCACCTATTTTTATTGATAAGAGTGATGCCACATCCAATTCTAACAAGTTTCATAAAATTAATAATTACACCAAGATCAAAAAATCATCTAATACAGTAGATGAACAAGTGGCATCAACAACTAAAAATGTGGTTCCTTGTCCTCTATTTTTAGACCTTCTCGTACTTTACTTTTTAAAATATCTGTATAATATGATGATGAGGTTAATTAATGCAAACATTATTAAACTTAATCCTATAAAACCAATTGATCCAAACAAACCTTTTCCTCAATCCCTTGATCCTAAACCTTTTTATCATTACCATCATCAAAATGGTCATGATACTGAAAATGCTTTTCTTTGAAGAAAATAATACAAGACCTCATTGATTCCAATGCTATATCTATTGATTCTGATATTAACCATGGAAACAAATCAGTTGCACCTTCTAATCATAATTTGTAAATATACACTAATCCTTTTCCATCTCATTCAACCAACACTATTGTGAAACCTTATGCTCCCACCAACATTATTTATGATGATAAAATTAATGAAGCTAACCATATTGTTAATCAATTAATTGAGCATGTCCAACCTAAACCTAAACCTCAACCTCAGTCATGTATTACATTTTATCCTGTTGAAACAATTATGACACCTGATGGTCATTTGCATATTGTTGTGAGGGTTGATGGTATTCCTTTGCATGGTACCCTTATTGATCCTACTTGCATGGTCAATGTGATAATTGAAGAGAATCATTTTACTAGAGAATTTCATAAGGATTCCTATGATAAATCTGATATTTTTATTCTAAATTGTAATGATTTTTTCTATCCTTCTCATGGTTCTGTTTCTTTTCCTATGGAAGTTGGTGGTAAAATTTTGGATACTACTTGCATTGTCATTCCTACCTCTGATCAATTTTAAGTCAAACTTGGTCTTCCTTGGCTTACCTCCATGAAATCTGTGGCTTCTGATGTTCATAAATGCCTTAAATTTCCTCATAATAGAGAGATCATGACTATTAACCATAATCTTTATTTACCTTATGTGCCTCTAGAATCTATTAACCTTGATGTCTTTTGGTCTTCTATGCATCAACTAGATAGAGTCCATCCTGATTATCTTTTTGAATCTTACCAAACCTTGAAGATTAAAAATATTTATGAGTTAAGAAAACCTAAGGATGATCCTAGTCATGGCCTTCATCCTACACATCTTGTGCCACATTCTATTTCTTGTACATGCATCATCCTTCTATTATCTCTCAACCTAGTGTGGTTCTTTTAGTTCTTCCTTCTAAAGAAGAAAATGACATGATGTTGATTGATCCCACCCCACCTTGGCTATCTAGTAAGGCTATGTGTAACTATCATGCTCGTAATCATTGTCACAAGCATTGGGATAGAGCATGTGTCCATGTTTCTCAAAACATTTCCTCACCTCATATGCCTTCACTTACCTTTGACCATCCCATGCTAGAGCTTGTGGAGGAATTCAATTTGAACAATGTTAAAAAGAATAAACATGATAATTATATTTGTATCTTGGATTGTATTACAATTAATCTTGATGAATAAGATACTCTTGATGATGATGTTCATGATACTAACAATGATATGCATGCTATTGATTCTGATTATATGTATGAGACTATTGATATTGACAATAAATTACCATCTATACTTTCAAAACATTTATCTATCACTCCTAGTAGTGAACATAGTAACTTATCATCACAACATTGTCCTTCTTTGGAACTAGCTATTGTTCCTTTTGCCATGCTATATGATTCTCCTCTTGCAAGTTTCTCACCTTCCCTAAACACTATGGACCAAGATAGTGGGGCAAGCGATAAGCTTTATTAGCTCCTCTTGTATGGTTGATTTTGTGTGTTTTCCTATTGTAATGTGCTTCCCCTCTAATGTGTTTCTTGTTATATGGTTTTTTCAGATTCCTCTAGATGACCCTTGTTGTTCTGTTGGTGCAACGTGATAAAGGAATCACAATGTCATAATCATTCTCCAATTTGTATCTTTTTTCCTCTATATGTCATTACATGTTGTGTTGTACATGTTCTATTGTTCATAACTATTCCTTTGTGATTGTCCACTTGGGAATGATGAAAAATGGTAGCTTTTTGGTCTTAGTGATGTCAACCCAAAAAGACTCTTCTTTGTGACTCTTATGTATCTTTCTTCCAATTTAAATTGTAGTTCTACTTTCTTTGAGGAATGTTGATATTTCATTTGCATATAATATTTCACATATTGTCATATGATCATACTGAATCCGCAATTGGTAGATCCCTTTTGTGCTCATTTCCCTTGATATGTCCTTTCTTGAGGGTATTTTATAGTGGACGCATCTCTAGTTGATACATGTACTCTCCGTTAAATACATTTCTCCCATTAAGGCACTTGCAATAGCTTTAACATGGGTGCATACTGTAATACCCCAAAAATGGGCTATAAGTTCATTAATCTCCTATATCAACATATCGAACGAAATCAACATCGAAGTCCCAACCAAAGGCACATCAACACATCATCGAATCCTAATTGATTATCTTAAATTCTGCATCAGGAAATATTCCTAGAAATATTCCTAATTATTCTAATTATCTTTAATTTAATAATTATTTGGCAATAAATCCTATTTATCCTAAAGTTTGATTAATTAAATATTCTCAATATTTAATTAATTAGATTTAATTCTGCCACTTAATTGTTTAATTAAAGTTAATTCTATTTATTCTTAAATTGTATTATTTAAATTTTAACAATAAATCCAAAATCCTATGAATAATTGATTAAATTCTTATTTAATTAATTAAAGCAAGTTGTCAATTTTTAATAATATTATTTTTGAATAAGAGTTTGAAAAATAATTGATTAACCTATAAATCAATTGTTTTATTTTTCAAAATCAGTTAAGTTGGAAATAAATCACTTTATTATTAAATTAATTCCTAAATAAAACATGCACAATCATAAAAGCGGACGACTATCAATTATCAATTAAAGCTAAACTCTATTTTGAGTTAAACTCTGCTTTTGCATATTTTTGTGAATTAAAACTAAAAATCAACCTAAGTTATTTGAGTGATTTATGGCTTTTATTCATGCACCTCTAAAGCCCTAGATTTCTATAAATTAAGGCCTCAGCTCTTCATCTCAAATCATCTCATAATTTTGCAAACTTATGCTAGCAAATTGCTATCTAGAGAATCGAAGCTTCTTTGTGAATCAATAGCTTTGTGGGATCACCTTTGTTTTCATATCATTGTTAGAATTTTTGCATATCAATTTTCATATAGATTTTAGATTTCATATCTAGATTTTTCATCTTATTTGCACAGAAAAACTAGAAAAAAAAAGATTAATTGCATCATTCCATATCTAGATTAATTGCATTCAAATCCTTCGTTTAGGTGTCGTCAAGGTCACTGATCGTAGTATAATCTGAGAATACATACTCGCATCTACTAGAAGGCAGTAAATCGCCTGGTTAGTTTAGTTTCAATTACTTGCACAATTTCAATTTCAGCTAACCTATAATGTTTTACTAAAGTGTTGTGTCTACAGATTAGGTACAAAATTCACACACACTTTTTTGGCACCCACTTTGGGGCAACCCACCTTTACATGCTAGTTTTGGTTTTTTTTTTGGAGCTAACTCCCTTGTGCAAATGTACTTGGAGACTAAAACCCTAAATTTTCAAAGATTTAATTTTATCTCTTAAACGGCTTAGATTTCTGGTCTAATTTTTTTTTTCAAGTTGAAGGCATACCAGGGAAGCTTTGATAAAAAAATTCAATATTTTTTGAGATGTTTTGAATTTTTAATAATTTTTTATTTATTTTTCATAAATAATTCATTTTTGGCGCAAATCATCATATTTTTTGGAAATTTTTACATTTTCAAAATTATTTTTAAATTATACAAGGCATCCATTCTTTGTGTTTTAAATTTGGATGCAATATAATAGCTCAAATAGTCAATTTATAAAAATTGGTCTGTTTTGGTAAAAAGGGTCTCTAGGGCACAAATGAAGAGATTTTTCTAAAATTTTTGCTTTTTTGGAAAGCTCTCTATTTTTTAGTAGGGCTCTTTATTTTGTATTTCTATTTTTATGGCCGAAATAATATAAAAAAAATTAGATCTTGTTGACTAGGTCAAATGCAGAAGTAAAAAAAATAAAATTTTTGTGATGGGTATGCACTTATTTTTCATATGATTCAATGCATGATATGAATTGTCATTTGGATTAATTTTTGGTTATTATTGCTCCTAAAAATTAATTTTTAGATCTAACCCTTTGGTTTTCATAAGTGGAATATACATTGCATAGATTGTTTGCTTGTTTTCTTGTCAGGGAGTTCGTGGCTTGCTTGCGCGAGACTGCTCAACAAAGCTAAAAAAATAGGTAAAATCTACTAAATGCGTTGCGAGAAAATTAAGTATTCTGTTACATCTGATAACACTTCATTTTGGGACATAAAACAAACTTTCTTGTGTCAAGTTTGAGTGCCTTTATAGCTTTCATAATTCACACTTCTCTTTTGGGCTCTAAAATGAACATAGATTTTCTTTTCACATATCTGTTACACATAGTAAATAGGCCCTATGAACACTATTTGTGGTTCTTGAGAGAGTGGGTCTCCAGTGAAGCTCTTCTCAATGAGAGAACCCCTTGTAGGTAGGGAGGTTACTGAGAGCGTCTCACATTCTACTAGATTTGTGTGTCTTCAACTTTTGATTGATACATTCTCTCTCCGGAGGGGTTGATAGATCATAAGTGGTTGACGTCATAGATTTTTGTGAGATAATCTTGGTTTTAGCATGTCAGATTAATCTGTCTGCTTTGTTTTGGTTAAAAGTGAAAAGGCTAGAGGACTATGCTCTACTCCCTTTTTTGGTAGTATTAGAAACTCAGATCCTTAAATCTGGAACCAATCCCCATGTGGTATCTTTTGTGAGTCACCTTTAGAGAGGGTTAACCGTAGTGGACATTCCCTTAATTGGGTTAACCATGTGGATGAAACCTTAAGCGGTAATAGCCATTTTCTCCATGGTAGCAGCAGCCACTATATAAATGTCCTTATGGAAGAAATCTTCACAGGTGTGGTCTCTTGTTGGGCTGTCAGATCTCCCTAGTAGCTCCTGATTGATTAAATTCTCAGACTATGTCAAAACCCCGGCGCGCCTAAATTTGAGTTCACCCTCTTGAGATCATAAAAGTTGCAGAGTCAGACCATTACTACAAACCCTAATGAGGCCAATTTTTCATTTTGTAGGACTATGTGCATTATTGCAAAATTTTTTGGAACATACACTATTAGCACTCCTAGGGATTAGAACAATTCAATCACTTGATTGTTCATGCGCAGCGTTGCTTTGTCCCCTGTTCATTATTTTTAGATGTGCTTGAAATCACTTGCTTGCTATTTTGCATTCCTGTTTATCTATCTGGTTACTAAGAATGAATCGATCCGCTACAATCTTCAAATCTGGACAAACAATTTTGTGAACAATTTGAAACTGAAAACCTAAAATTTGCAAAATCTGAAGCAAAATCCTTTCTAGTGTCAAAAGTCATCCTAAAATTTCAAAACTCGTATCAAAGCCAAAGTCAAAGTTGTCAGAGATTGGTCAAATTTGTTAGAAATCCAATTCTTACAGCCTATTCCCAAATTTTGTCAAAATAGCGAATTGATTCTTGTCATTTCTAGTCATCCTTGGTTGGTCTAGGTCAGATCTCAGGTGCTATGACATGTTACTCAACATCCAAATAAACTTAAATGGTATCAAGTTGCCCAAATTGACTCTTGGTCTTCTTTCTTCCACATCTCCCATGTCTTCCTAGTCTCCAATTTTCCATCCTTTCTTCATGTCTTCTTGATTCTTTTCCTCTTATTATCAAGTCTTCTTTCTTCTATTCATCTCTTCTGTCACTTCTATGCTTGATTCCTCCTCTTCCAGAACCATGAATTTTAGCTATCTTGTTATGGAGCCTCTCTTGAAAATGGATGATCTCAAACTCATTGCTCAATTTGAAGAGTATTATTCCAAAAATCCCATGAGTGATAAATTTATGATGAAAATAAAGGAAAAATTGATTGAATTAGATGCCTTTGCTAGGATCATACGCATGGTCATGTCACGACCTTCTTCTTCCAAACATCTTTCATATTCTAATTCTTCTCATCATTCCTCATCATCCACATCTTCTTCCTCTTCTGAGTCTTCGACTTCTTCTTCTCCACGATCTTATTCCTCTTCTACTTCTCCCAAGAGTCTTACTTCTCATCTCAAGACATACCATGTTGAGCAACGTGATAACCCTTATGATACCTCTTCCACGGAGAGTGAAACACCCATCTTTGAAGACTATGATGACTATGATGGCGGACAATATAATGATACCTATGACACCTTTTTTCCTAAGAGTCCTCCTCATCATGTGCTCGTGCTTACTAGAAATGGGTCATCACATTGGATAGATCGTGATGGTGATCCATACGATTCTGATTTTGAAAGAGAGTTCCATGATTTCTGTGAACAATATCTAGATGATACATCTACTTCTATTGAAGAATATAAAATGTATCGTGTTAATTTGAAATGTAAATACTACAAGGATCTCTCCTCTAAGAACTCTCATGCTGAAAATAAAGATTACACTCTCAAGAAAGATCATGTTAATGTTGAACCTTTGTCTTGCGGTGGTTCCCTTCCATCCCCTCCTTCCTCCAATACCCATACATTTCCTAAAATTTCCAAGTCTTTCAAATCTTTCACAAGTCTTTCATCCACCAAAGGTCCTAATACTTTTCATGCAATTCCCTATAGTTATCCTCAAGGTTACCTCTTAAAGAAACTCAAGCTAACTTTCACTTGGCTACAAATACTTTCAATAATGCTAAACCTAAAGATCCTAAGCCTTTATATGCTATATTTCCTACTTCAGCTAGTCCTCCACCATCTCTTCCAAAGTCTTCCATATAATCCCAACATGCTTCCTTGTCCTTAGAAGTGGTTCCATGTCAAGAGGACTCTAAAAATGATAAAGAAAAGAATGTAAAGAAAGATCAAGATCAAGAACCCTCCATGTCATCCAATCCTTTTCATGATGTCTCTTATCCGCTTCAGGGTTCTTTTGATCCTGCACATCCTTTTTCATGCATTCCACCATGTCTTAATTCTTCTCCTAAGCAAGATCAAGCTACTACTTACACTATTGAGCTTATTGACAATCAAAATAACCTTACCCCACTTCCACTTTCCAAAGATGATACTTCCATTAAGGTTGGTAAAAATGGTGTTGTTACTTCCAATGTTAAGCCTATTAAAAATCAAGAGAAAAATTATGCGCTTATGCTATCCAAAGATCCTTGTCAAGATCAAAGTCTTCCATCTTCTTATTCTACCACTCCATGTTCGCTTCCACTTTCTACTCTTCCTAAGTCTTTGCAAGCTTTGAACAATCCTATCAAAGAAGATGCTCATATTCAAGATGTCCACGATTCTATTGAAAATTCTAATGCTCACTCTAAAGATTCTGATATCCTTGGTTGTCATATAGATGCTGATGAACTTATTGATTATCCTTTTTAATTTTCCATATCCATCCTTGGACCTCCTCCACCAATACTAAGAGCTTCACATCTGCCTTCCATCTTGGGTCCTTATGTCCCTTCACTTTCCCCTCCTAACTCTCCTAATTCGCTATCCATCATGGGTCCTTACATCCCTCCATCTCCCATCTTTCCTCAAGATCAACATATATGCACACCCTTGAATCTTTTTCATCCACCCACCCATCTAAACCAGTCATATCCTCCTTCTTCCACAAGTCCCAAGTCTTTTGAAAGTAACTTGAATGTTCAATACAAGAAAAAGAAGCAATATAAGAATCCATTAAAAAAAGAAGATCACCATGTCTCCTCTAATCGACACGGAGGCATAGAGTCAAAAGAGATATCTCAAAAAAAAATTACAAGACAAGTATGGGTTCCAAAATCTATCATTGAAGATATTCTCTCTAAATCATAAAAAAAAAATGAAAAGCCTACGACTATATGGATTCCAAAATCTCTCTTGAAAAAGTATGATGTTGAGCAACAAGTGAAGTTGACATTCAAGCTTCCAAAAACTTCCACTTCATCTTCTTCCAAAAACATTCTTTCATTTCATGCACCTAAACCACAACCTCTGCTATCCATTCGCCATATTCCTTCACGTATTCCTTCATTCACATTTTCTCCATCCTCTCACCACCCTTCAAGGTGTGTGTTGATGTTGATCTTGCCTTCCTTTCCATCTACCCTTTCACGATCCTTCCATTCATTACCCTTCTACCTTCTATCATTTTTCCTCATTTTCCTATTCCTCCTATCTTCCAACCTCACTCGCTTTACATAAAACCCTATCCTCCATTTTTCTCTTCCATATTCCTTTCCCTATCAGCATCTTTGAGCATATTATTTGAATCCTTAGCATATCATGGTTTATCCTTTCAAGGAGCATTATCTAAAAAGCTTGCGTTCTTCCAAATAAAAATAAAAATAAAGAAATGAAAAAAAAAATTTGAAAATGTGCCTTGGTGAAAACTTGGAAACAGACACCTTGGTAGAAAAAGTAAAAAGAAATAAATTCGTCCTATGGTGAAAACCACTCCCTTGTGGCACCTTGGATAAGTACCGTGATGAAAACCTAGAAATCAAACATCATGTGTAGTTCTTCTACATATTTCATCCATTCCATCTTCTCTCTTTGATCTTGACAAAGTTGATCTATACACGAACATTTGGCTATTTTGTGAGCTATCTTACGATAATCTTGCTTTCATTCCTTCCATGTTTAGCCTTCATATCCATCTTCCTCTATTCATTTTTGCCTATCACTTTTCTTTTCCCGTTTGGTCTTGATCTAATAAAAAAAGAAAGAAAGAGTAAAACACAGTGCTATGAAGCCTCTTGACATGTCTACTCTTTTGGACTACATCCTTTCCTTCTTTGACATTACACTTTTGTGACTTATCCTATGCTGGCCTTTCATTGCTTGTCCAAATGTGCTTTACATGACAATTTTCCCCTAGATTGGGTACCCTGGAGGATTTCTTCCCTTCATTAGCCTTCATTGTCTTGTCTTCCATCTCTTCCACTAGCTTGCTAATCTCTCTTGTTCTCTACCTTGCTAGACATTAGGACTACACGATATGATCTTGCTTGGGAGTTTGCAATGGAAAAAGATGCTATCAAGTATACCAAGTATCATAACAAGTATCATAACAAGTATTAGAACCAGTATCAGAACAAGTATTAGAATGCCCATTGGGGCTACACCATTCACTTTAGTTTATGGGTCTAAAGCGGTACTGCCTATTGAGGTTGAAATCCCATCACTAAGAATTAGAATGCATGGTCTAGTAACTAATGATGACTACAGAGTGTCTAGGTTGCAAGAACTTGAACTACTAGAGGAGTGCAGACAAGTAGCGTATGATCATCTCAGAGTATATCAGAAGAGAATGTCTAGAGGTTACAACAAGAAAGTCAGACACAGAGAATTTTAGGTTGGTGATCTAGTCTTGAGAGAGAATCCTAAAAATCAATCACATTGAAAACGCAAGGGGAAGTTTGAACCCAACTGGCTGGGTCCCTTTGTTATCACTGCTACTTTTGGCTCTGGTGCCTATCAACTCTTAATGACTGAAGGAGAACAGCTTCGAGAACCAATCAACGTTCTCCATCTTAAGAAATTCTACACCTAAGGCATTCAATGTATGGTAAAATGTCTTGAAAAAATCTTAAAAATTGGAAGAAGTCCAGAAAAAAAATTGCCTTGGTGAAAACTTGGAAACAAGCGCCTTGGTAGCAAAAATAGAATCTCTGCCAAGATGGTGAAAACCCACCAAACGGGTGCCACTTGCTCAAAACGCTCCATCTATCAACACAATCTTGGTCTTTCCCAGCTTTCAACCTTGCTTTAGTTTGTACATATCTCCCAATTTATTTTCAATAAGTCAGTTTGTACACCAATCAGCTCAAGCGTCTGTATCCTATCAATGTTCAAAACTTGGGGACAATCAAGTCATATCCTATGGCCTCCAAGGTATCTTAGGCATGTCATATCCAGTCAAAGTCCTTTGAAGCTATATCCGAGTCAATCAGTCAGTCTTGTCTCCAGAAAAGATTTTGCATCTACAACAACACAATCAAACATCAAACACAAACTGAGAACAATCTGTGCTTTACATGCTTTTATCTCCTTATATGCTTACTAATTCGCATTGAGATTTTTTCATATTGTGTCCCTTTGAGCTCTTTGATGATGTCTTTTTTAGGATTTAGAGAGTGATGATTGGGGGCATAATCTTTTCTTTGTCCTCTGTTTGCATGTGAAAATATAACAAATTTGAAAATTCTGGATTGAAATGGTGTTTGACTGTAAGAGCCTCTATCTTGAATTGGATGGCCATGCGTACCTCGACCATTGATACCCATAAATTCAAGGAATTCTGATCTAACTATTATCTTTTTTGAGTGAGTTCTTTCTCCTATTATGAAATTCAATCTTACCTACTGATGTGAAAGATAAAGGGTCACTATGGGTAATTCACATTGGTTTTAGAATGACCTCTTGACAGCTTGATGTGTTTGTAATGCAAGGCGTATTCTGGTCATCATGATGTTTATGTTTTGATGCTTATACAAATTGCTATATCAAAATGGACATGATATTTAGGTCATCCTGGCATTTGTGCCTTGGTGCTTATATCTAATCCGACATTTCAAAAAAAAAATCAATATTTATATATCCATAGTTTCCTAATTAGTGGGTATTGTATTGATTATGGTGCATACAAGCCGATATTCATATGTCTATGGTTTCATAACTAGTGGACATTATTGATTTATCCGGTTACCTAAAAATTCAATGATGAGAATGACCGACACATGATCAGTGACTAGGTCCTAGGTCTTAGGTTGCATTTCATTCTGCTTGTCTCTTTGCATGATCTCACAATTGTTAGATAAACTTGAACAATGCTTAAACGATTCTTCAAATCGCATCTTCCAATCTAACAAGACCTGAATCTTACACGAGGGTCCATCAATGAAATAGAAAGTACATTCCTTTTTTGGGATCAAAATCAAAATCTGAGATCATTTATATTATTAACTACTTGCATAATCGACCTTCTATCATCACAAAAATCCAGTATTCAACTTAACTGATTATCTTCCATCAAACTATCAAAATTTCAACTTGGTCAACTATGGTCAACTCATGGTTCCTCCTAGTCAAACTTGATCTCCAAGACCTCCAAACAATGTAGAATGCATTCTCGAACATGTATAACCATTTCTCAAATCAATTAACATGCTTCTAAACCATAACACTGACTTTTCTTGTCAGATTTCAATTTTAATCCCGAAGGGGGCATGGTATTGCATATCATTCAAAGTCTGTAATCTATTCTTTCCTCAGTAATCAAGACAACAACCATGTCTAGTTGCTGATTCATCAAAAGTCCTCATCGCTTGGGGCAAATCAATCATCACTTGGGGCATATCAGATTCATCGAGATCCATATCAATTTGGTATTTTCTTAATCTTGTAAATTGTATCAGTTTTTGTAACTATCGGTTCAATTGTGTTATTTCCTTGGTTCTTCAGAAACTGAAGGGTTCAGATGTGATACCAATGTGATTCAATATAAGGACAATCAGGTTTGGAATTGGTAACTCACTTCTTTGCAATCATAAGGTTCAAAATTAGGCATTTTGACACTTTTTCGCAATCATCGGTTCATTTGCTGTTATAGTTAACATTATCTTTGGTCATTTAGGACCTATTATCTTCATATCAACTTCAATCAGCTTTTGCCTCATATCAACTTCAATTTCAAACATCAGTTTCAACATCATACATAGACTGTCTTTGAATCACTGCGCTTTGCACAATAATTCAAAGGGGAAAAATGTAATACCCCAAAAATGGGCTATAAGTTCATTAATCTCCTATATCGACATATCCAATGAAATCGACATCGAAGTCCCAACCAAAGGCACATCAGCACATCATCGAATCCTAATTGATTATCCTAAATTCTACATTGGGGAATATTCCTAGAAATATTCGTAATTATCCTAATTATCTTTAATTTAATGATTATTTGGCGATAAATCTTATTTATCCTAAAGTTTGATTAATTGAATATTCTCAATATTTAATTAATTAGATTTAATTATGCCACTTAATTATTTAATTAAAGTTAATTCTATTTATTCTTAAATTGTATTATTTAAATTTTGACAATAAATCCAAAATCCTATGAATAATTGATTAAATTCTTATTTAATTAATTAAAGCAAGTTGCCAATTTTTAATAATATTATTTTTGAATAAGAGTTTGAAAAATAATTGATTAACCCATAAATCAATTGTTTTATTTTTCAAAATCAGTTAAGTTGGAAATAAATCACTTTATTATTAAATTAATTCCTAAATAAAACATGCACAATCATAAAAGCGAACAACTATCAATTATCAATTAAAGCTAAACTCTATTTTGAGTTAAACTCTTCTTTTGCATATTTTTGTGAATTAAAACTAAAAATCAACCTGAGTTATTTGAGTGATTTATGGCTTTTATTCATGCACCTCCAAAGCCCTAGACTTCTATAAATTAAGGCCTCAGCTCTTCATCTCAAATCATCTCATAATTTTGCAAACTTATGCTGGCGAATTGCTATCTAGAGAATCGAAGCTTCTTTGCGAATCAATAGCTTTGTGAGATCACCTTTGTTTTCATATCATTGTTTGAATTTTTGCATATCAATTTTCATATAGATTTTAGATTTCATATCCAAATTTTTTATCTTATTTGCACAGAAAAACAAAAAAAAAAAGATTAGTCACATCATTCCATATCTAGATTAATTGCATTCAAATCCTTCATTTAGGTGTCCTCAAGGTCACTGATCTTGGTATAATCTGAGAATACATACACGCATCTACTAGAAGGCAGTAAATCGCCTGGTTAGTTTAGTTTCAATTACTTACAAGATTTTGATTTCAGCTAACATCTAATGTTTACTGAAGTGTTATGTCTACAGATCAAGTACAAAATTCACACACACACATACACTCCACTCACATTTTGCACACACAGTATTTTTAAAGCTCCTATACAATAACTTTCCTAACATTTCCATTTTTTCTCCACCTATTTCTTATCTCAAATCATTTCTTCCCTGCAATAACAACTTGCTTCTTTGACTCAATCCAAATTCAATATTCCTACATGTGACATTGCTAATCCTTTGTCCTTAGATATTATTCTAGCTATTATCCCACAAAACATTGTGATGTAGGGGCATCCTTAGTTGTTGAAGATTCTTGATGTCTCGGTAACTGTCTAGTGGAGTTTGGTTAATTGGTTGGTGATCTCGGTAAAAGACTAGATTTTCTCAGTCTCTGGTGATAGTTCTTGGTTAGAGTCTATTTGGCTTCACCGATGGAGCTTGGTGATCATGGTAGTGGTTCTTGGTTGAAAGTATCGACGGAGCTCGGTGGATGATGGTTGCTTGGTGACTCAGTGTTTCTAGTGCTCAATGCTCAATTACCGACGGGGTCTTGGTGTTTATTATTGGCACTCGATGTTCTTACTGATTGACTTGTTTGTTTGGATGAATCAGGTTGGCTGACTGGTGTATTTAATTTTGGTCTTGCTCCTTGAGTTATGGATTGACCGTTGGACGTGTGCGGACATAGATCTGGCGTGTTGCATTCTCCTATGTGGATCTAGATGATGACATGATGAATTAATTATTGGAAGGCTATGTGAGATTTGACTGATGTTTCATTTAATATTTGTTTGTTTTTGGAAGCTGGCTAAGTTTTGGGATTTATTTGTTTGTAAAGCCGACTTATGGCTATGTAGTATTTAAGGAGGGTATGGGTAGACTAGTAGGAGGAAGGTAGGAGGAAGTAGAAGAAGTATGGTAGAGTTAGTAGCTTGCGAGCTTAGGAACAAGAAGATTGCTTGTGGCTTGCAAGCACAAGTTTAGATCTTTCTTCGAGTACCTACCAGTGTCCTATTGTGTTACAGACTTGGCCTAGCTGAGAGTTGTGTTGGATCATGCATGATCTAGTTGAACTATTGTAATCTTTGATCTATTTGGCCATAACCGAGAAGGCATTACAACTTGGCACATTTATTGTAAGCTTGGTTAATGATGAATAAAGAAGATTTTGATTCTATATTTGTGTAGTGTTTTGTTATTCCGCATTGTTGGTGTTTGGCTACAAGTTTGGACCGTCCTTAATTGGATCCTCCAACCTTGACTACATCACATTGATATTTATCATCTTGAGACTTATAGTGGTAAAGGTGATCCTATGACTCATGTTAAAACTTTTCAAACCCTATGTAGTGATTTTTCTCACGACTATAGGTTAATGACTAAGTTGTTTACTAGGACCTTTCAAGACAAAGCTTTGCAATGGTATTGTTTTTTACCTCCTTATTACATTAACTCTTTCCAAAAACTTGCTAATACTTTTATTCAACAATTTTAAAACAATATTGGTCCTCAAACTTCTTTAACTAATTTATTGCATTGTAAACAAGGTGTTGAAGAAAAAATTATTGACCTCATTGGTAGATTTAAGAATTTGCATGCTCATATTTCTTATCCTATTTCTGATGTTGATGTACAATGTATATTTGTTTCTAATTTACAAAATGATATTAGAGATAAGATTCTTCATACTAAGTTTTCTTCCTTTTCACAATTGTGTGTAGTGCTTCATTGTTATAGACTATAAGATGTGAGTCAATTTGAGAGCACCACTCCAATGGCTCCTATTTACATTGATAAGAGTGATGTTGCATCCAATTCCAACAAGCTTCATAAGCCTAACAATTACATCAAGATCAAAAAATCATCTAATAAAGTAGATGAAAAAGTGGAAACAACAACTAAAGGTGTGGCTCCTTTGTCCTCTGTTATTAGACGTTCTCGTACTTTACTCTATAAATATTTGTATAATGTGATGATGAAGTTAATTAATCCAAACATTATTAAACTTCCACCTATGGAACCAATTGATCCAAACAAACCTCTTCCTCGATCCTTTGATCCCAAATATTTTTGTTACTACCATCATCAAAATAGTCATGATACTGAAAATGATTTTCTTTGAATAACATAATACAAGACCTCATTGATTCCAATGCTATAATTTTTGATACTTATATTAACCATGGAAACAAATTAGTTGCACCTCCTAATCAAAATTTACAAATATACACTAATCCTTTGCCATCTCATTCAACCAACACTATTGTGAAACCTTATGCTCCTACCAACATTATTTATGATGATAAAATTGATAAATCTAACCATATTATTAGTCAAGTTGAGCATGTCCAACCTAAATCTAAACCCAAACCCAAACCTCAACCTTACTCATGTATTACCTTTAATCTCATTGAAGAAATTATGACACCTAATGGTCCTTTGTATATTGTTGTGAGGGTTGATGGTATTCCATTTTGTGGTACCCTTGTTGATCCTACTTGCATGGTTAATGTGATAACTAAAGAGAATATTTTGAGTAGAGAATTGCATAAGGATTCCAATGATAAATTTGATGTTTTTATTCAAAATTGTAATGATTTTCGCTATCCTTCCCATGGTTCCATTTTCTTTCCCATGGAAGTTGGTGGTAAAACTTTGGATACTACTTCCATTATCATTCCTACCTTTGATCAATTTCAAGTCAAACTTGGTCTTCCTTGGCTTACCTCCATGAAATATGTGGCTTCTCTTGTTCATAAATGCCTTAAAATTCCTCATAATGGAGAGATCGTGACTATTAACCATAGTCTTTATCATCCTTTTGTGCCTTGAGACTCTATTAACCTTGATTTCTTTTGGTCTTCTATGCCTCAACCAGCTAGAGTCCATCCTAATTATCTTTCTGAATCCTACCAAGCCTTCAAGATTAAAAATATTTATGAGTTAATCAAACCTAAGGATGATCCTCAGGCATAACTTTAAGAAACCCCCTCTCTCGAAAAGTATAAAATCATGGCGAATCACATGTGTTCTGGAGGGAAAAATTTTAATATTGATGGCGAATTGTATTTCAACATATGGATATTTGGTGGAAATTTTTTAATAACATATACTATTTTTAAAAAAATATGGCGACTACAATTTTTTTATAGGAAAATTATTAATATCGATGATGATTTGTGTTTCAAAATATGGATATTTGGTGGCAAATTTTTTAATAACGTATACCATTTTTATTAAAATATGGTGAAACTATTTTCAAAATATTTTAATTAATTTATTTGTCATGGTGAATGTTTTTAAATAATGTATAGCTAGTATGGTGATTTAATAATTGGAAATAATTATTACATTTAACATTCTAGGTGATTTATGTTTTTAAATTAAATTTAATAAGCTCAGTCCTAAGTTTTCATTCTCGAAGAATGACACGTGTGATGATTCTAGAGAGAGTTTTTAGTAAAGGAGTTATCTCACCACATTCCATCTGAAATGCACCTTCTACCATTCATCTCTCTTAATCCAATGGTTCTAATTTGATGTTGAAGTTGCACTAGCAGGTGCAGTGGGTTCCATCACTATAACGTCATAGTCTCACACGTCCATTGGATGACAACATATCAATGAACAAAAGTGAATTTTGGGCCTATTGTTGGTCTTCATAATCTTTACGAAAAACTCTTGGCAGAATCATGACACGTGGTATGATTGATCGTACCAATAAGCCCAAGATCAATCATACCACATGTCATGATTCCATCGAGAGTTTGTCGTAAAGATTTTGAAGACCAACAATAGGCCCAAAATTAACCTTTGTCCATTGGTATGTTGTAATCCAACAAATGTGTGAGTATGTGACCTTTTTTTTTTACACCAAAAAAGTAGAATTCTACTGGCAATCTTCAGTAATATTAGATTGAAATATTAATTAATGGTGATGAGTAGATGACATCAATTAAAGTAATGTCAATTAATGGCTTCTTAGATGGTGCCTTTCAATTTTCAATGACAGATATGTGTGACATCATTATCTATTCATTACCTCAATAGAATAATGCCTTAAAGTTAAGGCTTAAATGAAAACATCATGTCATCTAAGGACATTATTTTCTAACTGTTCGATGATCTTACATCAATGGTAAAGCTTCATTTCCTATTGCCATTTCGTAGCTAATGTACTTTTCTTATTGTTTTTGTGGAGTGGGCACAAGTTTCAAGTTTTTTTATAATAAAGAATTGTTATGTCCACCTATGTCATGTAATCCTTTCCACCTTCATTATTCCCAAGATAGAAAATGTCTTACAATAAGTGTTGTTTCCAATTTCACCCATTGTTGCATTAAATATGAAAGATTTGGAAATTTTTGAAGGACAGTTACCATTTAACTTACAAATTAATTAGATCTTTAGGGCAGAGAAAGAATTTCAATCAGGGCTTATAAATAGATGATCTACGCTCATTAATTTATGATTGTGAAAGCAGATTTGTGAAAATAGTCTGCGAGTGCTAGGTTCTCTTTGATTTTTGTCAAAAAATAGAATACTAATATCAGTTTGTCAAATTTCAATTTTTAATAAACACTCTAATTTGTTTAAGATGCACTACCTTGGAGAATCAAAAGGCATTTTTGGGCCTGGTCACAAACCCAATCCTAGCGCCTCTTGTTATAAAGTTGGGAGCCTTCACCAAGGAGGCTATAAGGATGGTGCTGGGATGTGAATTTATGGAGAGTGAAAATAGGTATAGAGTTAACACCAACATTTCCTCTCGGTTCTTGGCATCTCTATTGGACCTGGGGGGAAAGATGGATATTCTCATGCTTTTGAGGAAAGTTTTCAGAGAAGAGTACCTCGGCAATGATGTGAATGTTGTCATATTTGTAGAAATTGGGTTTGAAATTCTTTGGGTTGACCCTTGATGTTAAGTAGATCATGCATCATTGGAAGTGGGCACAGATTGGGAGGGATTTCCTCTAGAAGTGGCACCTACTGGAGGAAACTAAGGACTATCGATGGCTAGAAGAATTCTCTAAGATTATCCTCTCTTCAAAGTTCCACACAGAAGGAAGGGAGCCTCAGCTGGATAGTCCTGAGTCTACCTAGTCTCTACTATGTCTCCCTCTGGTGGTAGTAGCTTACCAGGGTTTTTGCAATGATGTAAATTATTGTAATCACATATGTTTAAAAAAAATATGAAAATGTTTTAAGAAATTCGAAGTTCTTTTCTTTTTTGTTTTGATTATAAGAATCGTTAATAGATATGGCCTATGGGCATTGTTGAATTGTAATGAAATTTTACCTAATATAATATAAAAAATTTGTGTTGCACTTTTGTTTCATGTAATAATTAAATGTTTCCAAACTTTATCATTTAATGTGACTGGTTCAAATTTCATGGATAAGGTATTCTTGAATGCATGAATTCTAAGTGAATATAGTTAATGATTATATTCATTAGTGTGTATTAAATTATTAATATTTTAAAATCGTGACAATCATTGGATTACGAGAGATGAACGGTTGAAGTTGTATTTCAAAAGTACTATGGGTTTTAAAAACCTTTTTTGCAAACTCACTCTGGAAACGTGACACGTGTAATTCATTGAAAATATATCATGTGAAGATAAAACATTAAAAAGATTCTAGAATTTTGGTTAAAAAGTTACATTTAACGAAAGGTTTTTAACAATTCCTTTTTAAAAATCTATCGACTTGTAGCAGCAGAGCTAAAAAGAACTATTGAATTGTCACCGAAGATTTTGAGACTATAATTTGTGAGAGCCTTAGCCATTCTAAATTTTATCTATCCAAATTTCAAAATTTAATTTCGAGTAAGATATCTAGCCTAATGCATCCCAATTTTGTAATGTCAAAAATTTAGTTTAACTTGATTTTGAAATTTTAATTCTTGCATGTACAATTGGGGTTTTCTTAAATTGGGGTTTTCTTAATTAGTTAGTTATTATCTGTGATTTTGTTATTAAATATCTTTGATTCTATGCGTTTTCATAATTCTGAAGAACAATGGGGAAAGCCAAAACTCAAGACCAAGGGAAAGCAAATGGGAAAACTTTAATAGAATGAAGAAAACTAGTAGAAATCCCTGGTTTCACTGATGACTATCATGATGTTTATGATCCTACCATCGATGGTGAAAGGAGAGTTATAGCAATTAAACATACATTGTGCAGTAATGCAACTAGGCCAAAGAGGTCTGAATTTATAAAAATTAATCCAGCGATAGGTGCAAAAATGAATAAAGTTTCTTTGTGGGATGTTGGTTTAGGTTGCATGTTGTTACCCGAAGTTTTCCCTTGCCCATAAATTGTCTTGATTTGTGCAGAAAATTATGATGAAGAAAGTAAAGTAATTGTGAATAAAAATAATCAGGAAAAAATATTATCAATAACCCAGGAAGAATTTCTCAGTTTGCTAGACCTAGGGTTTGACCGATAAAATTGTAATGTCCATATTGACCTGGGAGTGCTAGCAGAAAAATATGAGGAAGTCACACCAAATGTAAAAGATTCATTTGTAAAGGTTCTAATAGTTGCAGAGGCAAAGGCTTCATTGGGTGAGAACCATAAGCCTCCTTATGATTTTAACATTTTTGTGCCATGGGTTCAGGATACTATATCCTCGCTAGTATTTTTCTTGGGATTGGAAAACAATAGGGAAGTGGATGCCAACATTCTTCAATTGATTTGGGATATTGATTATGTCAATGAACCAGTTTGTTGTATGCGTGGTTCAATCGATGAAAGAATAATTAGCATTGATTAAAAGAGGTAATTCTAAGATATTTAGGTTCACAACCTACTTGTGTTATCTTCTACTAGCAAAGCATGCTGCAATATTAATGTAGTAAAGGATGGTGGATCCAATGAAGGATAGTCCAAACCTTGCAGCCAAAAGAATTACATAATGGAATACTCAACACAACAGACAACACCATAAATGTTTCAAGTAATTTGCATTAACATGCTCGACTGTAAGGCCTTTCGGGTTAGGGCCAATTTCAAAATGAAACAATTCTGCAAGATCCACAACCAGATCCAATACAATCTTAGCTAGTTCAACTTTGAAGATAATTAGAAGTTGATGGAAACCCTAAGGTAGATCTAAACTTGAGCTCGCAAGCCTCCAAGAAATCTCCTTGTTCCCAAGTGTACAAACCCCTAGCTCTACTACAAAGGACTATCAGATTACAATCTGATTTGCAAGAACATCAAGAACTTTTCTTCCACAACTTCACCATCTTCAGCTGTCAGAACCTCAGATCTGACTCACTAAGTTCAACAAGTCATGAATCTTTCTTCTCTAAGTTTTGTCTCTCGTCCTCCTAAACATCTACCCAAGCCCTCCTTAAATACTAATCATCAGCCACAAGTCAGTTGGATGAAACCCTTAACTCCCCAAAACAATAATTAAATGTCATACAAGTCAGCTTACAAATGTATACAAACATTTAATTCTACACATCGGCCCAAAATAATGGCTACCAACAATTAATTCACCAAGCCGGCTCAACAAATCACACAAAACTCCGATCGGTAACTCAAAACTACCGAGTGATAGTAAAATTACCGAGCGCGCTAGGCATCACCGAGCACCAGTATCAACTGAACACTGTAGGCATGACCAAGCAACAGTTTCACTGAGTGCTAGAGAATACCGAGTTCCTTCAATTACTGAGTTTCCTTCAATGACCGAGACCATCAGTCAAGGCTGCAACCGAGTAAAAATTGGCCAAAACACAAACACTCCATGTAGTTTTCCAAGGACATAGAATGCCCTTGCCTAAACCTTGGATGCCCTTGCATCAGACACCCTAGGTTCCAAAAGATGTTCATAATTGAGAAGAACATCTTTCAGGATTCAACACATAAATCCCAAATTGGTTACTCACATACAAGTCCTCCACCTTTTCTACTTGTAAAGTCTTCCACTTCAGTTTCCTCTATCTCTTCAAGTCTTTTCTAGACAATGTATAGGTTGGTTCTTCATACTGATCATTCATTTTCTCAGGATCTACAATCTCAACTCGGCTACCAATACTCAGACTTCTCCTACCGATTGTTGTATCCATCAAAGGCATAAGTGAAAACTTCCTGTCATTCTTCTCAACATTAAACACATTTCTTACACAGTCATAATTAGCTCTATAACCATACTGCCAAGGTCTATTGAGCAATATATCAAAACTATTCATCTTCACAATGTCACAAAGCACAAGATCCTTGTACTGGCCAATCTAAACATCAATGAAGCATTATTCTCTAACTTCCAAAGCATGAACATCTTGCAACCAGCCAAGCCAATAAGGACAAGGATGTTTCATTCTACTCAAACCAAGTTTCTGAACCAGGTCTTCAGCAACAAGGTTATTAGTGCTACCACTATCAACAATAACATCATAGAGTTTACCTTCAGTCTTGCATTGGGTCCTAAACAAGTTACTCCTCTGACAAGGTTCATCCTTTGTACTGAGCAATGTTTGCCGAAGCAGCAATTCTTTGATTCAGGTTCATTCTAAATGTTTTCATTCATCATAACATTTCATCAGTCAACCTTCGTCTATGTGCATTCAAAAGAACGGTGTCCTTCCTCTCCACAGTTATAGCAAGTACCCTTAAAGATAACTCTACCTGTCTTCTTCTTTAGTTCCACAAGTTTCTATTCATCTTCTGCATCAGTCGGCTTATCCTTCACCAAGTGATCAACCTTTTCTTTCCCTCAGGAGTTACTAGGTTGTTTCCTCTTCAGCTTATCTTCTACCTTCAGAGCATAATGATAAGCATCTTCAATAGAATCAATCTTTAGCATACCAAGCTCATCCTGAATATTGAATCTCAGACCATTCACATACCGAGCTACCTTTTCCTTACCAAGCTCTCGGTGTCTAGACCAAATAGTAAGTGTTTTGAACTCCTTGGTATAATCTTCAATAGAAAAATCCTTTTGTTTCAGATTCTGCAACTTCTTAAACAAGTCACACTCATAGTCAACCGGTATGAACTTAGCTTTCAACTTAGTCACCATCAATCTCCACCGATTGATCTTTGTTTCAACTTCATCTTCTCGATCTCTCTTTAGTTCCTTCCACCAAAGAGCAACATGTCCTTTCAACTTTGCCTGTGCTAATCTCACCCGAAGAGGATCTTCAATTTCTTCCAGCTCAAAGAAATCTTCAAGTTCACCAATCCAATCAATCAGATTGTCAAGCTTCAAAGTACCAGAGAAAGTAGAAACTTCCATTTGGTAAATACTAAACCAAGCAGTAGATCTAGGCAACCGAGTAGTTTTGTCTTCACTAGATCTATTCCTCTGGTCATCACCACTAGATCTAGTAGTTTCAAATTCTTCGGTAGCTTCTTCATAGCCATCCTTAGTACCAACATTTTGAGGTATACCAACAACAATTCTCATGATCTCGGCAACCATATCATTCTTCATCAATTCCATCTTAGATCTAAAATCTGATTTCACCTTCTCTATGATCCAGGATTCAATAGTATCACAAAGATCTAAAATAACTCTAGGGTCCAATCTTCTTAGAGGCATCCTTAAAGATAAGAGAAACCCTTTGCAACAAACCCTCACCGATCACATTGTGACAATTTCCAAGTTGCAACAAGTCAGATCTAAACCTGCAATCTTGTAAACAACTAGGGCACAATTTCACAAGTTCAGTGCTTCGGATCTGAAATCTAGATTGTGCACAATCTATGCTCCAATAAGCTCAACTTTGCAAGATCAACCTTGCTAGGTCAAACTTCTGCTTCAATAAGATCAAGTTTCACTCCAACAGGAACAAAACTTTGCTCTGATACCACCTAACGTAGTCAAGGATGGTGGATCCAATGAAGGACAGTCCAAACCTTATAGCCAAAAGAATTACACAGCGGAATACTCAACACAATAGACAACACCATAAATGTTTCAAGTAATTTTCATTAACATGCCCAGCTGTAAGGCCTTTCGGGTTAGGGCCAATTACAAAATGAAACAATTCTACAAGATGCACAACTAGATCTAATACAATCTCATCTAGTTCAGCTCTGAAGACAATCAGAAGCTAATGGAAACCCAAAGGTAGATCTAAACTTGAGCTCGCAAGCCTCCAAGAAATCTCCTTGTTCCCAAGTATACAAACCCCTAGCTCTACTACAAAGGACTATCAGATTACAATCTGATTTGTAAGAACATCAAGAACTTTTCCTCCACAACTTTTCCAACTTCAGCTTTCAAAACCTCAGATTTGACTCACTAAGTTCTCCAAGTCATGAACCTTTCTTCTCTAAGTTCTGTCTCTCCTCCTCCTAAACATCTACCCAAGCCCTCCTTAAATACTAATCATTAGCCACAAGTTGATTGGATGAAACCCTTAACTCCCCAAAACAATAATTAAATGCCATACAAGTCAGCTTACAAATGTATACAAACATTTAATTCTGCATGTCGGCCCAAGACAATGGCTACCAATAATTAATTCACCAAGTCAGCTCAACAAATCACATAGAACTCTGATGGTAAGTTAGAACTACCGAGCGACAGTAAAATCACCGAGTACGCTAGGCATCACTGAGCACTAGTATCGATTGAGCACTGCGGGCATGACCAAGCAACAGTTTCACTAAGCGCTAGAGACTACTGAGTTCCTTCAGTGACCGAGCTTCCTTTAATGACTGAGACCATCGGCGAAGGATGCAACTGAGTAAAAAATCAGCCAAAACACAAACACTCCATGCAGTTTGTCGAGGACACAAAATGCCCTTGCCTAAACCTTGGATGTCCCTGCATCAAATATTAATGAGCAACAACAACAAGCTTGAAATTTAGAGGGGGACAAGACCGAAAGGTACTCCAATATATAATTAGACACCTCAAATAAGGATGTATGATAATAGAAGGAATTATAGTAATTTTGTAGACTTCTTTTTGGCACCATTGTATAAAAAAAACAAGCACTCCAATACCCAGATTGTTTTCTTCATGTAGGGATTGCATCTAACTTGGAAGCACAATTCAATTGGCTAACTGGTACTTAATGGAAGAATACACTATGCTAAGATTTTATGGATCAAAACTTCAACCCCACAAACTTCTAATGGATGTGACGGATAGGGTGTTTGCACTAGAATATGTACTATAACTAGAGAGCATGGATAGACTCTTCGTTGGCCATTCAAAGAAGAGCATATTCCCTTCCTTACCTTTCTCAATTGGAGGGTTAACATTTAAGAGAAAGGCATTCAAAGTAGAATTTTTTTTTATAGAAATTTTTCAATTTGATTTAGAGTGGTACTGGAAGTATGATCCACTCAACGTCATTCAAACAATGTGTGTTGCTAATAAAAACTTTGGAAACTTATTTCAACATGAAAGTAAACCATTGCTAGAGAAGTTGAAAAACAAGGATAGTTGGGATGATGTTACAAAAGAGATGGAGAAACTTTCATCTAAGGAAAACATTTTAGTTGAACAGTTGTCATCACAAATTATGACATCAATAAACCAAGGCATTGTACAGCCTAGGATGTCCTATACTTTCTACAAAAAAGCTTCACATCCATCAACCATAAAAACACCAAAGAAAATAGTAGAAGATTGTAAGGATAGAAAATGGACTTGAATAAAAATGAATGTTTTTTTGGAGTATGAGAAAGGATCTTAGTGAACCAAAGACCAGTGCAGATCTGGATGACATAGACAAGGATATTGAGTTTGGCAAATTATGGAATTTTGAGCATCCTACCATGGCATACAATAGTAATGATGAGGATGAAAATGCAAACAATGAGGATGATAATCCACCAATTGCCTTTACCCAAGGGAGTTAGAGTGGAGTCAAGGACCACCACAAACAAGTATATAGTAAAGGGGCAATCATTTTGGAAAAAAATGGGTTATAAAGGTGGTGGTTTGGGTCCCATGGGAGAAGGCATCTGGAATCCAATTGTCACACAAAAAATTGATCATGGTGCAGGGCTTGGGTTTGGATTTAGAGTGGACCCATTAGATTCATCAAGAACCACTATGCCCACAAGAACATCCATTACCATAGGTGGGGTTGGGGAATCTATTGGTGTTGGGTCTGGTAGTGGCACTGGTGCCAGTGGGACTGGGAAACTTATACAACAAGTTCCCTCTCTAAAGAGGCTAGTAGAATCTACATACAATCTCATAGTAGAAGATAGTGTCAAGAAGAAAAGGTTTCCAACTCGATCCTAAAGAGGTGTTTGCAATTTTAGGTTCACCAAAACCCTCCAAAATTTTAAATCCTCAAACAACATTAGTTAGATCAGTAGACATTGCAAGCTCCGGTTCACCTTTCAAACATTCAATTCCTTCTGCAAAACCAAATTTTTGTTTCAAAGATTTCTATAATAAATTTGTAGAAATAACAACCAAGAATAAGGAAATAAAGAAGACATTGCAAACTAGTGCCCTTACTGCAGCTATAGAGGAACAACCTGCATCCAACGGGGTTTTTCCAACACATGACCCAAACAGATACATGATGGAGTTCATGATTGTTATTCCACCCAAAAAAGATGGAAACCCACCAGAGAGTCAAATACATCCATTTGAATTTCAAGTTAGCACTCTCCAAATGGATTTTTCCAAAGTTAATAATGTGGAAAAAATTAATGTGTCAAAGTCTACAAACCAAGTGGTCTAGAATGCATTGCTAAAGCTGGAAAGAGAGAAAAGTAAGCTCGAGAAAAATATAGAAAAGTTACAAGTAGACATTGCCAATGAAAAATAAAAGAGGAAAGCTTCAGAGAACAGTTTGAAAGAATTACAGAAAAAGATTAAAAAATTGACCTCTCTATCAGCAAATATAGAGCAAGAACATGTGGAGGTAGTAGTAAAGGAATAGGACCAGGAAGAGCTAAAGGCACTGAGGGAAAAATTCACAGAAATTCATACAAAATTATAGGAAGAAAGAGTCACTTCACAAAAGTTATTTAAAATCGTGGAGAATAATGTTACCTCCAACTGGAAATTGCAAAATCAATTGGACTCTCAAGTGAATAAAGCCAATCATTGGGAACACAAAGTAGTGGAAGAGAAAAATAAATGTAAAAAAATGGCAGAAGAACTAAAGTGTTGGAAATATAGATGCAGTAACTGAGAGGGGGGGGGGGTTGAATCAGTTAACCATAAAAATATTGCCACTGATCCCTTAGATATCTTAACAAAATATTTACTGATCCCACTTGGTAAATATTGAGTTTGGCAAATTATGGAATTTTGAGCATCCTACCATGGCATACAATAGTAATGATGAGGATGAAAATGCAAACAATGAGGATGATAATCCACCAATTGCCTTTACCCAAGGGAGTTAGAGTGGAGTCAAGGACCACCACAAACAAGTATATAGTAAAGGGGCAATCATTTTGGAAAAAAATGGGTTATAAAGGTGGTGGTTTGGGTCCCATGGGAGAAGGCATCTAGAATCCAATTGTCACACAAAAAATTGATCATGGTGCAGGGCTTGGGTTTGGATTTAGAGTGGACCCATTAGATTCATCAAGAACCACTATGCCCACAAGAACATCCATTACCATAGGTGGGGTTGGGGAATCTATTGCTGTTGGGTCTGGTAGTGGCACTAGTGCCAGTGGGACTGGGAAACTTATACAACAAGTTCCCTCTCTAAAGAGGCTAGTAGAATCTACCAGACATTTTATGACATACTAAAGATATTTTATGACATTTCTCCTATCTCTATGTCTTCTTATGTGAGTTATCTCTTAATGGTTTTCAATATTTTTACATGTTTCTCAGTGATAGCTTAGGGTTCTCGGTCCTTCTCTTTTACTGCAATTTCATGTGTGTGCTTGTGAATGATCTGATTCGAAAGCTTTTGTGGGCATACTTCCACCCCTGGCAATCTGTCTCATTCCTATGCCCAATTGCAGAGATGAATGTTTATCTGCAGGTTATAGTCTGTGTCTGACTCTTTAGGAGTACTATTGTCTTGAGAAATTCCCTTTTCCCTACATAGTATTCCTTTACTATAGACCCCTCTATGAAATATTTATGCAAGCCTATTCAGAGAGCTGTGATCTCCTAGACATAAGCCTTTCACTGGTTTCATTCCTCTATACTGAGATTCATACCGTAATTTCGGTGCATCACCTAGTAGGATAGATTTACTTCCTGTCATTTCCATTTTATGTACTCCTTCTATCCCTTTCCCTCAAAAGTTTACTTTCCTGTCTAAGAAGCAAACTAAGGTGACTATCCAAGAGGAACCGGCCTAGACCCTGGAGGTCTCATCTCAGTTAGCAAAAGGTCCCACAACCTTGAGATGATTCCCATGTTATACTGGATTATCAAGACTACGAGAGCTTGAGATCAGAGGTGCAAATTCAGTGTATAACAATAATATCTCAAGAGCTCTTCTACAATTTTTCATTCTATCATTATTAAGCAAGATTTCAAACATTTAAAGTGTTTTCAGGGAAACCTTCTCTATAGATCAAGCTTCTTCCCCTCATTGAAGGCCAAGAAAAGGAGTCCACCATCTAGGAAGAATATCTATACACGATCAAGCATCAATATTCACTCAAGTCTTCAAATATTTATTTTCTTCAATTAAGCATTGTGGTAAACTAAAACATCCATTACACAATTTTTTCTCTTTCATTATTTCCTCTCAGGTTTTTGTGTTAATTTAAAGCTATTGCATCAACATACTTGATCATATTCAAAGAAGCATTTGCATTACCAAGTTATGATATGAATTATATTTTTAGATCTACCCTCTATTTTATGATAACACACTTTCATTTACTTTATTTCATTTCAAGGTTGATTCTAAATAGGGGTTTAACTAAGGAAAACCCATCTATACAACATTCTTCCCATTTATGTATGTGTAAGAATAGATGGAAAATCTATCAGGACTTAATCTAGAAAGTGTGGGATCCAACAGACTGTCCTTGAAAGTTTTAAAAAAAAGTACAAGGTATACGACAACTATCTCATCTAATAATACCCCAAAGGAACCAGGGTCTAGAAAATATCTCTTCATTAGATCTACAAATCCACTAAGGTTTTCTAGACTTTAAAAAACTTGTAAAATACCATGCTCAAGAATACCCATGCACATCCATACCCACTTCTCATCAAGAAGACTCTAAATTCTAAATAAGTACCAAATGTCTTAACCTAGAACAATGGATTGTCATAGATGAACATCACCATGGATTTTTAAGGGAAATCTATAAACCCCTTAAATCCAAAGAACATTAATTGAATCCATGCGAGTGCAATCATCCAAGTGGAAAAAGTACTACATGGACTCTAGACCTACTTGTAGATCAACTCCATAACAACCATCAAGACATGCATCTAATAGAGATAGACTATTCAAGAAGCTTCTAGATCATCCAATGATCAACTCCATATCCTCCATGCATTTGAGGTCACAAAAGATATGTCTTATAATATTGATGCATCGGGAATTATTTTTCTGACAACCAATAGCTCTAGATCAATATCTTTTCAACATGACCAACTTCATTTTCTCTTTCTTCACCATCCTTCAAAAAATTCCTTTTGTCTCCCAAAAAACTAAATCAACTACAAGACATTCACTCATCAAAAGATTAATCATTGGCCAATTCCTTCAAAACAAATTTCTTCAAGATTTTCATGCTAAGAAATCTTAATAGGAGAAAAACCTAGAACCAAAAGAACCATTAATATACGTAGGGAGAACCCTTTTAGGTAACCCCCACACTCTAAAACATCAAGCCAATGTATTATTCAAAAATAAGTTACAATAAATTTTCAAGCTCTAAGACTTTACATGGATATTTACATCTTGCTTCATACTAGAGAATATTTGGTAGCATATTCCTATGAAATGAACTCCTCCCATGTCCTCAAAATTAGCTAAGATAGAAACATATATATATAGAGCTCAACACAAAGAGGTAGGTTCTCATGTTTTTCAAAACTATTTTCAACACCTAAGAGGTAAGTTGTGTCATAATATTAATAACTTGCTAATTCCATGACATGTTGCTCATAGAAACTTCCAAGGAAACATCACCTATCTCATCAATAATGCTCATGTAGCCAAATACAACATAAGTAAAACATAGAAATTACCATGACCAAGAATAGGCACCTTCCTTACCTCATACCACTTGTCAAAAGTGAAATCCACAATAAATGCCAATTACTAAGATATAACTTCAATGCATAATAGAAATTACAAACAATGACTCTTTAGTTGAGATAGGAAATAGCCAAATCAATTTCCACTTCAAATTGGAAAATATGATGATATCTTCACAAAACTAAGTGTATTCCAAGTAGGTGCCAATTTCCTAGAGAAAATAAGAAATATTCCATCTTATTGTCTGTCATGTAGGATGCCACCTCACCAAGACGTGCCACAAAGTGAATGGATACTTAATATAAATGAATTAATTAAATAATTCAACATCTTAGGACTCTAAGGTTGAAACACATAAAGAAAAAAACTTCATATACCACATCCTCTTCCTCTTCCTCTTCTACACTAGCCTTTGTCATTGTAGAAATCTAATTCACAAATATTTAATATGAGGGTTACATTTTTTGGTTCAACTATTATGACACTTTACTCATGGTCTTGAGAATAGTGATCTTTTCACAAGACCCTTGATGTATTCTATATGCCTCTATTAATTTTTGTATTCTCTTAAAAATGAAATATTCTAGATGGACAATCTTATGTCTCATGGTAATCTTATTCTCTACATGTTCCACAATATAGAAAACTTATAGATTTCTTAACTATTCTATGATTTGTCTCTAACGCATTAGTAGTTTTTCCCCCAACCTCCTTTGATAATTCATTATATACATTTCCTTACTTGTCATAGTAGATATACCATTTTTTGAGACTCTATAAAACCTATTTTCTCTTCATAATGTCTTTTTCTTAGACACAATTATTTAATTCAAAGTTCAAGTCATTCTACTTTCTTACTTTTCTTCTCTTTTTCCATTTGGCATCATGATTGTATTCTATGTTGTAGACCAATGCTAAAATTTTTGAGAATGCATTAAAGTTTCTACCATCTAGGACCATCCTATTCTTTAGTGTTACTACAGAGATAAACCACTCCATTTTATGTTTATATTTTATAGGTTCTTATATCATCCACATTACTTCTCTAAACCTTCGATCAAATTATATAATGGATTCATTTTTACATTAGGTTAATTTCTATTATTTACTTATCCATTTAATTGGGGGATCTAGAGAATCAAAGTTTTTGAAAAATTCATGCTTCACCTCACATTCTTTGTCATTTGACAGACATGTTTTGTAGTACCACTTAAAGGGGTTCACCTCTTAGGAAACCAATAAAGTCAAAAAAATTGTACTATCATGAATTTTAATCCAAATTTTCCATATTGATTCCAACAAAAAATGTGTTCTAATGCATAATTTATATCCTTCTAAAATATGGCTATCTTCCTCATCTTACTCATCTCATCTTGTTCTACTATATCACTTGAATCTCCCCACTTAATAGTATAGGTTTTCCATAATTCTCATTAATTTATTTTATCTTATGATTTTTCCTCATTTATTGAAATTATTGTTGATACAAATAGTTTTAGAGGTGACTCTTTCTCCAGGGGTAATATCTTCCTATCATAGTACTTCATTTTGGGAGGTGACTATTAACTCACAAATTTTAATGGCTTATAAATAAATAAATAGCATCTTCTATGAATCAAAATAATTTTCTACATCTTTATCTCACTCCTAAGGGCATCTAGGCACTCCTTAATTTGTAGATCCTATATGTGACACCTTGTGATAAGATTGAACCTCGAGTTTATGGCCCCTTGACATGCTGAAACTAACACACCATTACAGAAAATGGTTTACACACCTATAGTACTTAATTTATTTATAGATAAAATATTACAAGCCAAACAAAGGATATGGAGAAAACCATTGATTCTTTACACTCTTCCATAAGGGAATTTAACTAAAACAATTCATACACAATGATATTTAAGTTATAATCATCAACCAAGCACACTATACCATAATCAAAGATGCATGATGTGAGGTCATACTGAAGGACACACCAAAATCAATAAGCCACACACCTTTTTCTCCTCTTTGTAATCCGTTTAGAGATGATTAAATTTTTATGAACTTTCCAACATAATTTGATAGACTTACCAACACATGTAGTGTTGGAATGTGAAGTCATCATTGATTGCTACAAGTTGTGGTTGAGTTATCATGGATTGCCACTATTTATTATTGATTCATGAATTGTGGTTGACTCGTCATGGATAAATAGAAATTTTTTATAGGCGAATTATGATAAATAGTAATTTTTTCATGTGTTGAATATGTAGTTGTAAGAGTCATACATACTAAATTTAGTAATTTTTCTATAATTAGGACTCCACAATTTGGTTTTTATATGAAACTCAAAGTCATTATTTGAAGTACATTTTGGAAATTGTTATAATTGTGAAAATTCTTGAAATAATATTAAAAGATATTTGGCAGTGGCCTTTTGCCTAGTGTAATTTCTACACTAGTAATTTTCATAACACTTAGATCTCCCACAAGATTTGGAACTATGAGTTTCCTTATTTTCTTTCTTCCATCTCCATTGTATCTCCATGAACTAAAACAACCTCCTTAGTAGTTTTATAATTTTTCCTATAGTTTTCTTAACGATTGGTAGTGTGATATTACAAAAGTGGCAACAATCAAACCAAACTAAGATAGTAGAAGAAAGAACTAAACATCTAATTATTCAATAATGAGGTCTTGAAATAAAGGAAGGACTAATGTATTTTAGGGAAGGAGGAGAAGATTCAATAAAAGAAATATAAAATATAATTACAAAAGAGAATCTTCTTGTGAGAGTTGAGACAATAAATGTTATAAAAATAATAAAGAGAAAGAGATGAAACTAGACATAAAAATGGAAAAGAAAACACCCATAGTCATCAATATAGCCAACCTAATGCTAAGAAAATTCTAAAACAACTTGATTATCTTATGCAAGAACTTAAGAAAATATCACTACCAAAGATTAATAGGATAAGGTTTGCTAAAAATAGAAGCATGGGTGGCTCATAATTAGATCCATTTCAATCCCTATATAAGAGCTAGCAATAAGAAGGTATGACTTGATATATACATATGATCTCTCTCAAGAATCGACATTATCAAAGAATCATCATGAGATCGTACTAACCATTGTTAGTGATATTATAATTTGGAAAATTATATTAAAATTTAGTTGCAAAAATATTAAAAGATATATTATTTTCTACTTTGATGAACAAATTCTCTTCTTTCAAGTGGTTGGTCATTTTTTTGGTGTAATGCAATTTTAATTTCCTACATTTACTCAAATTTTCTACTAATAATCATGATAAAGGCACTAAGATAAACTAGTATATCATTAGATCATATCCTAATTTGAAGAGGAAATACAAAATCTAGAGCTTCTAATACTACTTGATACAATGTGTAAGGTTTAACAAACCTTAAAGGAAATAAGTGAAGAGTCCCACTTTCAAAAAAATAAAGGGAACAAATAGATCCATATCAAGGAGTGTAAATAAAAATGGTTGTGCTAAAAAATCAAACAAATTCTAGGTTTGGGTCTTACCAAATTGGGTATAAGAGACACTCAAGTTTGAATAAAGGTACAATAAATTCTAGAGATGGGAGTGTCTATCTATCAAATGATTTGTTAACTTCCGAACTGGGAATAGTAGAATATAGTATTGCATGCATGCGCACACACACACACACAAATCAATCTCAAGGTTTTAGTTGCATAATTTATAATACTACCAACTTGTATTTTCCTTTGTCTACTTAACCATAAATAAAAAGATTTATTTAAGTTTAGAAATAAAAAATGTGTATACTCAAAGAAAATATTGATATTTGTGCATGAATTTCTTATTTTTCTATTTTTTTGTGTCTTTTATATTTACTGAAGGAGAATTTTGTTAAATGATTTGTCTCAACAAGTTAGTGATACTTTGTAAAGATAATAAGCACTCACTATTATTGTAAATGACTTCTTATGAACATAGAAAAAAATGGTAGTGAAAAATTACCTCAATATTTAAAATTCCAGTAAAGATTTCACAGTACTTCTTCAAGATCATCTTCATGCTTCAGAAAACAAGAAAAAATCAATTTAATATATTAAAAAATTAATTATATATTTTTAAAAAATATATAAACAAATTAATCTTTTAGTATTTATTAAAAATTTAAACATTAAATATTGTAATTCAATTTACAATAATTGTTTATTATATAAAAGAAAATTTGTAAAATAATTTTAGAAAACATATCATAATAAAGTATAAAATAATATGAAAACTTCACTTCATATTATAAAACTCAATGCACCAACCTTTAAAGGTTATATACTCTCACTAACCATAAGTTAAGTATGAAATTATAATAATTTTAATCATTAAACATGTCAAATAATATATATTTGATAAAATTTCACTAAAATTATAATAATAAAATTTATATATTTAATTTTGTTGTGATACTTTAGCGTAACATGTCAATAAGTGTAATACTCTTGTGTTAATTTTTGATCATGATTTGAACCTTGTCCATATTTATTTATCTTAACTTGCATTTATTTAAAAATGTTTAGTAATTATTCATCATTATGATGACCTCACTTGCATGTACTTCCTATTGGAGTAAGAAGGACAACATCTAATTATTTAATTAATGAGGTTCTAAAATTACTTTTCTCACTTAGCTAAATGTAGGTTCTAAAATTACCTTTCTCATTCTTAGACGTAAGGAGGGATGCTAATTTGGCTAAGGCATTTCCTTCTTGATTGCCCTCCCTATAAATGTGTGAGATCCTAAAATGGTTAAAAAAAATTATAATGTCCCTAAGGGATCTCAACCATTTTCCCAACTTCCAATTAGGGGTGTGATCTTGTGTGATGACATTTATTGTTAATACAAATCACCTTCCACGTACACATTGTGAGCTTCAATGCCTAAACCACATTTGAGACTTAGAATCACTACCCTCATCTTGGCTTCATTATTTGAGGCCAATCCCACATGTTCATCCATTTGTTTTAAACTCTTTCCTTCATAGCCTCTATTTATGCACCCTACCCCACTCAAATTGGGATTACCTTTTGAAGCTCCATTGAAATTTATATTTACCCATCATAGATCCAAATTTTCCCATTTCACTTTTTAATGGGGATCAATAGAATGATTATCCTTTTAGATCCCCTAATGGGAGGGACCTACAAGCCTTTGAAATATTTTTTCATTTCATCATCCCAATTGGAGAAAATATTATATTTCAAGTTTTGATTTCTTGTCATTATCATAGAAAGCTCCACTACCAACCTTTCTATCTTTTCAACTACCTCCTCCATGCTTGATTCCTTTTCCTAAAATACTCTATTATTTTTTCCTTCCAAA
Source organism: Chamaecyparis obtusa (assembly GCA_027943335.1). Lineage (NCBI taxonomy): Eukaryota > Viridiplantae > Streptophyta > Pinopsida > Cupressales > Cupressaceae > Chamaecyparis > Chamaecyparis obtusa. Next base: position 370,046 of record BSBK01006588.1, read on the forward strand.
ATGTGCATATATTGCATGATGGTAGGATTTTCCAAATACTATCAAAAAGGTCTTTTTTTCTTTTTTGTGCCTCATAAAACAAGTCATTCACTATTGTCTTGTGGAAAAAGGCATTGGCAATTCAATTAGCTCATAATTATTGAGATGACTTCCTTCAATATACATGTCATTACTTTTGTTGTTATCTTGTACAAGGTATTACACAATGATTTCGGTCTAAAGTACTCTCCCAATTCAAAAATGTCTTTATTTTTGGGTATGCGGGCTAGGAATATATGGTTTAGGGGTCTCAACTTCCTTGTCTTTTTCCTAGATTCCTTTGCTATACATACTTCTATTTTCTATTAATCATTTATAGAAGAATTTGGTGTTCTGATGTCCCTCCTTGAGCCATATTTCTCTATACTTTTGACACCAATATACTTCCTCACTAGCCATGGTTTCATCTAATTCTCCTTTTAAAATTTATTCTTCCTCATAATCATCACTACTCATACCTTTTTTTAACTACACTCTAACAAAATAATCTATAGAGTAAACACCTCCTTAGGCCTTGAATATCAATTCACTCTAGATGATCACAAGTTAAGATTTGGAAGGCAAGCCAAGAAACCATCCAAGCTTTTGGTAAGCAATATTTCCCACATAAAAAACTCATAGGTGAATCATCCTTGGCTATAACCTTTTCTTTAACTTCATATCCTATCTAGACCTCATACATTCCTAATTTGGAGTAGCGCCACCTAACCATATTCTTCTCTAAAGGAACAATTTTCCTATCTTTTAGTATCTTCTTGACAATTTATTTTTCTTGTTCTAGCGCATTAATATTTTGGAAGGAATTCTATTTCCATCGTTTGATGTCATTGACCTCTTCGATGCATACATAATCAATTACTTTATTTTTACAATTCATCCTTTCCTTTCTAGTATCCTCTAAATGGTCCTATTTGTTGAGCCTATCATATCCTTCCTATGTTACTAGAGTAGTCCCCTTCTACCCTTTTGGATCTCCTAAGAGAGATATTCTTTTCAATGTTGTCAATGTTATTTGTGATGATGTCTATACTTAAAAAAATAGAATTCCACATTGTTGAACCATTTTAACTCTCCTTGGGAATACATATTTTAGAAAATATTAGCTCCCATGGCCAAGATCATCGGAGAAATTTGTCTTATCCTTGTCCCACCAACTTCTTTTGGCTGACACACCTTGTCCCATACAAAAAGTAGAAATTTTCTTTGATCTTCTGATCTAATCTACAAGACTTTCCTCATTATTTTGATCAATGTTTCTTAGATCGATTTGGTAATTTTCAAACATGAAATTGAAATATATTCTTATTTCCTATAGTGTCACCTTTATCACCATTATTATCCCTGCTAAGGTTAACCGTTTCCCCTTCCATGTTAGCATTTTCTTCTTGCAATTATCTATCAGATGGTCCTAGTATCCTTTTTTGTTAGCTCCTATAAATAATGGAATTCCCAACAATTTCTTGTTATCTCTTATAAATAATGGAATGTTAGCTCCTAAGATCTTTGCAATTTAATCTTATAAATTAGATTGAATGTTGAGGAAATATACCTCAAAATTTTTCCAATTAATTTTTTTCCTAAGGAACTTTTGTGTAGATCTAGAATAGACTTCATTACCCTCACCACCCCTCTTCTAGCCAATAAAAATAACATGGTTTTATCAAACAAAAAGAAATGTGTGATCTGATCCAAATTGGGCATGACACACATTGCTACCTGATTCTTATTATTTCTTAGTCTTCTATGCTTCTATCGAAGGCTTTTTCCATTAAAATAAATATAAAGGGTGATAAGGGATAACATTTTCAAAGTCTTATAGATGTAGGGAAGAATCCCCATGCAACCCCATTGATGATGAAGAATAAATTGGGTTTATAATACAAGTATTTATCTATTTTACCCACTTTCCCCCAAACCCAAACTTATTGATGACAAAGAACAAGAATTCTTTATCCACTAAATCATACACTTTTAAAATATAACTTAATTGTCATGTTTTCCTCCAAAGTTTTACGACCTATATGAATGGCTTCATGAGTCACTATGATCCCTTCTTCTATTGATCTAACATGCAAAAATCCACTTTACAAAAGTGAGATAATTATTGAGAGGACTTCCTTCAACATACTTGTCATTACTTTTGTTGTTATCTTGTACAAGGTATTACACAATGATTTCGGTCTAAAGTACTCTCCCAATTCAAAAACATCTTTATTTTTGGGTATGCGGGCTAGGAATATATGGTTTAGGGGTCTCAACTTCCTTTTCTTTTTCCTAGATTCCTCTACTATACATACTTATATTTTCTATTAATCATTTATGGAATAATTTGGTGTTCTGATCTCCCTCCTTGAGCCATATTTCTCTATACTTTTCACACCAATAAACTTCCTCACTAGCCATGGTTTCCTCTAATTCTCCTTTTAAAATTTATTCTTCCTCATAATAATCACTACTCATACCTTTTTCAATCACCATATCATTCAATCAAACAAGCTCTACTTCTATTCTCTCTTTTTCTACAAACTTTTAGCGAAAACAAGATTTATTCAAGGCTTTCAATTTATACTTAACATATTTTAGTTTCTCACTAACTATATACATCCATGCATGATTGCTTGGCATAGTCTCTTTTTAGCATAGATAAATTAGACCTTTCAAACTATTTTCATTTAGCCACACTTTCTCAAAGTTAAAGAAGAACTTTTCTAAAACTCTATTAGGTGTTAATTATAATTGGACTAGAAAATGATCTGATCTAGTTATAGAGAAAATAAAGGATTCAAGGGTAAATATGAGATGTTCCCAATCACTATAAAGTAGGAACCTATAAAGCCAAGGATTCTATAATGCTTGTAAAGTACTTCATTTTATTGGTGTAAGTTTAAACATTCTATTTTTCAGGACAACATCCCTATGGTGAGTTTTGTCAATAAACTACTAGAAATCTGTCTAAACGCATGTTCGCTACAAGATCCCCCCTCTCTTTTCCATGTTTCTTATATTTGCATCAAAACACCCAACAATGATCATGTTCTATCCATTTATCCCTTAGATCATTAGAGACAATTGATCCCAAACTTATTTTTTTACTTTGTATAGTCATTATGCCATAAACATTAATGATGATAATGCTTTCCTTATTTTGTAGATTCATCCTTCTCAAAGTTTTCTAGGATTTATCATCTTCTATGATATTCCCTTCCACAAAGATTGGGTTTTATAATGAGCACAAAACCTCCAATGCTCCATATGGCTCTATGCAATAGCCCTTCCATTTCTTCCATCTATATCATTCTCTTCTTACTCCCTTCACGACTCTATTTGGTTTCTTATAAATGGACTGTATCAACTTTAATTTGGTCCACTTTGCACTTTATTAGGTTCCCTTAACATTCTAGGTTATAAAATTTGATGCTCCTTGGGAAGGAGTCTTTCCTTCCCAAGTCTTATATATTTTTGCCCCTCAATTTTTCCTTCTTCTTGTGTGGCTTTAATATGGTATCCTAGTTCTTCCATAGGGATTTCCCTACCCATTTCTAATTTTTTTTCTCTCTTATCTTGTGTTATTCATTTATTATCAACTGGATTAGCTTTCTTAGTTGTGGGAGTGTTGAATCCTTTTCTTCTATATCATCAAAGTTGTGATTGGGCTCTTGAAGAATAGAATCTTCTTTGTCTAATTCTTCTATTCTTCTTCTTTTTTACTCTTTCCCTACTTCGGGGATTTCAAAATTCTTTTTATCTTTATTTTTTCTTTCTAGCATTCCAATGGTGAGTGTCCTTTTGAACCACATTTAGGGCACAAGCTTAGGCCATCTTCCTTCTTAACTGACTAATACCAAATACCAAATACCAAATAGCAAATCATGAGTGTAGTTTAACTGATTTGGGGGTTAGTAGATGTCATAACCGATTTTGTAGACCTATGACTTTTTAGTTGTTTTTGCGACTATTGTGGACTTTTTGACTTGGTCGAGTTTTGGTGACCTTAGAGAAATAAATTATATGTTAGATGCTTTACTAAGTTTATTAGAGGTATATTAGTTAATTTGTTAAAGAATGATAATTGGAAGTCGAAAATGATTAGATGTGTTTTATATGTTGATAAATATATCGTGTCTTGATATGATTATGCATGCTCATTATGGAAGATTTTTCAAGTTGATTTGGTAATAGATTTTTGGGAACTAACCTATTGATCAAAATTTGAGTGTTGAACTATTGATAGGATCTGAGGACAGGGGTGTGATCAAGGTAGGGGAGCCTAGCTCCTTGGAATGGATGAGTCTGGAATTTTATGAAGAAAAATATTCACACACCACGTAGCTCATTTATTTGGATTTTTATTTCTTAAAAAGGTTATATTACTCTTATTTTGGAACGAAGAGCTAATAATTGTTAAACTATTCAATATTAGTTACTTTTCTATTTTAAAAAAATAGTTAATATTTTTAAGACTGTGTAAAATTTTGGTTTATGTTTTCATTCTTTTAAAATTCTATCTAATCTTCCGTGATGGCATAGTTGTGTAACTGTTTTAAGAGATGAATATCAATTATTGATGTGGAAGTCAAACAAGAATTGGAATAGGAGTCTAGTTTCATCACTTATCGCATCTTTCGTGGATCAAATTAGGCTTTTTGTTTTTAATAATCTTGTTGAACTGAGGGTTGAATGGGAGTGAGGGTCCATTTTTTTGGGCATGATGGACACCGAGAGAGAAGGTTACGTAGCTTGAAGAGGGAGTTGGTAATGGATTTAAGAAAAAGGGGAAATGCAAAAGGGGAGGACAGCAAGGAGAATTAGGGAGAAAGGGGAGAAGAGCAGAGGATACAGGAATCCACACAACAAAAAGGAAAGGGAGCACACCTTAATACATCTTCCGCATTAGATCTAGGTTCCCCTCTATATTTTGGTTTTGCAAGCTCTATTTGTTCTAGAATTAATTTGTATAAAATTATTCTGGCTATCTACGTATCATTTCCTTAAGGATCTTAGCTTTTCACAAGCTGTACCCACACTTTCTTTCTGTTAATTCATAACTATGGTGTCCATAATTCCTCTTATTGCCTTCACCGTATATCTCAGAGCTTTAGTTTATTTGTTATCACTTGCTATACCCCTAAAGTAATCAGTTTGGACATGAGCTGTTTGGAGGAGATTTTTTTGTTGTTCTTGTTTTCTTTCTTAGAATCTGCTTAGTCTTTTGGATAGTGATGTGTAGAGCTGGCCTTTATTTGCGTAGACTGGCTTTATGTATTTAAACCATAGGCTAATTATATTTTGCATTAGATTTTAGTTTAAACTCAAATATCTTTTCTTAAGACCTTTCTTATAAAGCGCAACTTGTAGACTGTGATCCTCTTGATTGCTTGGCAGATTACTTTGTGAACTATCACGTCCTAGCTATTTGTGAAGGCTGCTATGTGCTTGTGCGTTATGACCTGCCTAAACATGAATACCGTAGGTAGAGTTTTGAGGCCTCTTATTTGTGAATACCTTCATAAACCATACTCTCATAATCATTTCCATTTTAAACACCTCAGTTTAGTTATTAGATTCGAGCTGGTTTTGGAAGGACTTGCAATTGTCACCTAAACTGTTCTTATAATTTCTCTTTTTATTTACTTCTGCAAAGTCTTGGGAATTCGAATATACTCTGATTTGACATTAGTTTTTTCCATAATCAGCAACCTGCATAGAATGTTAGGGAGTGAGCTAATTTGGGATATTTTGGGTATTTCTTTTGGCTGTTAAACAAGCCAAACAAAAACAAGAGATATAAAAAAAAAAGAAATGTTTTGTTCAAATAGAATTAAGGAATTGTCATAGATGCTGTAAGTTCTATTCAAATTAGCTAGTATTCTTTCCTTAAGACAATTTGGCATGTCCTTCAAGTGATAATTTGGTGGAATTTAGGGGGTTTTCACTTAAGTCTTCTTTGAAATTGAACCTGGGTTACAAATAATTTTTGGGCATGTTTATAAATTCCAGATTCATTGAAATTTATCTTTTCTTTTTCTCTATAACCGCCTATAATATTTGAGATTTAAGGACAATCACAGCCTATCAATAGAGTAAAATGAAATAGAGAAACATTCTATAAAACCAGTAGCTATTAATTTAACTCTTTTATCCGATATATGAATTCAGAACATTAAACTATTGAGACATGAAAATTACACAGAAAATTAAATTGTAGATCCTTGAAAATTTAGACAGCACATCAACTTGTAGAGACATGAAATTATACAGAATTTTTGGGTAGATGTGACTGTCTATAGAAATTGGGATAATCGTTATGTGTTTCTTTGGAATTTTATAATTAGTTTGTATCTTTGAGAACTTCTATGGTTAATATTTCAATTTAATTATTGTTCTCCTTAGCTAAGTTTTTTTTCAAATTTCAGAAAGGAATTAGAGGATGTGTTAATATTATTATGTTTTTGAACTGAATTGAAGTGTAATTTGGAAATAGACAGAGAAGGGTAAATAAGTTTTTTTACCTGTCAATTTTTACTGATTTGAAAAGATTCTTTGGCCAAAGACTATATTCGCATATGTTTCATGAAAATGCTTGGTTAGTGTTGTATGTTCTCTCTACCATTCTATGATTAGGATTCCTATTTTAGACTATAGATTGTTATAATAGATAGAATCACAGTTGCTTCATATTCTTCCATCTCTTTAGTGCCGAGTTGCTAATCTTCTTGAGTAGGGTCGGTGCGCTTCCATTTCAGGGTAAGCCCCGGGGGAGCTAACCACTCCATGGTTGGGCAAAAAAAGCATTTGGGCCGCACTCCCATCTCAGGATTTTCAGGTGGACATGTTGTCTGGAGGCTTAGGGGACGGGGATTGACATAGTGTGATGCCTAGATTCTGTTATTTGACAGTTTGGGAAAAAGAAAGTTATTTTTGATGTAATGTATATGTTTGAAATTCGAAAGAAGGTCGAAACTTTGTAATAAAGATGTATTATTTCATTTTTAAAGTTTGTACTTGACGACCGAATGGTTGAATGTATTAAGTTGTAAACTTTTGAACTTGTTGTTAAACGACACTTATGGTCGAATATTGGGAAAAGTTATGGTAATCTATCAGTTTTATTTTGTCAACTATAGCTTTTTTTTTCTTATGAAAAGTCTTTCTTTATTTGGAGGATTTTTGGTCTTTACAGTAGACACTAGAAACCACAACATAGTGTAAGTTTGGTGTTGCTTATTTCTTGAAATTTGATCACCACTTCTTTACACAATCAATATGATATATTAAATTTGAATTTTATTTTTGAATTAATTTAAAAATAAAATAAAATGTATTTAATATGTATTTAATTAATTTAAAGTATATAATAAAAAATAAAAAATTAATTTTAAAATTAATTTCAAATTGTTTTTATTATAAATAAAATAAAAATTTGAAATATAATAAAAATTTGAAAGCTATTTTAAAAGTAAGATTTAAACTATTTAAATTAGAAACATAATAAAAATTTGAAAATTATATATATATATATATATATATATATATATGTATATATATATATATATATGTATATATATATATGTAGATATGTATATATGTATATACATATATATATATATATATATATATATATATATATATATATATATATATATATATATATATATATATATATATATCTATATATATATATATACATATATATATATATATATACATATATGTATATACATATATACATATACAGATATACATATATAGATATATATATATATATGTATATAGATATATATGTATACATATATATATATCTATACATATATATATATATATATGTGTGTGTGTGGGTATATATATATATATATATATATATATATATATATATATATATATATATATATATATATATATATATATATATATATATATATATATATATGTATATGTATATGTCTGTGTATATATATATATCTTATGTAATATCTAATATATAACAAATAAATTATGATTATTATAAAAAATATTTTATTGTTATTTTAACAAAAATCATTCGTACTAGTATTCAAACAATAATCATTATTACTCAATCTAATTAATATTTTAAAGCTTCAAATTATGCAACTTGTTATAATTTATATTTTTTTAAATATTATTTTATTGACTACAAAATTAAAGGCAAGTACTAGCATGTTGCACTTGTTGTTTTAATAATACAAATGCTTTCAAAAGAAATCTAGAAGAATGTGTTATTTTTCTTCTAGATTTCTTTATATTGTAAATATTTATATTAAAAGATCTATAATTTAAAAATATCAAAATTCTAGATTGACATTTCTTCTTCAATACAAACTAAGGAAGTTACTCAATCTTTAAAAAAATGATTTTGATTTTGAAATAAATAGTCATATAGAAATTAAACAATAAGTGTTCTTATAAAATACATTGTCATTCTAAATTATACTCTTATATGAAATATTATTTTGAAATAATATAAAGTTGTGACCTTCGTTCTCAAAATTTGCAACTTTAAGCTATTCAATAGAAATTGAGAACTATTTTAAAAAAGAATACATTTATAATTATTAAATATATAAATAATTCAAATAAAAATAATAACTCTTAATAAATATAAATAAAATAATAATTTTTAAAAAAAAATCTCAAAATTGAACAACTATAAACACTAAAACAATTTAAATACACAAAACAATAATTGAGAGAACTATGCAAATGAGTAACTATTAGATAGACGAGACTTCCTCAAAATCTAAAAATAATTAACTATAAACAGTATAACAATTTAAACAAAATTAATAAAAAGTAACTCTAAATCACTTCTAGATAATTTTCAAAAACTAAATTTACCACTCTCCAAAGCCTATTTTTTTATAAGTCCAGAAAAATCACTTGCATTGCACAGCTTTAAATGTGTTCAAATATTTATGGTGATTTAGATAGTTTTCAAAAACTGAATTTACCACTTTCCAAAGCCTTTTTTTTTTATAAGTCCAGAAAAATCACTTGCATTGCACAGCTTTAAATGTGTTCAAATATTTATGAAACTGCCTTGTCATGAATTCGTTATTCCTACGAACTTTCCTAAAGTAGATCTTGTGAAAAACTGTACATTTTGTTCCTAAAATAAATAAACTCAGGGATGAGTAAAGGTACCTGGTATTGGAGTACTCGAAGAGCTTCCCTGATGTAGAAAAAATGATGAGCCCGATCTCCGCATCGCAGAGAATGGAAAGCTCCTTCGCTTTTTTTATCAAACCCTTCCTCCGCTTCGAGAATGTCACATGCCTCCGCGGTGCTTCCTCTATTTTCTTCAGTTCAATTCTTTCTCTGCCCATTTTAAACCTCACATACTTTACCTGCAAAGAGATTTTTGAAATTACACAAAAGTTTTCAAAGAACAACTCAAATACTTTACCTGTAAAGAGCTTTATGAAATTACAGCAAATATTTATAAAGATCTTTTGAAACTACACAAATATTTTCAAAGAACTTTTAACATTATTCAAATATTTGCAAAGAACTTTTGAAGTTACACAAATATTTACAGAAGAGCTCTCGAAATCGCACAAATATTTGCAAAACTAGCAGAACTAACAATTCTCTTACTAAAATACAGGAAAATGTTCATACCGGCGACTGATTCGCGCTATGTTTATGACCTCAAACCTTTCAAATGCAACCTTACGTATTGAATCAAAGATAAGATAAGATGCTATTTTAGGCAGTTTCTATCTCTTTTGCAGGGTAGTATACGAAAAATATAATTCCGGATTTTTCTGAAGTTGCCGAGCTTTCCTCTCGAAAATGTTGTGCAGCAAGATCAAAGGCATTTTGAGATCTACAGAATCGACTCAAAGTTGTCCGGACCGAATTTTCACCATCCACGTTTGGGATTGTACACTTCCATTAT